>JBAMCL010000233.1:1200000-1672500 GCA_037075165.1 Hirtodrosophila histrioides
TTTTATGACATTTTGAGGCGCACTAAAGTTTAACAAGTTCATTGGCGTCGGACGCATTACAAAACCACGTTCCCCGCAAATTTTTGGTTCGTTGTTTTTTTTGAATTCTTCACATCGAAATTAAAGCCATTTGTGTTGAAATTGCCAGGCAAAGTGGGGAATACGTGTTAATAACGCAACTTGCGACGTGCTTAGCATTTTTTTTTCGAATTTGTCCCCAAAGCTAAGAAAAGCATTTAAGGTATTTCTGCTTTCTCTTTTTTTTTATATATTTTATGTGCATTTTCATTTAAGTCAAATGGGCATATTTTATGGTACTTAAATATGGCTTCAAAAAATGTGCCACAAAAATGTGCGATACTTGCGGCAAGATATTTGAAAAGTGGCTTGGAGTTTTTTGGTTATAATTCATACTATTATAATTCTTAACAAGGCTCTTAATATACTACAGCCAGTGGCTGCTGAAGGCTTCCCAGAAAGGCGAGCATTAAATCTGCCTTCATTTCAATTCCTTGTGCTGGAATCTCAGGCAACAATGCACAATGAGATATTGCGGTTAAGTTCAGAATGTCTTCCCTTTTGAGGTCGATAAGTTACATACAGAGGATTTGTCGTGTGCCTCACTGAAAGTCCACAGAAAGTTTCTAGACTGATTAATGGTCTGTTTGTACCACGCCTAAATCAAGGCGTACAAAATATATCCCTTATTAATAGCATGTTTTTTTGATATTATGTAGATAATCAGGACTGTTCTCATATCCAACAGAATCCTTTTCGATCCCATTTTGGAATGACAAAACTACTTTTTGTGCTTTTGAAGGCTCAAAGGCAAGACTTTACAAACTAAATATCTTATATTTTTTTGTAGCTCAAAACAACTAATAATTTCGATTCCAAATGTGTTGATTCGAAGCGGAAAACGGAAAATATTCATATTTTAAGGACTGTAACGAATTCCATTCCGAATCAATTCCACTGAATAGCGTGAAGCATACTTTTTAGAGCGCAATTAAATCAAAGATCTTGCATTCTTGCATCTTAAATTATTTTATAGAATTACCCAAAAGCATGCTTTACATATTGCTGTGGAATTGATTCGGAACAGGCCTGATTATTATTCTTTGCTTTTTCTTTAATACACAAAATTATTTAAAGTTACTTATTGCTGAAGCATTCTCTGTTAGCTTACGGAAGCATTTTCGACCATATTTCTTTTGAATTTCAAATTTCAAGTCCAGCTTGCCTTGAATTCCTTCCTTTCCTGCTTTTTCACTGTCGAATCAATTCCACGGAAAATGTTGTAGCACACTTATTGGCGCAGGATAACATTGATAACTTTATTGAACGTTCGATTAGCTCAAAAGAGGTTCTGCTTGGAATAGTCATAATGAATGATTTCTTGCGATACTTAAGAATACGGTGAATTAGGTCATACAAATTTGTTTGCAAGCTATTATTATATAGCCCATTAAGCGCTATTTTAGTTAGCTGATAATTCTTAATTTTTACCCCTTCAAATTGAGGATTGCACAACACGCTTTGTTTAACACAATGCAGCTGCACTCATCTAACTGCAACGAATCGAGGATTCAAGGACTCGAGTGTACGAGTATACGAGGGTGAGAATTTAATATTTCATTTCAAGCTGCCAAGCGCTGCTTTTATTACCTTTGCATCGTTGACACCGTTAAGTCCCACGCCAATCCCACTGACAATGGCAACGGGGAGCATGGATCCTGCTAGCATGGACTCAACTTTTGCTACAGTTACACAGGACGCAGGACACTTCGTCAGTCCGTTGCAATTTTACGTTTTATTGTCAAGTGGTTTCAAATGCATGGCAAAAAGTTCCTGTTTCTCATTTTTTTCCCCCTATTTTAAAATTTTTTTGGTAAAGGGAGTATATTGGGTCTTTTTCGTCTGTCTATCCGTTTATATACGTGGATCCACCGATTTGGGTACGTGATTTGGACTGATAGAGTGTTAGGATCCTTCCATCATACCCACTGGCTCTCCCCTGCAAAAATGCAACTATATCTTCAACATTTTTATAGTTAAAGTCACTAAATTTGAGATGTAGACTACTGTTGACCTTCTTGACAGATTTGGCAAAAGAAACCATTTACCTTCCCCACCCCCTCTTTCAAAAATGAGCAAAATCCATATCTGCCACATGTTTAAGGCTAGAGTGACGAAATTTGATATGAGGACAACTGATGACCTCCTTGAATGATTTGGCTGAAAATAATATTGCCGCACTTCCTTTCATCCCCACAAATAAGCAAAAGAAAATAGACTGAAAACAGAGTATACCAGCAGTTGGGAGCTTGTGACTGACAAGCGCTTACTTGTTTTTTGATTGCATATTTGCTGAACTGCACTTTTAAGGCACAGGCGAACGAACTTTGAGTTACCATCAATCAAGCGCCAAAGTTTTTGCACACGTTGCGTATACGCAACGTTAAGTCTGTGACAAAATTTCGGTAACGCTCAATCACTGACACCAGTTATTTTAGCTTTTCTTTGGGTTTTTTTTCCCATTTCATGCTTAAAATTGTATTCAATCATTTATGTTAAATTTGATTAGTGGTGGCCAGACTGAGGAGTCGATTGTATGCAACCGGAACCCACAGCAAACCCAAATCTCAGCTCATCAATATTTGCTGCTAACCAAAACTTTCTGCCCAACCAGCTCAGCCATTCCCGGCCCCCGCCTGTTAATCGACAAGTGTGTAATAAATTCGCTTATAACAAACGCTGCCAGCTTAAATGACAGCTGATTTATTTGAGCGGGCCCAAAACGCACTTTGCTAAGCTCAAACAATTTTGTCAAATTGACCAAACTTAAGCTTATTTATTATGTTTGCGGCTTACACACATTAAGACCTGCGCCAAATTGGGCCGGCCTACGCCCACTAAGCAGCTCACAATTTGAATTTATGGCATTTACTTACCGGCTATCGAACAGATATGCCCCATATGCCCCATGATATGCCGCTGATAATGCCTGAATGGACAGCATTTAAAGTTCTGACAGAGATAGCCATGAAAAATTATCAACCATGGCTACATAATCAAAAAGCATAACTTTAGCTACTTACTGGAAAACTATTTATCCACTGACAAATGATGCTGCTTGAAACTTTTCTGCGGCACGCAAAAGGCAAAACAGTTTTCACAACTTTTCAAACGAAGCGTACGAAGCGAAGAAAAAACAAAAAACATGAAAATGTTTTTATAGAAAAATCACCGCTGTTTTTGGGCGCTACTTAATACTAGGGCGCCAAAAACGGCATTCCATTGAAGTCAAATTAATTAAAAAGTTCTTACTTACTTTTATTATAAATTTTAATCAAATTTTCGCAAACTATTTGAAGGGTATTAAAACTCTTAATTGCTGAGTTTGGTATTGCCAGAAAAACTAAATTTTAAAAGGTTAGCCTCCAAACTAATGCAATGAAAAGAATTTGAACCTAAGATTAGAAGGAGAAATAACAATGATATTTCAATCGAAAACAGATCTACAGACGATCGCCCTTCTCTGCGATTCTCAAGAATTCAAGTAAGTCCCATACAGCTGTCTAGTTTAGAGGTATTCTTGTGTGCGCCCTTCTCTGCGATTCTCAAGAATTCAAGTAAGTCCCATACAATTGCCTATTTTGGAGGTATTCTTGTGATGCGCCCTTCTCTGCGATTCTCAAGAATTCAAGTAAGCCCCATACAATTGCCTATTTTGCAGGTCTAAAGTTGACCGCCCTTCTCTGCGATTCTCAAGAATTCAAGTAAGTCCCATACAGCTGCCTAGCTTAGAGGTCTGCTTGATTTTATTGCAGAGAAGAAAGGTTCTATTGCAGAGAAGGGTTTGATTAGACAGCATATCTTTATAAATAAAAAATTTGTTTCTAAGAAACTCATTTTGCATTGATTGTTCCTATTGTTCCGATTATAAGATATAATAGTCGGACTTTGCTAAGACTTAGTCCACATCCAAAAAGCATAACGAATCTTTCAATTACTGAAAGTCAAAGAAGTTGTTCATATAATAACTTATTTGTTGACTAATCGTTAATATGGCAGATTCATGATATAGGTACCCGATCTAGCTGGGTCTTATATTGTTCTGTATACTGCCTGTAGATAATACAAGCATCTGTGCCAAGTTTAAGTCATTGAAATAGCTCTTAAACTGAGATATTAGCTTGCACAGAAACCAGAATACACACAGTAATTGCGTCTGTTCATACTGATCAAGAAAATATATACCTTATGCGATCTTAAACGTCTACTTTAATGCCTTACACATTTCATGACAAAAGTATAATACTCTCCCCAAAGTAACATAGTTATATATTAGAGAAATGTAATAACTGCTTACTTCATTTAAACTCAGCTTACTAGCTTAAGGACCTGCGGCGCTCGCTGAACCGCTCCTGTTTGCGGCCAGGCTCTGGCCAGTAGGACCATAGAGTCTCTGCATCTAGGAAGCAGCAGTTTCCATTTACTTTTGCTCAGCTGAGTTTCAACTTTCGCTGCAATTACGCGTTGTGCAGGACAAAATCACTCAAACAAAATGGCGCGCGTGCGTTTCATTGAAATCATCATGATGGGGTTTGGGACGGGGGGGACTTGAGGTAGCTGCGTTGGTAAAGTCAAGAGGGAGAAATATGTGCGAGTATTTTGCGCAAAACTGATTTAATTTTTTATGGCCGCTGCTTGTGAATTGTATATTTGTGTTCCTTGTGGCTTCAACTTTTTGTTTCAGTTTCGATATTTTTTTCTTATTTTTTATTTTTATGACCAGCAGCTGCAGTCGAGCTGAACATTCCGGATTGTTCACTGCTGTTGCTGACTGTCTGTCGGACTGTCTTTCAGTCTGTCTGGTGGTCTCTTGGCGGGGCAGTGTAAATATTTTCATTGCCTCGACGCATACATACATACATAAATACATTCAGACAGCCAGTTTTCTTGCAGTGTAGTACAGCTGCGACAATTGAAACATTTTTTATGCTCTTTTATGGTTTATTTGCTGTAGCAGCCAGCCAGAGGCAGAAGCAGTCAACACTTAAGTGAAAATAAACAAAGCAAATGTCGAGCGGCCGGGCCGGGCGCGGGGGAGTGGGGCCTCGGTTCGATGGTCACTTCCGGTTGTCGGCCACAGGCTAAATGAAATGTGTAGGGCTTATTTCAATGGCGGCAACAACAGTAACAACAACACAACAAAATAACAATGTCGATTGAGCTTTGCTAAGTAAAAGCAAATAAATGAAACGCATTAAAGCCAAATTTAAATACACTTCACGCTTCTGTTTCGTGTCCTCTAACTTGGCCTTGCCTTGGCCAGTCGAGTGTAAGGCATCTGGCAGCTGCCGCCTGCCGCTTGCCACGCCTACAACCGCCCTTTATACTGCGGTTGTCAATGCACAGAGCTGCAAAAGTTTGCGCAAAATGCATTTTGACTTGCTCGAAAGTTTTGTGCCAGCAGCAAGTTGCTGCAACTTGCAGCAGCAAGCACCAGCAGCCGGCTGCTGCATCAGCAACGAGTCGAGCGGAAAAGTTAATTCACCTGTGAGACCTGACAAACTTTCCCACACACACACACTCACACACACATCTACACACACACCACATTTGATGTTTCGTAAGCAAAATCAGCAAAGCGTTTAAAAACTGCAATAAAAGACATTTATAGTTGCTACAATGTCCTTCAGCCGATACAAAGCACGGTCTCCCACCAGGCATCATGCTCGTAAAAAACTATCAGCAAACGTGAAAGGCCCAACCCAATCATTAAATGCAAGCACAAGTGATAGAGGTCCTTGAGTGCTCGTACTTCGGAGACAAGTGGATTCAAAGTTGGCTCCTCAGCTCCTTCCGCCTGTCTTCCTTTGGTTGTTAAACACTTGCTTTTGTTATAGTACAAATAAATTCTTTGTTAAGAAATCATCTTCTATTTGTTTCTCAAATTTAAGTTAAGAGTCAGGTTTATTTGCACTTATTATTGAATCTTTAATAACCACAATAGTATGCTTACATACTTTACTTACGAGTATATCCTTGTGTTTCTTATCCTTCACATTAAAATGAAGTACTCTTGAAAACATTTTTATTCGAGTAAACTTGTTATCTCAAAGTTTGAGCTCATATTCTTATTCAATATTATTTGGCTAGACTCTTAAGCTATCAATGTGTTTCGAAGGCTGTAAATATTGATTATTTTGTGATTTTTTAATCGAAAGTTCATTCACTGTATCTATATAATCCTTAAAGGATAATCTATGCATTTTCATCATGATTTTAAAATGTGTGGACTTTTAGTTATATTTTACATCTGAACAAATAATCATTATTTTGTAATTTTTGAAATAAAACTTAAAATGATTACAGTGCCTGAAAATTTTGTTTGCTTTCGCAGCAACACCAAAAAAGTTGCATATCCGAGTTGTTCCTCAATTTTTTTCAATTTTACTAAGTTCGCGATTCGACTCTCTACTTCGTAAAGAGATTTTAAAATTACTTTAAAGCTGATCAAGCAAAAATTTGAATTTTTCCTTGAGACCCCCATATCCCTGCCAAAGGGGTGGATTTTGCAAAATTCCTGAAATTCGATGTGTGGAATAACTTCCCGTATAGATCCTTAAAATTAAGTTAAACGCCAATTGAATGATACTCTGATTGTGATAACAAATAATAGTAAAATTGAAAACTATTTACCTGGCCAATAGAACCTGCTGATGGTATCAAACGAGAGATACTATCTCTAGACCCCTTTGGTCTTTGGCTGGTGTTTTAACTTAAAGTTAAACTTTTTAGCCAAGTGTTTCAGCTCTTGGCACGTTATGTAAGCCAGTTAGCTGGCAAGTCGCTTCAATCAATCACCGGGAAGCTGCAGCTGAACTGAACTCGGAAAGCCACGCGGCTGACAGGGCAAATCCAAGCCGGCGAGTGTATGTGATAAGTATGCTAAACTGAATGCCACGGGGCATTCACCCTCGTTGCGCAGGGGGCGTGGGCGGGGCGGGGAGCATGATAAATGGGCATTAAACTAACACTAGTTGGGCTGCCTGTTTAAATTTAAGCTAAGTACTAATACAAACATCGCAATGAAACAAATACGTTGCGCGGTAAGGGTATTTGCAGTTGGGCTCAAAGTGCGGCACGTGCGGCACACGCGGCGTATGCGTAATTTGTATTTGATTGTGGCAGCAGCAGGAGTGGCAGCAGCCGCTGTGGCAACCTTCAAGCGTGTCAATAGTCATAAGCAAATTCAAAGGACATGGACATGCGTGTGTCTTGGCCTGTCCGTTCGTCCTGCCGTCTATCTATCTGTCTTTCTGTCATGTCTGCTATTTTTACGCGTGTTGACATTCAATTTGGCAATTTGGCAAAAAGTTTTGCCAGCTTTTGCCTTTGACACGCTTCAACAATGTTTGCCTTTGCATTGCCAGCAAAATTCTTATGAATCGGGCTCTGATTTATCCACCCATTCCAGCGTCACAAGCAATTCGCTTTGAATATGTGTTAATTTTTTCTGCCATGCAACAACTTTGCTTTAATCTCATCTCATGTTGACGCCAGTTTGATTAGTTAAATCAATTTTATGATTATGATTATGCGCATTTACAAGCACTGGCATACCATTCACGGTCATGCACGCACTCTATAAAATGTATAAAAAGTATTTGCCCTCGCAAAAACATGCCAACTTTTCCCATGAATTCAAAATGCGAGCTTAACCAACCCAACAAAAAAACACACACAAAACACAAAAACACACTAAAAAGGAACACACGAGTTTGCTTAAACTGGTAGCTGGCATTGTCAGCAGTTCAAACACTCAACTGGGCAAACAAAAAGTGGCCAAAAAAAGGACGAACATGGTGGAAGATTGAAAACCATAGAGGCAGAGAGAGACGGAGTGGGAAAATTCAAAGCTCGACTGCACTTAGGATTGCCTGAATAGAATAAATGTCAAAATATAAACTTTATGAGCTGAAATAATGCATTGAAGCTAATGTCTTTGTATGCCAGGCCAAATTCACAATTGACAAACACATTTTCTGGATGCTGCTTGCAAGATTCTAACCTGTCATAAGTCTTTTAGATAATCCCAGCAAGTTCGTTTGTTTAATCAAGCTTAAGTTTAACTTTTATCGGGATGAATTTAAAATTGATAATTGGATAATATACAACTTGCTTAAACTGCCGCGTGAGGTAGCAGAAAACACGTTTAATAAAAAAATCTGTTTAAATATTTAACAAAATAAAAAAAATAAAAAGATAATTGGATAGAGCTTCAAACGCGTTTAATTTCTCATAAATGCCTTAAAAATTCTTATAGAATATTTCTAACTGGATCTCATATTACTTATTCTGCCCCAAAAATACAACTTTTCTGTGGAATTGATCCGGAAGTGGAATTCGAAGCAGGTCTAATCGGTTTTAAAAGTTAGCCTCTAAGCTAATGCAATGAAATAAATTTGAAACTAAAATCAGAAGCAAAAATAACGTTTGATAGTTCTATAAAAAAGTAGTCTACAGTTGATCGCCCTTCTCTGCGATTCTCAAGAATTCAAGTAAGCCCCATACAATTGACTATTTTGCAGGTCTACAGATGATCGCCCTTCTCTGCGATTCTCAAGAATTCAAGTAAGTCCCATACAGCTGTCTATTTTAGAGGTATTCTTGTGTGCGCCCTTCTCTGCGATTCTCAAGAATTCAAGTAAGCCCCATACAATAGACAATTTTGCAAGTCTTCAGATGATCGCTCTTCTCTGCGCTTCTCAACATTTCATGTAAGTGCTATGCAATTGCCCACATTAAAAATTCCATTTCAGAAAAGTTTCGAGTGATTCAGCTGTGTAACAACTCGTCTCTTTTAAGTACTGTAACTTTAAATGAAGTTCCTAATGGGAGCAACTATTTTCAACAGTCGTATAACAACTGAAAATGAAAGTTTTCATTTTGTTTTGGTAACCAAAACGTTTGGCCCTACTCTTGAACTAGTTAATATTCATTATTTCATGTTGTATGACATGCAAAATGTCAAACGTCGTCGTGCACTTGCGTTTTACAGGATTACAATAGGCACTTTTGGTTATTTGGGGGTCTTTGGGGGTATTCTTGGCAGCATTCCAAAAGATGAAGCAGATTGCCACGCGGATATGCCACTGAGACGCCGCCAGGACGACGCCTGGTTGGCTTTCATTTTGGATTCAGTTATGCATAGTCAATGCATGTCAAACGCAAACGCGGCCAAAAAAACAAAATTCAAAACAAAGGCCCAAATGGTTTACCTGACCACAAAAGTGCCACTACTACTCCACACCCCTAATTTCCACTTGCCCCTGTCAAAGTGCGTGCCAAAAAAATATGCATGAGAGTTGTTGCTGGAGGGGCGCACGCTTCGTTGGCTTAGAGACACGCCCCCAAAAAGCGAACTCAAGTGCTTGCCGCAGGCTTAACCTGAAGAGGATGAAGTGGAGAGGACGAGGAGGAGGAGGAGTAGACGGCACAGCAGGACTTCTCGTAGTTGCAAAGGTTTCATACATTTGAATGCATTTTTCGGAAAATGCCAACTAACAAGTTTAGACTCACTTCGTTGACCGTGTTGGGGCATTCGGGCATTGGGGGCTGCTCACAAGGTCACAAGAGTGCAAGATTTTCAAGCACTGCATTTTGCGTGATTGCCAACAAACACAGAGAACTGAGATCCAATAAGTGCTGGGCATTTAAATTTTTGTACCGTAAACATGGCCACACTCAACATCTATAATAGTCCCATATACCCAAGTGCTTTTAGGTTCTGGGTGCCTACACAGAATGTAACCGAAAAATTACAGCTCTTGTGGTCAAACGGTTTTACAAGGGCCCAACTGGAGTGCCCCTACCCCTACCCCTACCCAGAGCTAAGGTTGTTATGTGTGTGTGCTAGTGTGTGTGCTGGAGTGTAAATGCCAAAAAGTGTGCTATGCTTTTTTGCGCCCATTCGAACATCGAAACCGCAAACATTTATTGCCAGCAAACGCCAGCTTTCATGTTAGCCAACGCGGTGTGTGTTTAAAAAATCATTTTTTACACTCCAATGACGCCTAAAAGTACACTATAAAGACCAGCTTGTCAAGCAGAGCCTTTAAGTTCTGGCGTGAGATAGGACCAAGCTTTCAAAATGGTCTCTTTGAGTGTCTGTCAGAAAAGTGAGAAGGAGTATGAATATTATAAGATATGTGATGAGGAGTTTAGCACGCTCGAGGTCCTTGAAAGGTCGCCAAAACCAATATTTGTTATAAAAGATGTATATCTGATAATGATATGAAAAAAACCTCGACTTTATTGACTTTGAACTTCAAAATTGAGAGTAATATTGCAGACTTGGGTAGATGACTAATCAATCAGGTTTCTGACTCAAAACAGCGGCGCCAATTTGAAGGCCTTTGCCGCAAGCTTAAGCAGTAAGTGCCACATGAAAAGTTAGGTTCATTTAAGAATATGCAATAACTAATCAGATAATAACACTAAAACAAATATAATAATAATAAACTTTGTTAATTTTGTAATACAGTCAGTGCATAGAAACTTCGTCTGAACAAATTTACGATTGTTTCGTAGTATTTTTTTTTTGGCTTTTTTTGGAACATTGAATTTTGTATTTGCACACATAGTTTTGTTGCCATTTGAATGCCTCTCTCCATATCAGAACTCGACTACGTGTCAAAAAAGAGCCCATATACGAGAGTATTATAGTGGCAAAAATCAATAGACAGCGCCCAAAAGTAGGCAACGCGATGATGAAAGCGAAGCCAGCGCCGCAGGCTCAACAAAAAGTTCAACAAACAAAACAAGAAACAAATAGAAATGGTAAAGTGCCTGCCAGTTTGGCAAACTTAGAGGGGCGCTAGGGACGCAACGGGACAGGGGGTATATAGGTGGAGGCGTCTCTTTTGGAATTATGACTAAAGTTTTAGCATGCAAATATTTTGCAAAATGTTCAGTTCTATCGCCAGGTGAAGCGGACGGCCGCCAACAAAAGTTTGAACAGTGTGTATATTTCAAGCGCCTGAGTTTTATTTATTCTGCAAGTTAGTCTGTTAGTGTATATTGTGTGTGTGTGTGTGTGTGTGTGTCTGAGTATGTGTGAGGGTCACAGTCGGGTCTCCAAAGTTTGTTTGGTGTGACTATTACGTTTATTGAGTGAGGGCGTAGTACAGTGGCTAGACAATGTGTTTAGGCGGGGGCCATTGCAAAACTTTTGATTTTATTAACAATTGTCAGTGAGGTAATAGGACTTGGCCTACAATGTTCTCTGAAGCGAAGGGCATATATGTACATACTACCTACATATATACATTATATTCTATAGAACAAAGAAAATTGCAATCAAAACGCTGAACCTTGAAGTGAAAGCTATAAGCACACAGCTGAAAACAAAGCAAAGTAAAACAGACAATGCAAGTTTCCTAAATGCTAACTATTGTTTGTCTTCTTAGCCAGAAGGAATAGCTAGCTGCGACACTGCCAAAGATAGATGAACTGTCTGGGAAGCAAGTATTCAAGATTGCTATAAAATAAACTATATCATATATATATTATATCATATATATATTAGAGTGAACTGAACTTAATGAATATAAGCCAATTCCAGATATTGAACTACTTTATGGCCTTAAATGCTACACTCTGGAAAGATTCGCACCATAATTTAAAATCGCCCTAAAATAAAAATCGACCTAAGAAGCAGATATATTTTCTATTTTATAGAAATAATTTCTAATTTGAAGAAATAATTTCTAAAATTAAGAAACTTGTTTCATAAAAGCAGAAATGCAGGCAATTCTTCATATAATTTATATCTGAAAATTAGAAATAAAAAATTTGGTTCTTAGAAATGCCTGCATTTCTACTTTTATGAAAAAAGTTTCTTTATTTCAGAAATTATTTCTTTAAATTATAAATTTTTTCTATAAAATAGAAAATATTTCTGGTTCTTAGGTCGATTTTTATTTCATTTTTCTATTTTTAAGAAATATATTTCCTAATTTTAGAAATTCAAACTCTAATACTTAGAAAATTTGTTTTAGTATTTAGAAAACTCAGCTCTCAAATTTAGAAATGATAAACTTAGTTTTAAGTAAAACAAAACCATGTTATTAAGAAAATCAATTTTCTGAAAAATAGCTTCCCTTGGCTTTAAAAGTATGACGATTTTATGAAACCAATGGCATTTTTTTTCTGAGTGTAGCCATAATATATTTGTGTAAATTTTTGCCTTAATCCGTCATCAAATTTGGCTTGTAATTAGAATCTAGAATCCTTTTAAGTAATTACATATATTTATTGATTGATATCAAGTACACAAGATTATCCTTAAAATTGATTAAAATCAAATACTGACGTACTCAATACAAAATTTAAATGCAGTGTCCTTCAAATCAAATGCACAGCTTCTAAGTTAAGCATTAAATTATTGCCTTACTATAAACTAAGCTCAAATTTAAGCCCCAACTTCACAGACCGGTGAATACAAATTCAATTCGAACAGTAAATCAAATTATGTTGATATCAAATTGAACAATTTAATAATAGTATAATAATCCTAACTGCATAGTCGCCCAGTGCTGAGGTCCTGCTGAGTGCTATCTGGAGCTCAAGAAATTTGGCATGAGGTCCTTGGCAAATTATCATTACAGGTAACGGCAGGTGCGAAATGCTTACAACTGCATTTAGATGCACAGTTGGAGACTCATGCTACTTTAGCTAATGGCCAACGAGGTGTGTTAGATACACTTAGAGAAATCTAGTAAGTGATGTTAACTCTAATTATTGACATACAAAATGTGTATTATTCATTTTAATTAGCACCTATATTGCTTGCTATCATTTGATGTCATTTATTTTTCTCAGTACGACAAATTTGCATATCATAACACAAACTTAATGTTATCACTTGCTTGTCTATGTGCTGAAGAGCTCCAGCGGCTCCTGCTCCTTCTGATCCTTCGACTGCATATGGAGCTGCTTGTCTGGCAGTGTCATGCAATATTCACATGAATGAATTACCTTTAATTGATGCAACATATCCAAAGCAGGCACAGAGAGAGAGACACAGACACAGACATAGACACAGACAACGTAAGGACATTTGTGCATGTTGTAAGACAATGCAACATAAATTGGCATTAAATATTGAAGGCTATTACCGAACAAATGCAAAGCCAGGCAGGCAGACAGCAACTGAGAAACTAGAGAAACTGGCTAGAACAGGCCAAAAACAGGACTGCAATTGAAGGAGCTTGGCTGTATTTCATTTGGATGTACATATGTATACACAGATTCCTGTTTGTTCAGCACATTGTGTAATTCATTAGCTATACAAAATATTTCAATAACAAATTGGCAATTGAAATTTGCATGGAGCAGGCTTAGGTGCAGCTGCTGTAGAATGCGTAGACAGCTCAATGGCTCAATTAGTAGTTTATGAAAAATGCAAAATGCATTCATTCATTGGTTATTCGGTTATTGCTTGCTCTCATAATTAAGTTATGTTTGTCCAGGAGGCAATATTGATACGGGTCCATACAATACAGTACAGTGTACTTGTATATGTATATACAAGAGAATACTATCTTTGTACAAATACAAATAGCCAATACCTGCGCCTGGTTAAATCGACATGGCCATGGCCAAAAGCTGTCACAGTCATGGATGATGCTTGGGTCAACATTGCCAGCCATAACCAAACCAATCATAAAACAAATGGCCAAAAGAAATTGCACAAGCGCTGAGCCAGCAGATAGCAAGACCAACAAGCAATGCCACTTAACCGCAAAATCGTTGCGAATTTACTGCAAAAACCATTCAACCCACTTACACTTGCAACAGGGCATGATAACTAAGTCATTAAGCTGAGTATACACTATATTCCGTTCAATTGTTAACTATGAAAATATAATAATAGAGCAAATTCAAACGATAACTCAATGGAAAGTTGTAGTGCCACTTGATAAATTGAATTTAAGTAGCATTGTTAGACCATATGTCGCTTTTAAGTGTACTTCAATGACCATCTGGCCTTGCTATCAATTCAATTTGTTTAATAGACACAAGTCTATAAGGTAATACTCCAGCTCAAGCTTACTTTCACTGCGAACTATAAAAATTTTGCAACTGCTTTACCTTGGTTAGGTTTGTTAAAGTCGACTCGCTTTTGCTCTAAAAACAGTGCTGACTGTAAACCATTTAAGAAGGCCCCACAAAGGAAAATTGCAAAATTTAGTGCTCTCGGGAGAGTACAAATGAGAGCATGAGCGTAAAAAATCTCACTCAGTGTAGAAGAGACTTCAAATGAAATGAATTTATAACAGTAATTGATGCAAAAATGAAATGTGGAACAGGCCAGAAAACTTAGTATAATTTACACCTGTATTAAATTTGATTTTCCAAATTTCCCATATAATCTTTAAAAATATAATTTTATCGATACTTTCTTCATATTTCAGGCAGCACATGAGCATTTTTCGAGAATTGATTTTTAATAGGCAGAAATTCTTGAGTCAATTCCTAATTTTGCAACTTTAAAACTTATGCTGAGATTATTCATTTTTCGGCAAATTTCCTGCCGAACTTAACAATTTTTTGACTTGCCAAGATTTTTATATAAGTGGTAAGTGTTCTTTCTACCAAGGCTTTGTCAAAACTCAACTGATTTCCATGCGGAGTATCTTCATGGTTATATATTGATTATGTTTATTATTATTATATGTTTATTTATTATTATTTCTTATGTTTTGTGTTAGGTTAAGTTATATACAAGAGCATTCAATATTCGCTAAAGGCATAAATTTTAGAGCTTTATTCATTGTTTTGCTTTTATTTTCCAGCTGCGACAACTGCAATAGCGACGACGGCGATGGAGATGGAGATGGAGATGGCGACGTAGACGTCGACATGGATGTGGACATGGACGTAAATGTGTACGTGGCTGTGGATGTGGATGTGGCTGTGACCGAGGACGTGCCCTGTCCATTGCTCTCGACCACTTATCAGAGCTGCAATTGTTTTCTTGTAAAAGTCAATTTTTGAAGTGCAGGCAACGGAAATCGGAAACGGCAGAAGAAAAACGCAGTTGACCTTATTCCAACTGGGTGCTCGACCGTTGACTGATGTCAGAGTTAAACAGCAACTGGTGGATAGTTGGGAATGGACAATGCTAAGTAGCAATTGATAAATGAGCCGCATTTAAGCATGGTCAGCAGCGTCATGGAAAACATCAGGCACACTTGAAGCCAGCGTTAAATGAAATTCAAAGTCAATGCGTTCAGGCGGAAGTAAATTATGTTTTCTTTGCGAAGCTGAATGGTTCGAACTTCGAATATACGAGTAAGCGGCTAGGTGCTGGGGGTCAGGGCTTTGGCTTTGGCTTGGGCTTGGGCTTGGGTTCGAGTGCAAGTGCATGAAACTGAAGCAAATTGCAATCGAAAATGGAAACGGGGTCAATCGATATTGTCCATTGCATTGGGGCTGCAATCCCGCCGACCGACGTTCGTAATGGCTGCCAAAGGTTAAATGTGGAATAGAATTCACACACACACACACACATACACACACACACTCATACATGCATATAGTCACGCATGCTTGTGTTTTCCTTTTTTCTTAATTTTCAAGTTTTTGACTTTTGCCCGCAAGTAATTTTCACAGCTGAACAAACAGGACTTGCCTTTGAATATGCAATTGCGATTCGCAAGCGCCATCGCAATTGCAATTGAAACAATGGGCAAAGGACATGTGCACAAGTTCAGCTGCGTTTCAATGGCCACGGCAATGCAAGGACCCCTTTGCAGTAGATTGAAGCGTTTAGCAGAAGTTCGTTGCGACTACTCACTAAAATTAAGTAAATAATTATCAATCGTGTTCGTATTTTCGAGTACTTTCAATTTCAAATACTATTTAATTCTGTGTTTCTATTTTATATTAAAACTTTAATATTAATTTTCTTTAAAAATATATATTCGGATTCGGAAACAGGAGCTGGCATAAAAACATATTTCAAATGTTCAATTCAAATCAAAAAACGAAATAGCCTATTCTATATACCTTAATTTGTTTATTTTACCTATTTGGTCGCCCTTCTCTGCGATTCTCAAGAATTAATGGTAGTCCGATAGTACTATTGTGGAGGTCTGCTTCTTTCTTCTGCGATTTTCATGGTTTTCATGTAAGTCCCATATAAATGTCTATTTTAGAGATCTACAGCTGATCGCCCTTCTCTGCGATTCTCAAGAATTCAAGTAAGCCCCATACAATTGCCTATTTTAGTGGTATTCTTGTGTGCGCCCTTCTCTGCGATTCTCAAGAATTCAAGTAAGCCCCATACAATTGCCTATTTTGCAGGTCTGCAGATGATCGCCCTTCTCTGCGATTCTCAAGAATTCAAGTAAGCCCCATACAGTTGTCTATCTTAGAGGTCTGCTTGTGTGCGCCCTTCTTTGCAATTATCAAGAATTAATGGTAGTCTAATAGAATTGAACGCCACTTGATATCTTTGAACTTTAATAGACATAACAAGGCATTAAATGCAATTAGAATCATTAAACATCTGATGTTTCGAATTGCTGTTAGTTTCTGTGTTTATCCTAACATCTTAAACCATTTTTCCCCCATCATGTACCTTGACACTTGTCAATTCTTGTTAATTCTCAAAGGTCATTAGTAATCTATTCATAGAAATAGCTTGTCTATTGATACTTATATAGTAAATAGTCAACTTAATACTGCAATTGAACTACAATGTACAACTCTTATTTATAGCAAGACGCTGAACAAGACTTCACAATTAAGGTGGATCTTGAATTCCAATTATGAGCCGCCGGCTGTCAGTGGGAAATCAACGGAAATACTCGGAAATGGCAATTTAAGTAATTTCGCATATTGCCTAAACTCAAACGGAAGTTGCTATAAATTAAAGCCTAAGGTTAATGCCATGACAACAACAACAACAACAACAACAGCAGCAGCAGCAACAATAACAGGACTCCCTGATTATAATCGAAGCGCGAAAGTAGCAAATTGTGAGCGGTGTGTGCGCGGAGTGTGTGTGGAAGCGGAAGTCAACGCCTTGTTCATGTTTTATGACTCTAAAGGTCCTTAAATCTGTGTACGCATTAGTGTGTGTATGTGTGTGTGTGTGTGTGTGCAAGCATGCGTGTGCTTGTAATTTCGATTTAGATGCAAAGTGGCAACGAATTGCGTTAGCAAAATGTCAAAAGATAATAATCCTTTTTGTTTACGCCTCAAAAGATACGAGATGCTGTGCCACGCCCACACCTAGAAAAGCCCCAATAAATGTGTGAAAATGCCTGGAAATCTTCGATAAAATAATGTAAATAATGCAAATGGTAATAAAAAATAGACAACAAATATTATATGGATTACGTAAACGAGGCGCATCGAAGGAGCACCAAAAGCCAACAAGAGGCGGAAATGGCCAAATGGCAACCGGCAGCAGGCAGCGCTGCCAACGCTGCGCCTAATGTTATGCAATGACATTTACAGATACTAAAACTCCAAGAGGGTGACGCGAACAGATCCTGCGAGTGGACAAACTAAACAGAACTGGACTATGGAGAATACTGGGCTTTTAAGTCTTTAGATATACGTTGAAATGTTGATAAAGATTGAGATATACATGACTATACACAGACAGATTCACTGATAAACCAATATGGCTTAATCCGAAAGAGGTCCTTTAAGACAGTAGCTTAGTAAGGTTAGTTTAGCCAAAAAGCTGTAAGAGTTGTCACGTCCGCAAAGGAACTTCTGTGAAAACTTAGGAAGCATTACATAACTATTTAATACATTTGAAATTTGGTTTAGTAGCCTCAAAAAGTCCATCTTCTTTAATGTTATAGATTGTTTTTATACTCTGTTCCCGAAGGTAACGCAATAAACCAAATATAAATGCTAGACGAAGGCATATCTTCGTCGGATAAAGTGTTTAAGTGTTTGGGAGAACTCCCAAAAGTTATGTATTACTGTGATTAAGTTCCACATTTTTCACTTAGAGCTACAACAGGTTAACTAAGTATAAATTCACATGTAACGTCCGGAACGCGGGATTAGCGTAGTATATTCAGATAAACAGGTAGTCAGATAAACTACATCTAATCCTTAACACTCGCAAAAATAAGAATCCTTTCGCTCGTCTACTGTAAACATTTTAAGCCACCCCCAGAGCCAACTTCTCTATTCATGCTAGCCCATATATTAAGCCATTCCACTGCTGAGCATTGTTGCATGTTGTGCCCTGTTTCCTTTGCTTTCGCTTTCGCTTTCTCCCCCTCTATATCTCTCTCTCTCTCTCTCTCTTTCTCTGTGTCATTTCTCGCTTCCACACAGCTCGCATTGCACTCCGCATGCAAAACTGTGTCAAATTTAACGCCTTCGGTAATGAATTTGTAACAACATTTTATTGTTGTGCTTTTGCTAGCAGGATAACAGATGAAAGTGGCGGAGATGAGACGTGGGGGCCAGCCTGGCCCCCGAACCCGCCTCTGTTGGTGTTGCTACCGCGTCTGGCAGTGTTTTTCTTATGGCACTATAAAAAAACAAAAAATAACAACAACAACAACAACACAGCCCGCAAAACAAAAGCATAAAACTGTGTTAACAAGGCGAACAACAACAACAGCGACAGGAGCAGTAACAACAATTACAATAACAACTTGTAGATGAACAAGAATAAGGACAACAATGTGAAAGGGTTTTGGGAGCCGCCTGCCCGCCTGCCTGCCAGCCCCGCCTCACCGCCCTCTCTCTCTCTGCCTGGTGGCAAACAATGCGTTTTGCATTTTAGCAACAATTTGACACAAATTAAAATGTGCAGAGGAAAAGAAAATGTCTGTGCCATTCGCAAAATGGCTTTAGAAGAGCCACGCACGAATCCTTGGCACAGGATCGTCCCAGTGTGCTGTGTCCTGGCACATGTCTCGCATATTTTAGCACCGCCTCCTGCCATGTGTCAAATATTTGTCGTTAGCTGCCTGGCCGGGTATCTGCCAGCTTCCGACTCCTGCCGTTTTATATTTACTTTTTTTAATATTTTTTTTTTTTTATACTCTCTTTTTTTTTCCTTGCACACCTGAATGAGTCCCGAAGCTGAGAGGCCCGCCCGCGGCTGTCGCGGCTGTATCTTCATTTGCCTGCCTGCTCTGTTCATTGCAATGAAGTGGAAATATGTCAACAAGCGACGGAAGTTGGCTCTAGCAATAAAAAAAAAAAAAAACACACACACACACAGTCATCCAATCTCGCTTCATGCGCATTACACATACGACCCGTAGGCCTTGTTAGTTAATGTTGTTAGTTAAAGCAACGCTGGCTGACTTCGCTGTAGGCCAACTAAAACTAGTTGACATACTTTAAGAAAGCAGTGTATTGGGGTATGCCCAACTGTGCAACTAAGGCAAGCAGGGAAATTGCATTAAAATTCAAATTAAATAGAACTTAGTTCAATAATTTATTAATATTACATTGGCAGACCACCTAAACTAGATTGAATTGAATTTTGAACATTTATTGATTTAATGAGTAACATTTTACACAACAGAAACGTCACTAAACCAATATAAACAAGTAAGATGTTTGCAGTCGGAAATTCCTGACTGTGGAATTCTATTTCTAGTCTGTTTTCTTTGTGAAGGCGGAAGTGGGCGTTGCTTTGTTGTAGTTAAACTGTCAAGGAGGTCCACAATAGTCTGTATACCAAATTTGCTGACTCTAGCTAGACAAATGTGGAAGATATAGGATTTTGCCGAGTGGTGGGAGAGGGATAGAAGAACTTCACATTTTATCCGACGTAGCATTTATTCTATGTTTCGTCTATTTTTTAAAAAAATATGTTGAATTGTAAGGGCCTGTTCCGAATTCCATTCCGAATCAATTCCACAGAAAACGTTGTAGCATACTTTTTAGAGCAGAATATAATTAAAAATCTTGCTTTATTGTATATTTTATAGACTACCCAAAAGCATGCTTTACATATTTCTGTGGAATTGATTCGAAAGTGGAATTCAGAACAGTCCTGGTAGTGTTTTATTTATTTTTAAAAAGTGTAAGAAGTTTGTATAAAAATATAAATAAAAAGTAAGAAGTTTGTGGAAAGTTAGTCTCACATATTAAATATTATCTGCGACTTAATTCATCCGATCAAGAGATGAACTATGGTGGTTAGAAAGGAAATTAAATATGAGAAATGTTATTAAAGTTTTTAAAAACAATTTTCAATAAAAAACAATACTATTCCTAATATCTATATCTTATATCTTTTAATTGTTTTCCAAATTAAGGATGACTTTTAGAATGATATTAAGAAACAAGCGCTTGATATCAAAAGTATATTTAAGCTATTTGGAACTGAAATTATTATATATTTCTTAATTAAAATATAATATAATAACATTTCGCAGTTCTACTTTACCTATGTATATAAAATACATCAAGAACTGTAAATGAAGAATCCATTTCACCCAATAGATCTATCTCTTACTTTCACTCCGTTTCGAGTTCATATTACTCAAGTACTGATAACTAAAGAGCATTATCTAGTCGTTTTCAGTTGCTAGATGGCCAACCGCTTATTTATATTCTTATTTGCTATATTTAGTTAGTGATTCATGATACATAATGAGCGCGTGTGTGTTTATGGGGAGACGCGTGGAATTTGACGCTCTGATTTCGCAGTTTGTCACTGAGGCGTCTACAAATGGCATTGCAAGGCCTGCTTCCTGTTGTCCTGTTGTCCTGCCGTACAACTGTGCGGCCATGTTGTTCGTCCTATTGTATCCCCCAGCCAGTCCCGCCAATCACCTCCCCTCCCTATCGTTGGCTCCCCGTTGTTGTCGCACTTCCGTTGCGCGCTGTTTAACTTTTTGTGTGCAGTGACATGCGCGCCCATAAATTCGCCCTCAAAGCAACAACTAAAACTGAAATAACTGGCACAAGATTTGTTACACTGGCCAACAAATTCAGTGAGGCTCTCTCACTCACTCTCTCTCTCTCTCTCCCCTACACTCTGCTGTGTCTCTCTGCTGACCTTACCATTTTGCTTACTTATATTTTAGCTGGCAGTTGGAAGTTGCCATTTATCTTTGGCTTTATGCCAAACATAAGCCTGGCACGGAAATGCTGCTTATTTGTAAAGAGTTACAATGCCGTTTGCCTTATAGTATCCTCCACACATATCCTTATACATAGGACAGATGCCAGATGACCTGCAATAAACTGCGAGAGTTTATCATGCCCTTTTACGGACTTTGGGTGCCGCATATATTTCAGCACACTTCATTAGGCATTGGTTTTGCTAGATGTCTCATTAAAACGCATTTAGCATTTGGCAATTTGAAATGTCCTTCTGCCAGCCAGGCCACTCCCACCGCCCCCACTCATTCAAACAGCAGCAGGAATTAATTTGAAATTACACAAATATTTGCTGTCTGTGACGACCACAAAATGTTAAAACAATTGCGCATTATTCAATTAATGTGTGGAACTAAACAAATAATATTAAATTACACAATATATTGCACCGCCTGCATATGCACCTATATCCTGTAACTCTCTCTCTCTCTCTCTCACACACACACTCTCTCTCTCTCTCTCTCTGTGTGTGTGTGTTGCCTATATTTAGCATATCATTTCGTATTCTGGCACAACCAATATAATTACAGTTGCGAAATAACCGTAAAACTGGCACACACACAAAAGCCTGCACCTGTTTGCATGTGTGTGTGTGTGTGTGTGTGTGTGTATATATAGCTTATAGGTAATTAAAACTGGCTTACAATGTGTAAAATAGTTTGCGTGTATAAATAGATAAATGTCGGAATATAATTGCCTTATGAAAACTATTTAAAGCGCTTTATAAATTGCCAGAAGTCAGTTTATAAATGGAACTACTTTAACTTGCTCAATCTTCTATCGAATTTTATAAGGAATATCTATCTAATATATCAAGAGATACTGGATGGTGGAAACTTAATTTAGGCTTTCAATTTACTATAACTCCCTTGAACTTTTCGCTCATATCTTCTATTTGGATTACAGGGGGAACTTATAATAGGATTATCTTTTTAGACTTCCAAACCTCATTGCTTGATCAATTATGCATTGATTTACTTGCGGATTACATCTCTGTTCATATTTTAAGCTCTAGATTAACTTCCCATTTATAAAATAAATGTAATCGCATTTTCATATATTTTTTCTATACGGATGGCAGGCAAAACAAGGAATGATTTTCGTAGTTATGAATAACTAGGCCAAAAATACATAAATTTATATTGCAGACGAATTATGAAATAGATTAAAGTGTCTTTATTTTATCAGCTTTTACAGCATAACAATAAAATTTATTATAATTTTAATCAATTTATTTTAGCCTTCATGGGTCAAAAACAATTATTATTTTTTTTCATACCCTTCCAGAGGGTATTTTAATTTTGTCTCGAAATGTGTAATGGACAGAAGGAGACGTTTCCGACCCAACAAAGTATATATATTCTGAATCAGCATAAATAGCCTGAGTCGATATAGCGATGTCCATCTATCCGTCTGTTTCTATGCGAACTAGTCTCTCAGTTTTAAGGCTATTATAATGAAACTTGGCACAGACTCTTACTTTTTGCTGCAGGCAGTACATATGTCGGAACCGGCCGGATCGGAGCACTATAACATATTGCTGCCATAGGAATGAACGGTCGACAACTATGTTTTTGTATGAACAACTTTTTTGTTTATAAATGTATCCTTACCAAACTTTCCCAAACAGAGTCTCTAGAGAGTTTATACAATCTGACGAAGCTTGGTCAAAATCGGACCACTATATCACTATATCAAACTTTTTGTTTATACAAATATTTCACCAAACTAAGTGAGAGTTTTGTTATACTACAAATAGTTTCCTATAATTTCATACAAAATAAAGTTTTGTATAAAATTAATTCATACTAGGTTATATAGCTTCGGCACACCAAAGATAGCCATCCTTTCTTGTTTTTTTTTAAGTTCACGTTTATATTTATATTAAACAAGTTTTCTGCTACCTATCGTGGCAGCTTAAGCAAATTGTACATCACTTATTTATTAAAAAACCGAATACATTTCTACTCAATTATTCTCTTTCAAACATCAAATTTCGTTTGAAACGCAATTTGAAATTTGTAATTAACTAAAAATGCTGACAAAAATAAATAATGTTGACACTTAAAGCTCACATTTGCATAAGCCCTCAATTATTTATTGAAAACTAAACCAATTTTCAATTTGGTTAATACTGTAAAAATAAAAGTGTCTTTTATATTTGATACATTTGCTTAGATTAAGTTTATTCAAAATGTCCGGAAATTTATTGCTGACTTTCCCAATTGCTATCACATCATGATAAGCCTGAAACGCCTGCCCTATCCCTATCATATCTTGGTAAGTCCTAACTGTCTTTCCCATCTTCTAATCATGACAAGTCCCAACTGTCATTGTGTCATCCTAATGTCCTTTAAGCTTTTGTTATTGCTTGATTGGCCCATTAAATAAATGTATTCACCAGCAATAATTTTTATTCAAAATGCCTTTAATTTGTCCATGTGTTTGACCTATTTGGGGAATCGTTTCCTTTATGCCCTGACTGTTGACAACCCCATCAATATTATCAATTCATCAACTGTTCCGGCAATCAATTTGAAATTGTTTGCTCCCAGATTTGAGTAGTACATTATTTTTGTTATGTGTGTACTGTGTGTCAATCTACTTATACTAAACTTTGTATATATATTTATATGCTCATCTATTATTGCTGCCTACATTGACATGATTTTGCAGATAGTTCCGGTTGATATCGGGTTAAGCTGGGGTTAAACATTCGACATTTGGCATTTGCATTTTCCTCTGTCACGCAGCCTGCCACAGATTGTAACAAAATATTTAGTACAAACACACACACACACACACACAAAGGTTAAATGTGTGTGTATGAGTGTGTGGATGTGTGTGGGTGTGTGTGTGTTTGCCAATGGCTAATTAGTGGCTGCGGTCGGGTCGCCAAATACACACAAAAAGCCGCATGGCATATGCAAAACTATGTTATGGTAATGCAATCAGAAGGCCAAATGTGAAATATTATATGAAAATCGATTTGAACTATGCACAGAGGGGCCATTAACATGCACTCAAATCCCATAACCATAATTATTAATGTGCTAGGATAATACAAAGTGCAGTTCCAGTTCCACCACCCGCGCTGTACAGCACCCTCAACCCAAACCAATATTCGGTAAAGCTGAAAAAATATCGATAGTGGCCACACTCGTTACTTTAGACAACATTCTCCAAAAGTTATCGATAGTAACAGGTACTAGAAATATTTATCAATCTTTTAAAAATGGAACAGAAAGTTTATTCCAAGCAAATCATACGGATATCGTTAGCTTTTGTAAGACCCTTTTGAATATTAGCTTTGGAAATAGGTTGTCTTTAATTCAGTTGATTGAATACTTCAAAATACAAACCCAATTAATGCTATAGCAAAACGATTTGGTAAGAAGAGAATTCGGAAATGGTAACATGATAATAAATACAAGTTGAATTACTAAAAAATACTCTTAATAATTGATTTATTAACATCAAAACCAATCTACTTCAGATTTAGTTCAAGTTTGTCTCTTATCAATAATATCTTAACAATAATCTTAACAATAATATTCATTGAGATGAGATGATGAGATTATATGATTGAGATTCAGTTGATGTTTTATTCGAACTATTTAAAGCTAAAATTATTCAATTTCATATAAAAATTTAACTGGCGTTTGATTCCTAGTAGCTTTTCAAGTAATTAGGGTTGTTTAAAAGTATGCCAAGCCATCCCGATAGCGATAAAAATATCGATAGTGGTGACAAATAGAAAACCATCGATAATATCGATATTAACTGTTGTGCAGCTCCACCACAGCGATTCAGCGATACAATGTAGCTTAGCTGCAACACCATTGACAATTTGTCAGTAGTCTCCTGATAGGATTGTCAAATGCTCGTGCCCCCGTCCCCTGTACCACCCGTGGCGTTATCAGCTGTAGGATGATGGTGTAAATCTGTTGGCGCTTGCAAACAAATGGCAAGCAATGCGAACAATTGCAGGCTATTCATCTTGGGCGCCATCTAACAATTGTACGCTCAATCGGCGACAAAAACGCTGAAAAGGGACGAAGGACGCGCGTATGTGAGCTGTAGTCTAAGGCATTGTATGTGTATTTATCGATTGGTTTTCATCAACCACACAGAGTCACACACACACGCACACACATATATATACTGGTGCAGCTAACAAGTACCAGCTATCAGCTCGTAGTTCCATCCATTGCTAAAGCTTGAAGCCATTGCCCAAATCCCCTTCATGAAATTCGAAGCTCGCCGCAGTCGCAGCCATTGAGTTATGGCAAACATGCGGCATAAATTATGGGTTTAGGCAAAGTGCTTGACACCGCCACCAACCAACCAACCAACCAACCAGCCAACCACCAGCCAGCCAGCCAGTCATCCAGCCAGGCAGGCAGCCTTAGAGACTAGGATCCAGAGGGTGAAGTAGCGGAGCAAGCGTTGACATGCCAAGTGGTTCATACCATTCACCAGCTCCAACTACGGGCTCCAACTGCGGCTCCATAACATGACAGTTGCTCATCGTGCTCGTCAATGTCGCCGCTACACGATGATGTTGATGACGATGACGATGACGATGATCATGTTTGATGATGACGCTAACTTTCATTGCTTGTCATTTGAACATTTCAAGCATTTTACTTGCTTGCCCTAGCTATAATATTATTACCACACTAACACACGCAAACACACACACACTCAACACACACCGAGTTGTTGTTGTTGTTATATTCAACATATTGGCAGCTCTTTGGCAATTATCCAAAAACCATTTTCGGCTGTGGCCGCAATTAGGCAAAAATACCAGGCGCACCATTGAAGAGTTTATGACAGAACGTGCCTATATTTGTGGGCACATCAAAGCTGACTTATAGGTCTGTGTGGTCAGACAGGCAAGGACATTAAATTACTATATATATACATGTGTCTGTATATTGGCTTAAATGAATTTCAATGCTTCTTCCCATCGCTTATGCCATTAACCGAGTTTTGCATTTCCATAAAATTGTAATCAAATATTTCGAGACTTACTATACATAATGAGAGTTGTTCTGAATTCCATTTATATATAGTATGTACAAATAGTTAAAGCCGCCAAAATACTATTACTGCACAACTTAAATAAAATATGCAAAATTTTAACGCCAAAAACAAACTTTACAATGAATTGCATTGTTAAACATTTCGTCTATATACATATATATTTTTGATTGTTATGGTTAATGAATGTTTCACTATTTTGTTAGACACTCGTGTTATTTTTTTTGATTTAAAATCAAACTAACTACCATATAAACAAATTTAAATAAATAACATACAATTTTTGAAAAGAGAAAAAAGTAATTTTAACACAAATATATAGCATACTTATTGGGGCAGTGTCAGAATCAAATCAGTTTTGTTGTAATTTCCATATATTTTTCGAATCTAAATTAAGTATATTATTATTATATTGCAATACATTTTATTATAATTTATGAATAATTTTTTATTTTATTATTTCTCTAAATCAAAGAATCTTTTTCATAGAAACAATGAACTGTCAGAACCATATCCTATAGTATTTCTATAATTGTTTTTACTCAAGTGTATATTATTCTAAATTGCAATATAATAAGCAACTAAGCCAGTATATATCATATTTATATATATGTTGATTATAAAATTATCTAAATTTCTTTACAAATTTTAGATTTGTAGGAAAACGTTGGGGTGTCCTGAGATTATTGAATAACGTAAGAAAATGTTATGCTGTTATGATGTTATTTGAACTGTTATAAACACAGTGATCTGTTATGTTAAAGGCTTTCCTTGAATGTCTATCATTGCTCATTTTTGCATCCCAACACTTTTGTAATAAGAACTTTTCAGTTTGTTAGCAAGGTCTCTCATAGCCTTACCGTAATTACATCTTTGCCATAAAACCATATAGAACATGATAAGGTTTAATGTAAGCCAGCTTCAGTCAGTGCCAACATCTAGTTAACATTTAATAAAGCTCCTAGGGCGGCAATTCGTTACAAGCTTCGAGGGTTTCGCGTCTTTTTATTTATATTTTGTGCGACTGGGCGTATGATTATTGCGTATACGCAGCGGGGTCACTTTAACTTTATGAATTATGCATGGGCGTTTATAACCATTTCTGTGGTGCGCCCCAAACTGCCTCAATAAAATCTGCGTTTTGGCTCTCATAAATGTTTAACGCACCTGCAGCGGCCAACAGCCAGCTGGTGCTACCAAGCGAGTATCCCCCGATGGTTGGTATATGCCGAGACCCTTTTATCTCGAACACACTTGTGTGTGTTTTGTCTGTTATCGTGCTGTAGTTAAAGTGACGGCCACAATTGGCCACGGCTCAGATGAAAATACCTGCGAGAGCAGCCCTTTTGGGCACATTAGCAGCAATCAATGTGTTGAAGCCCGGGCCTATTTTAGTTTCATGTATGCTCAGCATAAATCACATGCAGCATGGCAGCCCCTGCCCCCCTGCTCGCTCGTCCTTGCTCTCGTCCTTATGCTCGTCAACGTTGCCATTGGTATTGCCGGTGTGTTCGTTATTTATTCATAGCAAACGCGAACGATGCTGATGACGCCACCGACTGTAGGTGATGATGGCATTAGGAGGCAGCCGCGTCTGTTGCATGAATTGTACCAAATGCTGGCAACAACAAGTACGAATGCTCTAGGCGCGTGTGCTTGGGCACAGGATACCCTGTACCCGGGTTCTATAATCCCCTAACATATAATAGATAATCCGAAAAAAGGTTCAGCCAGTAAAAAGATATGAAAAATTACTCAAACTACTCTTGTAGCTAAAAAAAAATTAAAAATAAACTATAAACATACTCTTATAAATATAAACAGCAAATGTTATTTCAGTGATCCCAACGAAAATCCATTCTATATCCTTGCAAATATAGGTTCTTTAATTTTTAGATTAGCTAACAGTTAAAGTTACGTATTTCTTTAGCTAAAAAGCAACAGATTTTTAAATTTTTACAAATTTACGCTGGCTATAAGAACTGTCACGTCCGCAACGTTCGAAAGTCAACAAATTAGAATAAAGGAGCATCTTGAAAGCAGTTTAAATAGATGCTTTTGTATTTCTTGCATGGTATGTTATTCTGTTGACTATACTGCAAAAATTTGCTCAAGATAATGAAAAGGACCTCTGCAACACTGCACTATTTCTTGTAACGTCCGCAACGGCACTTGACGCTCAATTCTATTGTTGATAAAGCAAACTATTTGTAATGCCATTTGAATGTGTTCTAAAAATGTTCTGTTAATCACTTTGGGTAGGTCTAAAATTATGCCCTTAGTTAATTTGACTATTCATTTATATGTACAAATGTCACGTCCGCAACGCTGGATTATCGAAATAGGGACGGAGATGTCTTCTTCTGTGGAAGTTCATCTTAGTTTTAAATAAACAAAAACTGCTTTGATTGTATAAAGATTCTAGTAATCTAGTAATTGAATAATCAAGAAGGCTTTGGAATTATCTAAGCCTACCTAATTTCAAAGGAATGGATTTTCAGTCGTTTAGAAACGGATGAACCACAAATAAGGACCTCTAAAAGAAAACCTTAAAAATGAACAAAAACGTGTTTCCTTTTAGAACTTTCAATATCTTCTGCCTCTCATATAGTTAAGTGCAACTTTGTTATAGCCTGCTATGCCTTTCTAATGGCTACAGGGTATAATAAATACAGTAAACCTCAACGAATAACCAAAAGCCGCTGCCACAAAACAATGCGACGCTTGTCGCCATTGTTGCTGTTGTTCTTCTTATTCTAGCTACGTGTGTGTGTGCTTAGCGTTGCGTAAAATAAATCATTTTGCTGCGGCACACACCAGCACACACACTCGCACACACACCAGCACACACAGCAATACACAGAGCGGTTTAGATATTACAAGCAGCCAAAACAAATTGCCAAGAGGCTGCGCTCTGCACATTTGTTGGAGCTGGTTGGGAGCCCACCCAAAAAATTGGTTAAATGAATAAAAATGAGTCATTTGTTAGCAGCGTATGCAGAAAATTAAGCAGTTTCCACCACACTAAATGAGCAAATATGCAAACATTTCAAAAGCCAAAATTACTGCCAGTTCAAAAGGTGAATTGCCAGCGTTTAGAACGAGATAATCCCAGGGCTTAGTAATGCTCAATGAGTCCCAAATGAATGGAGCTATTTAAGAACTGCACGAAATTGTATTTATAAGCCAATTACCAGACCCGTTTAAGGATTGGGAGAGCCTGATTCCCAAAAGGGGACAACAACAACTACATACAGCAAAAGTAATCAAGATAAATTGCCTGAATTTAAGAAATTACTGAAAATTCAGAGCAGCTCTTAACTCAAAACGTATATTATTATACATAATTCTTGTGTTTTGGTTTGTATTTACATATTATGTTATTATACGAGGAGCAACTGAAATATAATCGGACTTACCAAGAAACGAACAGAGTATGTATTAGCCTAGCCCTTATCCTTGCGATTACTTTTCTTACTGCCCCTCGCAGACATTTGCATATCTATAAATATGAAAGACTTCGTCTTATATATTGAATACATTGCAAATCTAATTACTATTGAAAATATGACTACTAATTGACACAAAGTGCCGTTTTTCTATTAAAATATGATATTTTTAGTTTGTTTATATATTTTGTGCATAGAGTTGAAAATTTGATTGAATTACCTGAAACGTGAGCCGACTTTAAACATTTAATATGCTATTACACTTATGCTCAATAACATCCATATAAATTTAACCACAGCTACTTAATGCACCATAAATTATTCTCTGTCTGTTTTAATACGATTTTAATATAAATCAGGCGGACTGTGCACAGTTGTGTGTGAACAGTTTCTGTGTGAACACTTCTGCGTAAACAGTTCTGTGAGAACAGCTTGTGCGAACAGTTCAGTGTGAACAGCTTTGCGTGAACAGCTTGAAGATGAGCGCGTGTTGTACATTATTTTTAACACGAACACGAATTATTAATATCCAACAAACGCCCGCAACACGCACGATCGCAAGATTTAAGCAACACGACACGCACGACACACACGACTTTCATTTAAAATTTTAAATGTAATTTACAATATACAAATTGTGGGCAAGCGCCTATTTGTCAATTGACCAGTTAACAAAATGGCGTGCTTGTGTGACCAAAGCGTTTAACGAAAAAATAAACTTAACGCCGTATCAAACAAGGACATATTTAAATGTGTGGTGTATAGGCCAGCTATTTCTAACAAGTCAAATGTTTTACCTATTTTTATATAGTATATATATACAATTGCACTTCAAAATTAAAACTATTATTATTTTTGTACTCTAACCATTCTAACAGCGATCTTCTTGAGGTTATACTGTTATGGAAAGCTTCTGTTACTTACTATGTAAATAAACTACAACAATAATATATATTGCCAAATTTAAAATACTAATAAATAAGGACATTGATTTTAAATTTTGAACATTGCGATTGTAACTTAACAGTTTTGTTGGCTGTTTTCGTTAGTTAGTATTTTTGAGCGTAGCATTTCAACATGCATAACATTTTACAGAATATACTAATTTTGCCCCACATTGTGATAGCAGCGTATGAAGATCGGTATATTTTGGTATTTGGTATTTGTTGGCATGTTATCGACTTATCGTGCTAGTCTTCTTTCTCCTTGTGTTCTTGTGTGCGCTTCATTTGAACAAAACATAAACAAATCACGCGCCCAACACTATTACAGCTATCTATGCTCATAAAATGATGCAGCATAAAATTCTCAGCACAGGGTTTGCAAAGCAAACAAAAGTTGAAAATTTGTACAATAAGCAAGCAATATTCGACATTGTTCGGCCAGATATAATATGCTTAAATACAAACATAAGTATGCAATATAATGAAGCAAATGTTTATCGATTGAACTAAAAGTGTGTGTGTTGATTAAAATACTTGCTCAAGTATTTTATGCATACTTACTTATACTGCAATACAATAAATATTGTGGAAAATAGCTTTGATTTTAAACAGTTTGCATTATGCTCTCACATAATTAACTAAAGCAGAATTCAATGCAAATATATTTATAGAATACAGCAAATAAAATGAATAAATGCTTCCAGCTGAGGTAAAATGAAATATATACGAGCATTCAGGCCATTTTCTAATTAACTTTTACGCATATTCTATCCGTATCCGCATACAAGAACATTTCAAAAGCGAGATCTTTCGCTCGCCATCTCTCTCTCTCTCTCTCTGTCTCTCATCAAATCCATTGAGCATGTGTTTACCTAGAGCATTGTGCGTAATTCAATTTCCCCTGGAGCCAGTGTAGCCACACGGAGGCAACTGTCCGGAAACACTAAAAGCCCGCGTTGAGGGCCAAGTTTGCGCTGCCCTGCACAAATATAATTAAAATGCTCAAACGGCAAATGACTCGAATGCCAGCGCAATGGCCATAACAGAACCGGCAATATATAGAAGCAACAAAAACATTAACAACAAAAACAGCACAGGCAAACAAGTAAACTTGTCATTTAATTTGCCTGACAGAGCTCAAAGTGAAGAAGTTTCTATTGAAAATGCTGGACAGGCATTGAGGGAACATCTAGCCCGAAAGCGGCCAATCAAACAGTGGCCCAAGTCTTTGATTCTCATCGCTATTTAAATTGTTAGTAGCCGCTGCGGAAATTTAAGCGCTGCAGATAAAAAAATACCAAAGAAATCTTAAGCTGAGATAGCTGGACTAGAAAATACCCAGCTTGCAAAGATCCTAACTAAAAGACAAGGACTTCAACTTGCAAACTGAGGCTGAAGTCTATTTTTGTTTAATTTACAGAAAGCTGAGAATACTCTACACAAATTTGTAATATTATTGGGTGTCTACATACCAAATTTGCTCTGCCTAGCTCTTAAAGTCTCTGAGTTCAAAGAGATGCACACAGAGTTAGAGAACATGGCTGTTCCCAAACCCACTTTTGAAACAAATCCACGAAAAACTGCGTAGCATACTTTTCAGAGCAACGGAGAACTCAATACCTAACCTAACCTAAGTTTTGTCGTGCGTCTTAAGACGATCAAACGAATTCTTAGCATATTTTAGTGACAATTATTTTTAAGGTTGATTTGGCACAATCTTGAGATACATTAACGCGTCTGTAATACCTGCAGCTAACTGTATTACAACCATTTATCCTGACTCATGGCTGCAGGATATAAAAAGTGTTGCATTTCACACAGCGTTTGTAACTCTTAGAAGGATGTCTGCAATCCCAGAACTGGCTGCAATTGTGCAATTTCTATTTTGTAGCCATTTTTAAAACGAATGTTGTGTTATTTCCGTCAAAAGAGTAATTAAACGTACAAAGCAAAGGGCAATTCAGCACACGCCTGCCAAATGCCCGGGTTGCTTGATACAATTTCAATAAAAGGATACAGAGCTGGCGAATTTTGTTAAGGACAACCCTCGCTGGCAATGGCTGGCTCCTTATGGCCGGCGGACATTGCAGCGCTGCGGTCTGTAGAAGACAACGCTGGAGTATAGAGCATAGGGACAAGGACCATGTCGACAGGAACCTGTGCGCAAAACATTGTAAATAAAATGCAAGTGCCAACAGTTGGAAATGGCCAGGAGAGAGCACTATGTCTGTCATACGGAGCTGCGGGCGCTTTTGTGTTAATTGCGGTTGCATTTAATTACAGTTCGTTGCATTTGCAGCAGTACGTGAGCACATTTCTGTCTGTCTGTCTGACTATCTATATAGGAGCTGGAACTGGAGCTGGAGCGGGAGCTGAAGCGGGTCGTAGGTGGTCGCCATGGCGCCAGCAGCACATACTTAAATTCCCACTGACCGCAACGCTTAGCCTTTTTAATTAAAGCTAAAAGAATTTGGCTGCTTGGGCGCTTGACTTTTGGCCGGGCCACGTTTAAATTGGCCCATAAGTTCACCCCGGCTATTGGCTTGTGTGCGCAGGCGGCAATAATTAGCAGACCAAACAGCAAGGTTCCAACCATCCCAGATGACATATAGGGGCCGCAACATGATTTGCATAAGCCACACGCTGGGTTCATGCTAGATTACGCATACGCAGCGTTGTACAAACATTGCAAACAGCCAGTGTGCATCGAGAGTGCCTTAATTATGTGTGTGTGTGTGAGAGTATTAACATTTAATTGCGCGTAGCCTCGATAATGTCCACGATGCTCACATAGGTGCCCACAACGCCCCCAAAAATGCCAAAGATCAGCAGCAGTAAGTTGACCACCAGCTTATAGTCATAGGATCCATATTGCACACAGATTTGCAGCAGGGCGGGAAAGACCAGACCCAATATCGATAGGCAAAAGGAGCCAACGAGCGACAGGAAGAGCGAGAGATCCGGTATGGCAACGGCACAGCCAACTGAAATTAAGGATGCATTAATCGAACCCATCTATATGTGTCCTGTGTGATTTGCAGCTTACAGGTGAGCAGGACAATCAGAGCACGAAAGAGCAGCTCGAAGAGCGTATGCTTGGATTGATCCTTAATCAGTCTGCTTAGATACTTGCTCCATAGAATGTGAGCGGTGACATATCCTTGCAGCGCATAGGATATATACGTTGTGATGGCAAAGAAGATTTTTACGACCTGAGCGAGGCTGAAAACAAGATGCAAAAAACAATTATATAGAGATGTGTACATTCAATCAGGCTCGATTCCATTTCCGAATACTACATATTTCAAATCTCATTTATGTCCTTGTATATGTATACTTTATCAGGATGGTAAGCTGAATACTTCTGCCTGTTTTTAGGCCAACTACTCTTAATAAACTACCAATATCTGTTCCAGATTCTGTCAGCTGTTGTATGAACGTCTTTTTAGAGATATCTCAAGCAAACTTAGACAAGATTTGATTGCATTCGGATATGGAAGCAGCAGGCCTTATAATTTCACCATTTCTTACATTTGATCCTGTGGTATGTTCAGCGTAACGCTTCCCAGTGCATCAGTGCCATACTTCCAGTAGCCAAAGAAGCCGAGAAACACATACAGGCTCAGGACAATGGTCATGCCCCAGTTCATAATACCGCAGGGCTGCACATAGGCGCGAGGCGTGGCCATGTTCTCCTCTATGGCCAAAATCTGCACAAGTAAGAGAATAGTTAACGGTTGCGCCCTGAGTGATTAACTTTAAGGACATACCACGCCCACCGCCTCCAGGGCAAACAGCACAGTGCCAAAGAAAGTGGGCAGCTTAGCATAGTTCATAAAAGGTTCACGGTCGCTCAGAGGCGGCAATTCAGTGCAAATATAATATAAAACTATGCCAAAACCTGTAAAAAGGTGAAAAGTGTAAGTTAAGAGATTGTAAAGTTGGCATTCCGTGATGGGACTTACCCGTAAAGAGCAACAAATTCGCAGCACTGGAAAACGGCGCCAATAGCTTCAAGTTTCGTATACTGAAGATCAGGAAAAGTGGCACGATCAGTATGCACATGTGCAGACGCACATCCCATACAACTAGATACTCATCCACAATCTGCTTAATGCTCTCCGCTATGAAGACCACGTAGACACAGCAGATGCCAAAATGATAGAAGGCCAGAAAACCATCCACAAAGGGGCTATAATGTGGAATGAACAGAGTGTGTAGAGCTAGTATGTAGTATCTATGACAAAAACATATATTCCTAAGGATGTCGAATACGAAATTCAATCCCGTTTCAGATTTTCGTTCTGAAATCGATCTTTTATCCCCATGTAAAGCATTTTTTTGATGCTCTGGGAATTCTCGTATCATCCCAACTCTCATAAGATCTAGAGAGTTCCCTATGAACGGTAACTTACGTGGCAGCGGGCGCTAGGCAGCGCAGGAAGGGCGGACCCTGTTGCAGACCCAGTTTCATGGCCTCCGAGAAGCTGACGTAGGGAACACGCTGCCTTTTGCACAGAGTGTACATGCTGCCGATCTGTAGTCAAAGAATCAACGATTATAAGATACCAGCTTAAAATCAAAAGCCTTGTCTTACCAATATGTGTAAACAGTATACAGCTATTAGGCCAATAGCAAGCGTTAACACAATTCCATTCACATAACCCGCATGAGCAAAGGCGCTGGGCATGGCCAGCACTCCGGTTCCTATGGAGGCTTTCAGGAAGTGGGCAAAGGTTTGCCAGTTGCTAGACATAAGAAAGATTTAGTATATATACTAAAGATTGCTTTAAATGACTTGTATAGATGACTCACTTGGTTGGATTCTTTACATTGCGATGCAAATGGGGATCGTAGTCATCATTGGAGCCAATTGTTGGCTTGTGGGCTTGTGGATACATAATCGAAGGCTTCTTGATATGTTCTCTAAGATAAGCGATAGGTAATTGTAATTACGTTAGTTTGATTTATACAATTTCCACTTCTAATCGACGTCAATCGCGTGGGACATTGTTTATGCGTTTATAAACTGATAAATATTCCAAGGAACAAAACACTTATAAATGTTTACTGGGACAGTAAACGGGTATACATCTAATAAAACCTCCATTTGTTTCTGTTATGAGATTAAAATTAATGACTTTTATAAAACACAATCACAAATAGCAACAGCTACCCCAACTGACTCTTTCAGATGATAAAATGATAAAAAATATTAGGCAGCTTGTCATCTTTATTTGCTCATCAGTTGGCTAAGAGTTTATATCTCAATAATTTCAGTTGAATTCAATATTTACTCACTGCATTGTACAAATTTGATGAAACTTCTGCACTTAACATAAATCGATTAAAACACTCGCGATTATAAAGATAACAGATACACTCCACACTATCACCGGGCCCCAACGTGTTCCAGGAAGTTCGGTTAACAGCACAACCAAACGATTAGCCCAACGCGCAGCTACTAAATTAAAAACACACGTCGAAGTAGTTCAACGCCTCCAAATTGTGGGGGACCCATAATAACAGGTAATCTTTTAAGATAAATAAGCGATAATATTGTGAACATTTTGTAAATTATATACTCGCTTTGATGCTGACCTTTCAGACATATATTCATTCTGCCATGTCATCGGCTGTACGTCATTCTTTACAAATCTAAACATTATCTAACTCGATTAAAAACGGATCATTTTCGAGTGTTCTGAGTGCTGATAACTTAATCTTTTATACGTCAAAAGCTTCGATACTTTTTAGCCAAGACAGCAAGTAGCTTTTTAAAAAGGCCGCTTAAATCGATAGCTTTTACTGGTAAACTTACAGCGCGGTGCTGCCAACTCACTTGGCGCTGTTAAGCGATCTGAACTTAAGCGCTATTATTAGAAAGCTTTGCACTTGTCGTCTCTGTTTTTTAACAGTGCCATATTGAGTAAATTGTTCATAATTTACTTGAGTTTTGTTATTTGTTTATATTTATTGCCTTGTCGCTCATTCGCCATTAAAAAGCTGTTCATAACAGACGTGGATTTTTCTCAACTCTTCATAATTTTCATCGTGCGCGAAAATAGCTTGGCGGGCGGCTAGAGAAAATTATACTATATATGTATATTTATTATTATTGTAATAAACGCATGTGTATGTAATTAAATGTGCGGAAAATTTCATTGAAATTAAATGTAATTACATGTAATCATTCAACGAGACACTCAAACAGACATTTTCAATAGCAACTGTGTAACAATAAACAATTTTCCCATCGTTTCTACGACAAGTGAAACGTTCGGTGACAAATTAAATTGCCTAAATAATACAAATATATTATTATACATATATATTACATATATATATAAACAATATTTATATTTGTCGTGCAGTTTGTGTGTGTGTGTGTGTGTGTGTGTGTGTGTTTGTTTGGTTAGCATGAAAAGCAATATCAATAAATAAAAGCTAAAGAGAAGCGCCCGAAAGTAAACAAAACATTAGACTAACTGAAAAAACAACAAAAAATTCAATACTTAAACAATATAAGTAAAAAAGCCAACAACAATAACAAAAACAACCCAACCAACTATGGTCTATTCCATAAAGGTGAGCAACAAACGCGTTTTGGCCCAAAATACGTTTCGGGGGGAATTCGCCAACACTATAATTTTATAATAACTTATAATTATTCCCCCTTCGGCGGGCACCGATACCAAATTTAAATGATGTCTGGCTAAACTCGTTTTAGGCTGTTGTTTGGAAAAGAGAAAGACGCGGAGAGAGAGAGAGATGATATATATATGATTTTTCTATATATAGTATCTTTTCAGTATATATATGTAATGTGCGACCTATAAAGCAGCTTACTATGATTTATCAGACATGTTGATCTTTAACAAACTCTGTTGGACCCTCTATAAGGCAGACTGTGACGTATGCAGAACGTTGATAAGCCAAACCATTATCAGTTGATTGTTTTTATCTATCATATGTAATAACAATAACATTGACAACGACTGCGGCGTAGCTTTATCATAGTACTGCCATCAAATTATAGAACATTCGTAATAATAACTTTGAAGTACCCTTTCAAAACACTATAATTACATTCTGTTGTTTTCATGCTAACCTTCTATAACTTACAATTAAAATATTACAACAGGTTGACAGACTTACAAAGGGTTAAGTATAGTACATAAGATCACCCAGTATAAAAGGGTTTTTTTTATACTATGTTCCCGAAGGGAAATATAGTATATTGGGTTTGCGAAATGTCCGTCTGCCCGTCTGTCCGTATGAACGCAATTTTTTGCCTCTATCTTTAAGCTAGAGCAACCAAATTTGGTCAATTTATAAAGTGTCAAGATCGCCCACCCACCTCCACTCCCTCCCCCACAATTTGGGGAAAACCTGTATCTTCCACATTTTTAAAGCTATAGTCACCAAATTTGGCATACACACTAATGTTGAGATTCCTGACAGATCTGCATCAAAAATTTGTTGACACCCCCACCCCCTCCCCCCAAATCGGTACATGCTATCCCCAAAACACGTTTTTCACAGTGGGTAGATCTCCTACAGTTTCATAGCTAAAGTTACCAAATTTGGCATACAGACTAATGTTTACCTCCTGGATAAATCTGCATCAAAAAATTTTGGGAAAAAAAGGAGCAAAATCGCGTTTCTTTCCGAGCTCACAAATAACCATATTATATAGGACTGGGAACATAGTATTCTGCAGTCGGGTGCGTCCGACTGCAACGTTCTTACTTGTTTTTTTTTTTGTATTATTCAAAGCATTTTACTATTAGCTTAATTTGCAAACAAGCGTCGAGTATAAAGCCAATTGAATTCATTCCTAGGTGCATTAGGTTAGTTAAACATTATAAAAAAAGCTCACGTTACAGTGTGGGGGCTAGAAACAGTTTTATATAGATTATAGAAACTCGCAAGTGGAAGATTGTACTCGCATATAAACAATTTAATGGCATATAATATAATTTTAATAGTAGCTGCATATTAAGTCATAAAATAAACGTGTTATTTGTTTTTATTTTCATATTTTCTAAGCTTCAATTTGGATTAACGTCGAAATGCATTCTCACGCGAGTTCAGTCGAGTTAATGATACTATATATCAAGTTTATAGTTGCACAATAGCAAATATCCCCCTCCCAATTGCTGCAATTTGTGATATATATACTATATGCAATTGATGGGCGTGTATTGGCTCATTGCCATATAAGACCTTAGAGAGTAGTCACTTCAGACAGCTGCCAGCATACAATATTTAATAGAGCCTGTAATGATAAGTCCTAAAAACATTTCATAAGCTATCAGGCGCCGTATCTGCCCTGTCTTGCTGATAGCGATAAGTTGTTATTAGTGTCGGGCAAGCCCGACACCAAAATGCCAAATTCTAGTTAAAAGTTAGTATCAAGCTAAACATGTTTGTGGTAAGAAGTGTAGTACATATTATATTGAAAATGATTTCGTTTCGAATCGTATACATTTCGCGTGCGAAATAATGAATCATTAGCAATCTGAACAGACGGTATCGGTATCGGCAAGCTCTTTAGACTCCCCTGGCTGGGGTCGTCTTATCAAAAAAGCTTGTGTCTATATTCGTACAATAGTAAATAAACAATTTCATTGCCTTTTTTCGGAAACATATGTATATTATTTACAACAAAGCGTGATACAGTGTTGTGTTCAACTCAGCAGACTATTTGAAATGCTAATTTTAAAGGCCTTTTTTAATTATCATACTCGTCCAAGAGCTTTTTTGGCTTATCGGATGTTTTTTTGTCAATCTTTAACGTTGAGCTTATCTTAATGTCTTTGCAGAATAGCGAAACTGGTGAGTTTGAGTATTTCTATACTGATTCAGCACGCGTCAAACAGCCCAAATATGATGAGGAAACCGGGGAGCCGGTCAACGATCAAATGAAAGTCCGATATCGCAAGCACGGCAATTTTCATGTGCCTCGACATTTCTTGCGCGGCACAATGTGTGACGAGATGGACAAAGTGCTGGCCAATAAATACCAGGAGGATTTGGATATAACGGCCAAGCATGTTGTTGGCAATAAGACACTGAAAAAGTTGCCCGAACTCAAGAAAACAACGCCCGGCTATGAGCGAGAGGATTACATTGAAATGGATGGCGTTAGTAGCGTAAGTTGGACAGAGATTTCTACAATTTATGAAATAATCTTAACTAAAACTATTCCTTATGGCTGCAGAACATTATACTGGGCTATGAGCGCAAAAATTCCTTCTTGCTCTTCCTGATACCAACATTGTTCTGCGTGAATTTTCTTGTGTGGGCTCTGCTGTCCGTGATGGAGCTTGTGCTGCACATGATGTCGCATCATAAGAACTCCTTAACCATGCAGAAGGATCTCTATTTTCGAAGTCCACTCCATGTATTGTCCTCACAGTTCTGCGCCATCTGCCGCAACGAATCAAACAGCAAATATAATCGCACCTTTGACATTCTCAATAAACAAATGCGGCTCGCACATCGCTCCGATGCCTTGAAGAACATGGCTAAGGCAATGGGCTGAGTTCCAGACGTCACTAAAACAATTATATACAACAACTTTACAATTTAATGGTAATAAAAACAATTAGTGTTTCACGTTCAATAACAATAAATGCACAAACATATCACTTGAGAACCTGTAAAGTATTTTTCAATAACCTTCTAATTGCAGTATTATTAAATAGCCTTCTGATTGCACACAGTTCTTGGATCGTTTCAAATGGGTATTTGCGCCATTTGCTTAACATTCGGAGAGACGGTAAACTTGGCGCCCGTGCAGGCAATAATATCATCCACGGTGTAGCCCTCGGCGACCTCAGTCAGGGTGAGACCCACGCCCTTTTCCACCTGAAACACTGCCTTCTCTGAGATGATCAAGTCGATAACTTCCTTGCCCGTCAGCGGCAGCGAGCAGCTGTCCAGAATCTTTGGCGAGCCATCGCGGGCATTGTGCTCCATGGTAATGATGACTTTAGTGCCTGGTGCAGCCACCAGATCCATGGCGCCGCCCATGCCCTTCACCAGCTTGCCCTGCAATTGAAAATCAATTGTTGAAAGTTGTTGTAATTAATTGCCAGCCAAATTCACTTACGGGTATCATCCAGTTGGCCAAATCGCCAGTGGCCGACACCTCCATGGCGCCCAGAATGGTCAGATCCACATGACCGCCGCGTATCATGGCAAAGCTGTCATCGGAGCCAAAGTAGGCAGCACCTGGCATTACAGTGACACTCTCCTTGCCCGCATTGATCAAATCCGGATCGACGTTCTCCTTTGTGGGAAATGGACCCAAGCCCAAGATGCCGTTCTCCGACTGTAGCATAACGCTCATGCCCTCGGGTATGTAGTTGGACGACAGCACAGGTATGCCAATGCCCAAATTGGCGTACATGCCATCACAGAACTCCAGTGCCACACGACGAGCGATGCGCTCGCGCAACGCCTGAGCAGGACTAACCTCAGTGGCAGGTTTGCCTGCCTGCTTGGGCTCTGTGATGCGCAAACGCTCCACGCGCTTTCTGTAGTTGGTGCCCTTGAAGATGCGCTTCACATAGATGCCGGGCACATGGATCTCATCCGGCGAGAGTGCGCCCACAGGCACGATTTCCTCCACCTCAGCGACGGTAACCTTTGCGGCGCGGCACATGGGCGCATTAAAGTTGCGAGCTGACTTGTTAAAGACCAAATTGCCAAGCGCATCGGCCTTCTGTGCCTTGACAAAGGCAAAATCGCCAAAGATGGACTCCTCCATGACATAGTTGCGACCGTTAAACTCCTTAACGGGTTTCTTTTCACTGGAAATGGCCACCTTGCCATCTTTCGTGTACTTAATTGGTGCGCCGCCCTCCTGCACCAGCGTGGCGTAGCCTGTGGGGGTGAAAAAGGCAGGTATGCCGGCGCCACCAGCGCGAATCTTCTCCGCCAAGGTGCCCTGTGGGGTCAACTCAACGGCCAGCTCACCGGCCAGATACTGACGCACCAGTTCGGTATTCTCGCCCACATACGAGCCAATTACCTTGGTCAGCTGCTTCTGTTTAATCAGCACGCCCAAGCCGCAATCGTCGACACCTGAAAGTGCGCATAGATAACGTTTAAGGAGTCTATTTTGGTTTATTTTGGAGGTCAGAACAGTTGTTAGTTATTAATGCCAAGATAAATTGTTGTTTATTTTTTGAATTGCGATTATTGCGGTCTGGCAACCCTATAACAAAACTCTCTTCAGTTCTTGGCAATTACTGAACTAGTTCAGGAACTAGAATTGAATCAGGGAAACTGTTATTCATTAAACTCTTCATTTTGGCGCCCTAAAATGTTCATACAGGATCTGAAAGATGACTTTTATAGACTGCTAATAGGTAAACGCGTTCTGATCATTGTCAACTATGATGTGGATGCGATTTGCGCCAGCAAAATTCTGCAGTCGCTTTTTAAAGACGATCACATGCTCTATACAGTGGTGCCTATTATGGGTATAACGGGATTGTGCCGTGCCTATGCCGAGCATCGGAGCGATGTCAAGTTCGTTGTGTTGGTCAACTGCGGCGGCTGCATGGACATTGTGGAGCTGCTGCAGCCGGCAGAGGATGTTACCTTCTACATATGCGATTCCCATCGGCCACTGGACGTTTGCAACGTTTACAGCGATCGGCAGGTGTGCATTTTGGGAGATCCAACACTGGAGGAGAACATGCCAGCATTTGAGACAATATTCGATGATTCGGAGGACGACCACAATGACGGAGATGAGGATGGGGGTGAGCTCAGCCGAATGCAGCGGCATGAGCAGCGGGTGTTGCAACAACGAGCACGTAGACAGTGGGAGTTGGAGCGGGATCGCATTATGTTCGACTACACACAATTTAGCTACTATGGTCGCTCGACAGCGTTGCTTATCTTTGAGCTGGCTTGGAAGCTGTCCAAGGACAACATGGATCTGCTCTGGTGGGCCATAGTGGGCATCAGCGAGCAGCTGTTGCTGGGCAAGATCGAGAGCAGCGCCTACACGCTTGAACTGCAGCACATACAGTCCCATGTATCGCGTCTGACCCACAGGACCAACGATCAACACACAATGAGCGCCCCCAAGATCTGTTTTGAGAATGATCTACATTTGGTGCTCTATAGACACTGGAGTGTAACCGAGTCCATGCGCTGCTCGCGCTACTCCGCCTGTCAGCTGAAGCTGTGGACGTTGCAGGGCGAGAAGCGGCTACACGAGCTGCTCGTCGAAATGGGCCTGCCACTGGTGCATGCACGCCAGACATACGGCGCCATGGATCTAATACTGCGCAGGGAATACTGCCCCAAGGTCGAGCAGCTGGCTGAGAAGTATGGCATACCGGACATTGTCTATGGCACCTTTACGCTCAGTTATGGCTATCGAAGCCGTTACGCTGCTGCCGACTATGTTCATGCGCTGCTTGCCATCCTGCAATCTATAAAGAAGCACAAAACACCAGAGGATTGCTTCATGGAGGCGTCGGATGCACTGACGCGCCAGCAGAGGCAGCTGCTTAATGTGGGCATAGACAATGCCAAGTTGTTGCATGCGGCCATATTCAGACAGGTGCAGAGCTGTCTGGCGGCGCATCAGGTGCTCTCGACGGGCTCCTTTTTCTATTATGTGCTGCAGGAGGAACACGCGTTCTTCTCCTATCCGTATGCGCTGGCGCTGCTAGCAAAATTCGTGCTGCATGGACATGTGGCCACAACAAAAGCGCGCCAAGCGGCCGACCTGCCCCTAATCGCCACCTGCCCACTGGATGCGACGCAGGACATGTGTCTGCTGGTGGGCATTCCGCCGGTACGCGAGGATTCACCCAAGAACTTCTTTGGCAAGGCATTTGAGCAGGCAGCGCAGAAGAGCAAGATCAGCCTTTTGCAGGATTTCTTTGAGCCGTCCGTTGTGCAGTTGCGTCAAAGTGACTTGATCCGGTTTTTGGATGCATTAACTGTGCTCCTAACCTAAGTTCGTGTTGCGTTGCGACTTATAGTCATAGGTTTAGCTTTTAAGACAGTTTAATCAGCTAACGACCCCTTCTAATCCTCTGCTAATCGTGCTAATCTAATTCAATAAATCTAAAGATAACGACATATGTATATAAATTTGTAAGTGCTTGTAACAGGGCAAACTGCTGATTAAGAACAGTAACATCCACTGTGGCTAGTGCCTGCACTAGTTTAATAACAATTGTGTGAACTAGTTCCACTAGGGAACCAGTTCTTGTATGCCATTATTGAACTAACTTCAGCTACTGTCATTGTATCATAGTTGAAATGAACTTCTTACCGCCATTGTTGGAAACTGCCGTAATATTCTTGACACCCTTCTGCTTCAGCGCATCGATCATCTTTTCGGGTATGCCGCATATGCCAAATCCGCCAAAGAGTATCTTGGAGCCATCCTTAACATCGGCGACAGCATCAATAGCCGACTCGTAGATCTTGCCCTGTTTACCTGAGGTCGAGTAGCAGGCAATGAGCTGTAAGTGAGAATACGGCTTAGATTAAATAAAAGTTCTAGCTAACAATTTGCATACTTGTTTGCCATGATAAGCTAGTTGTTGTTGTTGTTGTTGTGTGCGTGTTTTCTATGCTATTAGTGCAAAAAAGATACTTACGTAAGAGCGCCTATTTATTAAATTAGACGCTCGTGCGGTCAAGGGCAAGGGGACGTCCACGCGTGGGGTGATCGCGATCAAAACATCGCTATCAGCGCCACCAGCCAGACAGACCCAAATAAACTTATCAAATCAACTACACCAATATAGTGATTACATACATACATACACTTACACGTATATGATATAGTAAACTGTATTTATTTTTAGCATATCAACATGTGGTTGCTGAACACCTGTCTCAAGACTAGTTTTGTTATTATTATACAGAAACCAGTGGGCGCACATTTTTGCAATATTCTGATTAAAGCATCGTTGAGATGCATATGGTATGAAATGTATATTTGTTGCTGTTATTAAGATACATTTACTTTTCAGATACTTAAATCTATCTGCAACTCGCTCACCTTGAACGCTTGGTGCTTGCTGCCCAGGCTCTTGCACGCCACAAAACTGCGCAACATTTTACTTAATTTGTATTAAATGCACTAAAAATTTTAAAATTATCACTCAAAAACTAGCAATATTGCCGTTTTTGAAGCGAACTTCGTCCAAATTTTGATCAACTGAAACCCGTCAATTAGGGATGTAAGTAACACACATGATTTCTATCGATGTAAGACATATCGCTGCCATGCGATGGTTGGCAGACAATCGATATATGTGGTCACGGCAAACTATCGAGCTATCGAGCACAGCTGATTTCTGCAATAACAAAGCAGTTCTCAAAACGCTTTTTTGTTTATAACAATAGAACGCACGCAGCAAACAGACGCGCATCAAAGCCAAAAGCTGTTGTAAATAGAAAAACGTTAATTGCGTTAAACATAAATATGTGTATGACAGTATACACTTGAAATCAAAATGGCGTCATAAACTGTATTTTATAGTCTGCGGTTTTCGGTACTTTTTTTTGTGTGCTTTTTGTTTTCTTTTGTGGGTAAGGTCTGATGATTTCGTGCTTTTATATACTATGTGCATAATATAAACGCCTAGGTATATTTAAGCAGCGTCAGCGCGAATTTACGCAGTTTAGAAATTGGACATCTTTGGTGCAAAATTTTTTTTTTTTTTTGGTTTGTTTACATCGCAATTGTTGCTTATGATTGTTGTTGTTGCTGTCATTGCCCGATAAGCAGCCTTTTTAATTGGCGTTCGGTCAGTTCATTAATTATGTGCTTTCTATTGATCAAAACAGCGACAGCGTCGCGTGCAGCGCTGCTTTTAGTTGGACGCTTATCTCGGCTGCGCTGCGTGCATTAACCGTTAAAGACACGCATCATTGCCAGCTGTTTACCCGATAGAAGGAGGCTGTATGCCAACCCCCTGTTGCTTCCCCCTACCTATGATAATAATGCCCCCCGCTCATCATCAAATGCCGGCTCTGGTTTGGCCTGACAACAGAATGCAGTGCCATTGGTGCATGTCTATAAATAGCAATCGTATAGTTTTCCTGCATCCATACAGCAACAACAACAACTATAAAAGTTTCCATTGTTGCCTCGTCCAAATAATCAGCTTCACCGGCCTCTGTCTTTCTGCTGCTGCAAATAATCACACATCGCAAACGCTGCATTATACTTACCACCCATTTTCTCTTTCCCTGCTCGCCCTATCTCTGACGCTCACGCATATTTACATACATACATACAAATGCACTTAAATGCTTACTTATACGCGTAATTTACTTGTTTAATTACAGCTCATACTAGGTTGGCTTTGCTCAGTTTTGTTCCAGCGCTTATTGCGGCCACAACGTTGCCCGATGCTTGAGAAGACAGCAGCAGCAGTAGCAGTAGCAGCAACAGCAGCAGCACTAGCAACCAGCAGGGCGCGAGTATATTGCCATGGCCACGGAGCAGCAGGAGGAGCAACGTCAACTGCTACTGTCCACATTAAACAGACTTTGGAGCCATTATCTGCACGCCTCAGACTCTGAGTCGAATGATAACCAAGCCGCGAGTGTCAAGGTTTGTATTGCAACTCGGATACCACAAAAGTATCTACTTTCACTTATCAGTCTTGGCTTGCAGGAACACTGGCTCTGGCAACTACTCTACAACTTTCAGTACTTGGATGATCAAACACTGCAAGATGCGCAGTTCATTAGGTGAGCATGAACAAAGGCCTCTTTGGACCGCAAACAACTAAAAAGTTTTTCGCTTTAAGTCAATTTAATCAGCTGCCCGAGGAGTTGTGTTCCTATTTGCTGGCGCAGGTTTATCAAATCATAAGTGCGGCCAAACGCTCACAGGAAACGGAACAGCAGGACAAATGCATCAAGCAGCTACGCAAAGAACACAATCTAGCACAGGTATGGAAATAGTAGTAATCGAAAAACAGACCGAAATGTTCTTTCCAGCAAATTTCTTCATAACGAGAGTATCTTTAACAATTTAACTTCATATTTCTTATCCGTATTATAGCTGATACTTAGCACGCCCAGTGATTGCAACAAGATTCTTGCGCTCCGCACATTTCTCACCAACGGCTTGGGTCAGCACTTACTCGCCTTTCTGCTTCGCGTGCAAATCAAGGCAAGTGGAGGCAAGCAGTTATCACTTGGTTACATATTCATTATCAGTTCTTGGCTTTTGCAGCATATTGCCTCACAGAAGAGCCTCTGCCAGTTGTGCATCAATTTGTTCCCCAATTGCAAATGGAGCGACTCAAATGCGCCGCTGCAGCCGCTAAACAGCATTGCCCAGTTCATTGGCAGCTTTCACCTGAATACACAACGCAGCAAGACGCGACGTCAGCAGCAGCAGCAACAGCAGCAACAACAACAGCCGCAGCAACAATTGACTATAAAGATTCTTGGCAGCTTTGAGCAATTTAAAGCTAGCAGCAAAACGAGTGATGAGTTGGCGCTGCTGCTTATCCAATTGCTAACGCGTTGCATTGATGCGGAGCAGGATCCGCAGCTGAGTGTGACTGTGCACAATTTTGCGCTTGGTCATTTGTGCAGCGGCTGCATGGATGAGCTGGAGCTGCCAGCTACCTGTGGAAACGATGAGATTATCAAATTTGAACTGCTGCAGCTGATAGCGCACTGTGTGAACAATTTCTACATACACGAGCAGCAGCCGAATGCATTGGATTTCAATAGCAACTTTAGTCAGCTCCTGTATGCGCTGGCTGCCAATCGAGGCAGTCCTATGCTGTCTCATGGCATACTCTACATTATGTTTGGTACGCTGCACAATCTGGTGGAGCATGGCGCACAGCAGCTGAATCAAATTGATGTGAAGAACTTTGATAGCTGCTTCGATGTGCTACAGGAGGCGGCCACTTCAACCACTTGCACATCGCTGCTCTTTCTGCATATCTACAAGCTGCTGCTGCGTCTCACTGATCATTTGTCACGCCAGGAGCAACAGCTGCAGTGCCTCATGGAGAGCAGCACGTCCAGCGCATTGCCAAAGCAGCAGCAGCCACCACGCCACTACAAGCGACAACGCCACAGTCAGTTGCATTGCACTGAACGCTCGCTCAGCTGTTATTTCCAGGGCAAACTGTATCAGCTATTGCCCAGCCTTGTGGCGGAGCTACAGGAGCACAGCGTGCGCTCGCTGCTTCGCACCGGCAGCTGCTGCTGCCACTACAACGCGGCCAACTATGCCACCTGCCTACGCCTGGCCACCCAGCTATCGGGCAGCTATCAGAAATGCGCTTACAAGTTTCTGCACTACAATGTGCTCCACACAGTCTTTGTAAAACGCTCACCACAACATTGTGCCGTCTGCGAGGAGAAGCTGAAATCCCCAGCGTTTCACTCACAACTGCTGGGCATTTATAAGGACAACTATCGTACCTTGTTGAACAGTGCGTCCATGCTGCTCTTTCTCAAGCATCTAAAGCACATTGCCTATTTGTTGTCCTATGATCTGGCCGCTGGCATTCTAGCCGAGGTGGCGTTGCCCATTTTCAGGCAATACAAGCAGCTGAGCGAATGCAGCACAAAGGCCAAACCAGCCAACAAGTTGCCACTCCTGCTGGTATCCTGCAAGCTGAACAACTATCGAGTGCTACACGAATGCCTCAGCATATTTGTGATGTATCTAAGCGATATACGGCTGGTCAAGGCCTTCTACAACGAGGAGAACATTGGCTATATGCAGGATCTGTTGAGCGTGCCGGAGTTGCAGCGCGGCGTCTGTGATCTCATCAAGGTGGGCATCGATAACATTGCCTTTCTGGGGGACAATAGTCATGAGCAGATTGCCCTAAGCAGGCGACTTATACAATTGCAGCTAAATAGCAGCGATCGTGCCTCGCAGCTGTTCCAAGCGCTGCTTCACAAATGTGCCAAGCGTACACATGTCAAATTTTGGCTAGATGAGACGGCCAATATGGCGCTGCTGGAGGGGCATAAACCTGTGGATATTTTGTACATAACGGCACTCCAATGGACGCTCAACTATGAGCTACTTAAAACCAGTCAACTGTTCTATAATGAGTTTGCCAAAATCTACTCGATACCCGTGGAAATGACAGTGGACGATGATGATGATGAAGAGCAGCAGCAGCAGCCGCAGCTAGAGCAGGAGACAAAGCTACGACATGGCGATAAGACAATCATTGATATACTCAAACTCAACTACAATGCTCTTAGCTGTTTCCTTATGCTACCCAAAGCCGCAATCGCCACAAATTCAACCACAACTACAACGACAACAGCGACAATGACGCCGTCACCAACACTACTCAATCGCGGCCTCATTTGTGGCTCAGGTTCATTGGAAACTCTCGTCTCGCATGTACAGCTGCCGCTCAGTGTGCTGTCAGCCTCCACAACGACCGTTGCCAGCTCGGACTACGCAGATTCCTCCTTGGACTACGCCTCAATCATTGATAGATACGCGCAGCAGTCGTCGGCATTACCTTCATTTCTGCAACACCTGCAGTCCAGCGAACCAGACGAGAGTATTGTGCTCTTCGACATACGCGGAAGCAATCAAAACAACAACGAAACCGTGCAACCCACCCACCTGGCCCGAGAGCTCACTAACGTTGTGCCTGGGGATGAGGTCGCCGCGGCCGGAGTGATTGCCAAGCTATTCAATATTGTGGGTGCCCTTTTTTGGGGCAACGCTGGCACCCCCGAGCGTCGTGCCAGCCCAGAGCCAGCGCTGGACATCGATGCTGATTTGTTCTGCCTGTACGAATCGAATGGGGAGTGCAAGAAATTGCTGCTAAAACTCTTCGAGGCGACCATGGCCATATGCATCAAGGGCTTTCAGAACGAAGAAGGTGAGTTTAAAGTGTGTGTGAACCGGAGAACGGGCGTGTCAGTGATTGGCGGCTTAAGTGGTCACCATACCCTACACTTACTGCTCAAATGAGCATATTGATTAGGTGCAGAAGCATGTGGCAGTTTTTTAACTATTTTTGTAGGTTGCAGATTGGAAATGGGAAACATATTCTAAACCCACTAAATCAAATTTAAAAAAAAAATAATTTCAATAACTTGAAGATGTGAAATATCAAACCAATCTAGAGCAAAAACCATGACCAAAAAGACAATCCGCATTTAAATCAGATCAGTTTTGACAAAGTCATGGTAGAAAAAATATGAAATCAAAAAAAAAAAAAATCTTTGAAAGCCAAAAATTTTCCAAAATGTGAGAGTAATCTTCATAAAAATCGAAAAAAATGAATTTTGTGTTATGAGCAAAATTGAAATGCCAAATCAAACTAGATGTGAAACCACGTTCTAAACCACAAACCGCATGGAAATCGGTTTAGTTTTGATAAAGTTATGTGGGTTGGAAATCTGGGATGAGAAATATTACTATATTCATTAGTAGGGAAACATGATGATTAATCCAAACATTTATATATCTACGTTATTACAAAAAATCCCAAACGTTGATAATAACTAGATAAGATTATTATGTGTTGGATTATTGATAATACTAGTTACAACTATCAAAGTTTCGTATGATACTTTACTGTCAAGTTTTTACTTTACTGCGAGGTAGATTAGTTTCTCTACAGAGCATTTGTAAGAACTGAATGCTGCTACCATTGTTGTCTAGCTCTACTTTCTGGGGTTTTCTATAGCATTCCGCGGCTAATGCGTTTCCAATGCAATCGACATTGTGTGGGCTAAGGCTGACGAAGCCCTAGCAATGCCCATGAGCCGAGAACAAAGCGCACACATTCACCCACAAGGCTGAGAGAGCAGACGAGGAGATGGTGGCGGCGATGGCTGTTGCACTAATAACGGTGCATTGTGGTTGCCTAAGAGTTAATTATAAGCCAGTCAGTTAGTCACTTAGTCACTTAGTCAGTCAGTCAGAGTTACTTTGCCATAATACGAGCGCTTACAACGCTCGCACCAAGCCTCAGCCGAGATTGAATTTCTCTCTCTTCCTATGTGTGTGTGGTGTGTGTGTTTGTGTGTGTATGATGTGTGTTTGTGTGTGTGTGGTAGACATGGATACGTTTGCATTCTACACGCTCCGCCAGCGGCAGTCAGCAGCAGACGGCACTCTTGCTTTGGCTCTCGGCCAACGTTGACGAGGTCGACATCTCCATCGTTGATGTTTGAGCTAGATAAGCTAAAACAGATCCGTCAATTTCTTATCTAACTCTGGCCTCGTGCGTATCTCTTGATCAACACAGACTCTCTTTCATTTCGTTGTTGCAGTCGAGAAGATGCAGAAGCACCTGCGCAAACTGAAAGCCATCATATTGAGCAACGCCTCTACCAATTGGTCGGAGCACGGTGAGCAGCATGCCCGGGACAATGCTGTCATACAGACGCTGCAAACGCTGCTCAAGATTGCCGAGCTCTCAAGTACCCACAATGAACCTGCGAGCGTGGTGGTGAGTAGCCCCTCGGCCGCCTCCACGCAGCCGCGACCACGTGCGCGTTCTCTTAATAGTGGCAGCGTGGAGCTGCCCAGACAGCAGACGGTTAAGCTGCCGGCCAAAAACTCACTGGCCACACCGCCCACACCACGTCGTCGGCCCAATTCCAGTGATGGCGCCATTGGGGATGCCGATTACTTTTCCACACGCGCCTCCCTCAGCTGTGCCGCCGACAGCGAACTGGAGCTGAGCGAGAATGAGCAGGAGTTCTATCTGACCGCTGACGAGGGCTACGAGGCGGATGGCGAGATAGCCGAACTGAGCGAATCCGAATGTGAACTAAATGGCGGTGTTGCGGCAGCCAATGAGAGTTGGACACCATTTCAACCCTCATCCAGGTATCGCAGCCACATCATGCATGAGGGCTTGAGTCAGCTTGTGGTACAGATGCTTGTGGAGCTATCACAGCAGTGCATGCGTCAGCCCAGCGGCTGGACAGAGAGTCTGACACAACTGGCCAATCGTTTGTTTGTCATACGTGACTATCTGGGTGGTCCGCTGTGCCTGCTGCAAGGATTTGCGCCTGTACTGAGCAGCAGTGATCCCAAACTGAGAGGTAAGTACCCTAAATAATTGCTTGGTTGTATGAAATTCATAATTTGCTGCCACAGAATTGCAGCAATCCATACTGGAGCTCATCAATCATCTGAATACGCCCGATGTGCTCAACTGCTTCTTTGGCATCCTGGCCACCAAGCAGCCGCCGGTGGAGCTGCTGATGCGTCACATGCATCACATATGCTCTGGCAGCCTGCGTAAAGCACAGCCCTGCATGGAGCTAGAGTTTCCCATCACAATCGATGGCAAAATTGTCATCACAGCGGATCCTTTCATCAGTGAGCAAATAGAGCGCGTGCGTTTGCAGCATCAACAATGCCAGGCCACCACATTATTTACCCGCGCCGCCTGCATTATCCCCATAACGCAGGCGCGTCTGTGGCAGCCAGATGGACTAACCTTGTCGCTGTGGCTGGAGTTGAAGGGTCAACAAATGCATCGCAGCTTCACACAGCTCAACGATGATGATACACGCTACTCGGGCGAGGATCTAACAGTGAGCTTAGCATTCAAGAGAGTTGATCACCCACTTATCCTTTATTTTCTATAGAAATGTCATCTGGTCTCGCTGGGCAGCAGCGCAGCCATGCTCAGCATTTACATAAGCAACAACTTGCAGCTGATCTTTGAGCTGGTCAGACCCTGTGAGCAGCTGCCGGCACGTGTCGAGGAGCACATGGAGGCCAGCAGTGAGCCAGCAACACAAACAAACAGCGGCAGCTTTCGTCATGCTCTAAAGCAAACAAAAATGGCCCTACTCAACAGCTTTGGCCAGATGCAGCTGCTCAATGGCCATCAGGGTGCACATGATGCCAGTGGCGGTTACTTTGAGGGCGCCAGCGTTCAACTCCAACAGCTACGCCTGCCGCGCAACAAATGGACACATCTGGTTTTCGCACTACAGCAGCAGCCAGATAGTCTGCAGATTACCGTCTTTCTGGATGGTTTGGAGCAGCATACGCTGGGTTTGCCCTTTCATAATTTGCGTTTCGCCTCGCGCATGCACAGCTTTCAAATGCTCGCCGTGGGCGAAGGCATTCCGGCGAAAAGTGCCAACAGCAACAGCAGCTCCTCACGCTCCACGCTGGATGGCTGTGCGCCACGATACGCGCTTTCCAATTTGGTGCTCTTCAAGCGTCGCTTGGATGAGCGCAATCTTATGCTCAATTTGACGGCTATGGGTCCGGATTTTACCGAGTTCACGCAATGCCAGGTGGCCAACTGGAAGCCCAACTATGGGCATGTGCATCTGGGAAGGTTGACAACTTCAAATTTTGGTAGTCATGCGGACTGCATGAAGCTGATGCGACAAGCGCGTATATTGGTTTACACCGCACAGCAGCCAGATTTGGTCATGTGTCATGATGCCAGCCAGGAGCTTGACATGGCCTGCTATGGACAGCCCCAAGGACACATTCTCTACGGAGAGCTGCTGCAGCATCAGCCGCAGACGCTTCAAACGGCGGTGCAGCTCAGCGGTGGTTTATCCACAATGCTTTATCTCTTCGCCAGGGTACGTAATATACTTCAATCTTCATCCGATCTCAATTTAAACTCCCATTTCCAACAACAGATAGTCGAGCTCTCGGGCACTGCCAATACGCAAGCTTTGGCGCTTGATTTGCTGCTCCAGGTGGCCCACTCGGATGCCCAGCTCTATACCGAGTTTCTGCGTCAGGATTACATATCGCTCATTGGCTATGTCGTCAAATCGGAGCGCTGCTCTAAGGATGTGCAGCTGCTGCGCAGCATTGTTAACAATGCTTGCTCTCAGCCACTGATCAGCCGCAAGGGCGATGGGCTCCATGTAAATGAGAATACAACGGCCAGTTTGGTCTATCCACGTCTGCTGCTGGCCGTGCTCCAACGCTACTCGGACTGGCATCGCTCTGGTGCCACACATTCGGATGTGCTGGACTTGCTGTTCCGTTGCATACTGGCGCTCAGCCGGGACAAGCATCCACAGCGTGATTTTAATATGGAGCAACTGCAGAAATGTGGACTTCTCCGTGCGCTACTCAATCTGTGCAAGGTCTATGTAATTGAGTCACCCAGTCCGGTGCACATATCGCCCTTTGCCGCTGAATGTTTTGTACAAATATTGGCGGTATTTGCGGGCTCACCGCCAGCACCTTCCCTGTTGGATGAGATAATGAAACTGCTGCTGTTGCTCCATAAGCCCAGCGAGTGTTATGTAACGCATGATCGTGCGAATTTTTACTTTCTGCTGACGCCACAGCTGCCAGTCAAGGAACGCTCACTAGTGGCGGCCAATCTTAGCCGTGTAACGACCTCCTTTCGCCGTCAGGCACAGCCGCCTGTCCAGGAGATTGATGCGGAGCGCGCAGAGCGCATCCGGCGCCTACGTCGGCTGCACAACTCGAGCTCCAGCTACAAACGCGCTGTCAACGATATGGAAGATCAACTAGATCAAATGGCTGACTGTTCCAATCTGAACAAGGCCGCGCTGCGTCTGCTCAGTCCGACAGAAGCGTCGCGCTGGCGCTTGAAGTTCAAGCGTCGCCATCCCACCACAGTTCAAAGCCCCAAACGTAGTCCTTTGAAGGTGGCACGCAGACGCGTACACTCGCATCCAAATAAGTTCTGGCAGCCCAGCAGCCACAGCACGCCAAGCTCGGCTCACATGGCGCCGCTGCCCAGCCGCAAAACGGACTTTTACGATCAGCTAGGCATCGAGACGCTGCAGCAGCGACTGCTCATACTGCTCAAGGATTTCATCTGCCTGCTGCCTGACTCCTCTGTGGATGAGGTGCTGCGGCATTATGTCAAGCTGGAGTTTCTGCTCGTGCTGGCCAATCAGCGTAGCTGTGCCGTGCGCACAGCCATCATACAGCTGCTGGCCGTGCTAACCAAGCGTCTGGCAGCTGCAGAACTTATTGCCGCCTCCAAGCAGTTGTATCCACTTCATCTGGCCAATCAGCTGACCATTCATGGCACCGATGTGGCCATGTTTGAGGCGTGTCTATCGTGGGTTAGCGATCTGCATGGTAGCCTGACTGATATGCTTAGCCCTGAGGTTGCTTTGGGCATACGTCAGCGGTTTGGTTTGCAATCCTTATTGGCCATTATGATGGCCATGGGCAACAGCAGTTGGAGCACGGAACCGCAGCGTGTGTTCAAGGCACTGCTGCGTCTATATCTACAGGTAAGTCTTATATACGCTTCTCTAAATATGTGCTGATCTGTGCTCTCCTTTGCAGAATCCTGATGAGCAGCTTACCCTCGTTGAGGCGGGTCTGCTGCAGTGCACTGTCAAGGCGCTACATCAGCTCTATTCGCTGCGCTTGGGTCAGCCCAACATGGATCAGTCCATTGTGGACCTGCTTGGCAGCATTGGCGAGCGAGCACTAAAGTCTGTGGGCCAAATTAATGTGAGTCTTGGCCATAACCAACTGTACATATTAAGGCTAATTGATTTTTCATCCGGCTGCAGTTGGTTTGGGACATACTGAACATGCTGGCCTTTTACCAGGACAAGCAGCCGCCGTTGATTATGCGCAGTTTTCGCACAGCGCAGGCGCAACTGCAGCTGCAATGGCTCAACACGTTTTTTGAGGCCTGCCATGCAACAGGTTGCAGCAACGGCTATCGCTTGCGCAGCAGCCTGACGGACTGTTCTCTTAATCAGGCGGAGTGTCGCACGCGCATGGATCTACTCATTGATCGTAGCACACAATTCTTCACCGCTGGCAGCTGCCAGGCCAATGCCAGCAGCAGCAACAGTAGCAGCTATGTGGCCAGTACCCAGGAGCTGTCGCTGTTTCAGCTGCTGGTCTCCTACGGCATTGCCAACAATCAGCGCTGCAATAACTTCATTGCCTGGGGCCTGCAGCCTTCGCGTCCACGCGATTTGCGCGCCTACATTGTAGATGCGCTGTGGCGCACCCACCAGGATGAGTTCCAATCAGCCATTATATGCGATGGCAAGATGATCAAAGCGCTGCTCTGGCTTAGCCTGATGGAGGATGTCAAGCCGCCCATTGAGAATCTGTCGCCGCTTTGCCATGCGCTGGGCATTAATGAGAATGATTCTACCTGGAATCTGGAGCATGAGCTGGAGCGCTTGGAGCTGAATCGCAGCAATGTGGCAGCCAAGCAGAAGCAGCTGCTTGAGAAGACGCTCTATAAATTTGAGCCTCTGGTACAGCATTGCATTGAGACCTCCATGGTGACCACTAGACGCGTGGCCGAGCTGCAGGTGAGCGCTCAATTTTAACCAGCTGATTTGCAGCCTAATTAATAGTATAAATTGTCTACCTACAGAATGCGGAACGCAAGCTGCTCATGTGCCACATGAAGGACTACGATGACACTTACACCTACACCAAATGGCTGGAAATTATACGTCGCATGACGCACGAGGGCGCTCCCTGGCACTGCAGCGAGCGTGCCGAGTGGTAAGTGAACTCTTCAGCATATATAAAGATCATTTAAAAACTTAGCTTTATTGTGACAGCTCCTGGGAATTGGATGACACAGAAGGTCCTTCACGAGTCCATACGCGTTTGCGGCGCTGCCACTTGGATATTGATCGACGCTTTTTTATGAACGATTACTGTCCCGGTCAGGGCCAGCGTGAGGAGTTGGATCAGTATGTGCGTCCGCTGGACTATTTGATAGCCAGCTACGATCAGCAATTGAACATATCGCTCAACTCGCAAATACTCTATAACTTTGCGGCGAAATTTTTGCCAGTGGATGGTGAAATTGATGGCGAGATTATTATAACCGATCTGAAGCTCTATTTTCTGGCCACATATCGTTGTAAATACTTTAACGTTAACTGTGATATATCAAACATAACTGAAATTTGGCTGAAACGCTACCAACACGAGGAGAAGGCCTTTGAAATTCTGCTGGACACCAACAAGTCGCTGTTCTTTTCGCTGCAAAATGCCGATGACTGGAAGATCATGCGCGAGGTATTCTGTGATAAAATTGTAACCATGCCGGACAATGCCAAAGTGTTGGCCATAACGCAGCAATGGCGCGAGGGCCTATTGACTAACTGGGAGTATCTGATGGCACTTAATCAAATAGCCGGACGCACCTACAATGATCTCATGCAGTATCCTGTCTTTCCCTGGGTGCTGGCCAATTACAAGTCCGAGTCCTTGGATCTGCGTCTAACGCACAACTTCCGACGACTCGAACGACCCATTGCCGTGCAGCTGGAGGAGAATGAACAGCACTATATAAACACCTATGCGGTATAAAATTGATGCTATTTGTACATTATTACAAATTATATCTCTCCTCTATTGTTTATAGCACATTAACAACAACATAACCAACATTGGCTCCTTGATATTGAAGCCCTATCACTACAGCTCCCATTACTCCAACTCTGGCACGGTGCTGCACTTTCTGGTGCGTGTGCCGCCCTTCACCAGCTATTTTCTGCGCTATCAAGGTATTGTCATGATGCTCTTGTAAACCCCAATTGACTGACCAAGCTATTCTATCTGTTACCAGACAACAACTTTGATCTGCCAGATCGCACATTTCATGCATTGAACACCACATATTGCCTGGCCAGCCGCGATAGTCCCACGGACATCAAGGAGCTCATTCCCGAGTTCTTTTGCCTGCCAGAAATGTTTGAAAACTTTGAGCGTTTCAATTTTGGCTGTCGTCAGAATGGCGAACGCGTCGAAGATGTTACGCTGCCCGCCTGGTGTCAGCGTGATTCGCGGCTCTTTGTGCTCATACATCGACAGGCGCTGGAATCGGAGTTGGTGCGGAATGATCTGCATCACTGGATTGATTTGATATTTGGCTTTAAGCAAACTGGCGAGAGCGCTGTGGAGGCCATCAATGTTTTCCATCCAGCGGTAAGATCTAACTTCTTAAATTGCATTCCCATTGTTATCCTTTTCCTTTGCAGACCTATGCCGTTTTTCTGGACTCGGAGATCAGCGATCCCATTGAACGCGAGGCGGTCAAGACTATGGTTAAGACCTATGGCCAAATGCCACGCCAGCTATTCAAATCCCCGCATCCGTCGACCAAGGCGCTGGACTACTCCTTAGTAGATACACCCATTGTATCCAATGTAAAGGGTCTGCGCTGGGGCGTCTATGTAGGCTCGCCACAGCTCAAGCTGCCTTTCTGGGCCAACATCCACCTAATACCCGGCACGGATCAGCTAGTAAGTTTCAGCAACACCAATGTGGTCTATGCACTGCCAGCCCGTGCTGGCGTCATGCAGGGTGCCGAGCCGGATACCTATAATGTGATATCGTGGGGCTACGATGATCGGATTGTGCGCATACAGCCGTTGAATAAACCACAGGCGAAACCCAAGAATCTATTGCATAATAGCAGCTTTGATGACATCAGCGCCTGCGGCTGTGATGTGAACTGCAATCAGCTCTGGTTTGGCCACAAATCCGGACGCATAAGCGTGTACAAATGTGCAAGTGGTGTGGAAGCACAACAACGCTCAAGCACCAAGAGTCGCCAGAGTTATGTACGTGGACTGCGGCTCTCGTACAACTCCGCATTTCGCAAGATGACCTCCAAGAGTGCTGGCTTGGGAGCGGCTGCCGAAGCGTCCGATGAGTCTGGCAATCTTCATGCCACACACTCGACTGCATCGGTAGCCTCCTCAGGCGGTTCCTTAAATAGCGATGCACTGCATCGCGATGGCGCCGATCTAAGCTGGTTGGGTCCAACGTTGCTGGTGCGACACACAGACGAGATCACTTGTATTGCGCTGTCGGTGGAGTTTAAGATTGCGGTGACCGCTGGACGTGATGGCATTGCCGTCATTTGGGATCTAAATGAGTAAGTTGCTCAAAAACCATGCGAATATATTTATTTAGTTATTTTCGCTTTTAGCTGGAGCTATGTGCGCACCATTGCACGTCCCGCCGAGATTCATCAGTCGCCCATCACGCACGTGGCCATCAGTCCCACACTGGGCGACATTGTTACCGTGCACACGCTGCCACAGCAGCTGACGGCGTCAGAATCGAATGCAGTGCAGCCACAGACACAGCCAACGCCGGCGAAGCCAAGCGCAGCGGATGAATGCTTCGAGGTGACTGAGGAGAACCTGGATGATTTTGTCAATGTCAATATCAATCCCAATGGCAAATCCATACTGCGCCTGCACTCGGTTAATGCGCGCTATGTGCAACATTTGGTGCATGAGGATCGCATCCAAGCTGTGTGCTATTCATACATCAAGGAGGGCGTTGGCGTCAATGTTATTGCCACCGCTGTGGAGGGCGGCTTTGTGCGTTTCTGGTCCAGTTGGAATTTGAGTTTTGTAAGCGAACTAACCACAGGCACCTCGCCCATACGAAGGTACGCTAAAACCACAATTTATATCTGAAGCATTTAATGTTATAGCTCAACCATTATAGCATCCGATACTCTACGCATCAGCATTTGGTGGTCTTAACGCGCGACTCGCATATACAGGTTTGGGAATCAGAGGGTCTCTATGGCAATGCGCCTAAATTTCCTCAAATTGTTTATAAATGATGTGAAAGATATAATCAACTCCACTCAACTCAAAGCATATCAATGACAGATACATATAACTGCATAGCTGATAAATCAAAATAAACTTTGGCTTACTCACATTGATTACTATCTTGTGATTGGATTGAATACATATACAAATATATACACATTAGTTTTAAAGCCATAGGTTCATAGAGCTGTATAAATACAATTTTCTACAAGACAACTTTTATAATTTACACAATTTGGTTTTGTTTTTCATGGCCTTAGAAAATATAATTTATTTGTTTTGCTATAGGCATCTCAATAGGCCAGCAATTTATGTCACTTTGATATTTTGTGCTACGCTGCCTTCAAACAATAAACAATAAATTTTTGCAAAAATTAAAATGTATACTTTCACAAGTTTTAAGTACAATTCATATAAAAATAGAAGCCATAAATGTGGCCATATATAAATTCAGACTAACAAGCTAATTTGTACATAATTAATACACTTTTTTAGATCTAATTGGACTATCAGGATTTCCAGGGCGGTGGTTTGGTGGCGTTGCGCTTTTGTGTTTTGGCGCTTGTTCGTTTGGCATTCAAGGCAAGAATCTCGTCTAGCTTATCGATATCACCTGGTGATTTGCTCAGCAGCAGCTCAATGTATGCCTGCAGCTTATCCATTGGCGATGCTGGATCCTTTTTGCCCACCACATCCAAATTGTTCTTTTCGGTGTTGCTGCTGCGTTGAGTTTTGCTTGACTTGGGCGTGTCTGCATAATGACGCGCATTATTCAGATCCGGCGACTCGTTATCCGTGTCGGGCAGCTGAAACGTCTGATTTGGCGAGGTGAGTATGGCTAGCGCCTGCTGCCACTGCGCCTCCATGACGCCGTGCAACTGTTCAGCAATGTCTGCGCTGTAAACGGCAAATTATCAACAATTTATGTAAGTTACTTTTAAAAGTTATCTTTAAAGTTATTACCGCTTTGTCTTGTAGCTGCTAAGTTTGAGTTCCAGCTCATCTATCTTCTTAGATGCATTTGCCAGCTGCAGGCGATAGAGTTCCACCTCCTCGTTGTGCTTCTCCTGTATGAGATTCAGCTCCAAATTGTTCTTTTCGTTGATCATCTCCAGCTGCTTGACGGCACGCTCAGCTATGAGCCGTTCACGCTCACGTGCTTCTGCCTTTAGCTGCTCCTCCGATTTGTCAAGCTGAGCTTGAAACTCTTGCAGTTTTTTGGCCACCACATTTTCCATTTGCTGCTGATAGTGTTGCTTTAAAGACTTTTGTTGTATTTCCAGTTTCTTCTTAAGATTAGTCTGTAAAGGCAACAATACAGGTTCATTAAATTCTTACACATGCTGAATTGCTTGGTGGCTACATACCTCAATATCTGTCAGGTTGGCCAGCGCCTCTTGTAAGGATTTACGCTGCGTTTCCAGGTTGTCAGCGCGCGCCTTTTGCTTTTGGTGGTACTCTTGCAGCATTTCCTTCTGCTGATGCATCGTAGCGTTGTCCTTTTCCAGCTCTTCAATGTGCTTTTTTAGCTGAATGAGGGAGAGTCTGTTATAGTACCAATGAATGTATACAAATTTAGTTTTACCTTTTCTTGCTGATAGTCCACCTTGGCGAACTTATCACGCAGTTTGTTGAGCTCGGCATGTGATAGCTCCTCTGCGCGTTTGCTGCTTTGCAGCTGCAGTTCTAGTTGCTCTAAATGCTGAGCCGATTCGGTTACTTGACGCTTGTAACGCTCCAGCTCTGTCTCTAATTTCTCAGTCTTCTCCTGAAACTTTGTGGCCAAGCCCACTGCCTGAGCCAGCTCATGCTGCAAGGCGTCGCATTTATTATGAGTGTTGCTGCGGTCCGTTTCCAGCCTGTGCAACGCATCACGCAGATGTTGCAACTCAAAATTTAAAGTCTTTGATTGTTGCTCTGCCTGCTGCAGGGCGGCATCTTTTGTTCGATCTACCTCTATGGCTACCGACATGCGCTGCTCATACTCTAGCAACTGAGCCTGCAATGTTTGTACCATTTTTTCCAAATGCTGGCGCCTCAGCTGCTCCTCCTTCAATGAGGGACTGCCATGCGGTGCGGATACATTGTTTGCAATGACTGTGCCTGCCAGATTGCTCTTACCCCACAGATCGCTCAAACTAATGAGCTTAGGCTCATTGGATGACGCACTCAGACGTATGCTGGGCAATGAAGTGGTCGCCGGCTGCGACTCTTGCACTTGCCCCGAGTACGCACACAATCGCAAATGATCATCGCTATGATGCTGATGTTGAGCCTGTCGCCAGACATTATGCTCATCAAGGTAATTGTCAATTTCCAGCAGTATATTATCTTCAAGACGACGACAGCGTGGGGGCTCCACAGATCCACTCTTTGGCGTCGAGTGTACCATGCCGTGCAGCTCCCTCTGCTGTTTGCTGCCCAGCGCTGTGCGCACTGTACTCGACGAAATTGTGGATAAATCTGAGGGCGCCTCAAAGTGACGCTCATTTTCGCGTTCCAGTTCGATGTCCTGCAGCCGTGCATTTATATGATTGAGTTCCGTCTTTTTACTCGGCTGCAGAAACTGATAAGCTGACGTTGTAGACGCTGGCACCGCTGTCGGTGGTGGCATGGCAAGTACATCTGCATCTGCAGCTGACGCAGCTGCATTCATTTTGGCCTCTTGCAGCAAACGCTCGGCAGTGTTTGTATAGTAATTGGGCGGTATTAGTAGCAATAGATCGGTATCGTCCGTATCGGTATCACTCATTACATTAACATGGTTATTTAAAAACACAGTTCAATTGTTTATTTTACAAATAAAACATTCAAATATGCAAACACAAAGCGAGCCAGAAGGCGCTCGTTGCTATAGCTGCACGTAAACAAAGGCGTTGCCACCTTGGTTGCAGATGTAACAAGGCCGGTACATTACTTTTCGTTGGTACACTGGACGCCATTTACAAATAGTATATTAGTATATTATATATAGCGTTCAGTGTAGTTAAAAATCAAATGTAAACAATGGAATATTTCAAGATATTTATTTAAATAAGCTACTAAAATTGCTTTCATAAACACGCATTTAATGAGCCTAGACAATTGGTACTTTTTCAAATGAAACTGGTATACCTTCAAGCATTGGTACAAATTTGTTTTTGTATGCCCAAAAGTGAAGTCTGGCAATGCACAGCTCGTACATTGACGATGATTCGTTAAAATCGCACAGAAATGCAACTAATCGGATGTAAAACAGAATTTAAATTCATTCAATATTTATTTGTCAAAATGGTCAAATCTAATCCAATCCATTACGCCGATTTGGCCTTACAAGCGGCGCTTAAGGAAATCATTTTCAAAATAGGCGAAAAAAAGGCCAATCACAAGTATAATCAGCATAATTTTCCAATAGAAAACGCGTCCTCCATCTGGCTTTACCTTCTTATCCTTATCTTTAGTTAAGATGTCGACCTGCTGCTGCAAATTCTGACGGTCCTCCTCCAGAACATTAACTTGCTGGAGCAGCTTAGCCAGCGGATCATTGGTATCTTTGTCCTGCTTGTTATCAGTGCCTTGACTTGGACCCACGGCATCTTGGCACATAGTCTCCTTCCCAGCCTCTAATAGCGTGATATTAATTTTGTTGACCCAGAGTGAAGCCTGAGCTTTAGACTTCCAGAAGTCATGCAGGTCAGCCACGTCTTCATTGGCTTCGGTTGCCACCATCATAAATTTATGACGCTGGTTCCTATCGCGGTCCATCGGGTGAACAAAGATATCAATAGAGGTAGATTCACCAGGATTAATCAGTCCAACGTTAGGGCGCACGAAGAATAGGCGCGGCGTAGTTGTTTTGAGTTTGAATGCCACACGCGTCTGCTTGCTAGGATTATATACCTGGATCTTCTTGCATACAGCACGATCGAAGGGTCCTTCGAGAACTAGCTCCTCGGAAGGATCTAATACAAGCAACTCCTTATTGTCTTCAGCTTTAAGCATTTTGAATTATAAAAAAAATTTACAAATTGGTAAAGTACAAAACTGTTTTCAATGAAAATTTTTTTATATTTTTGGGTCTAACTATTCGGTCTACTCGCTTTGAAATATTTATTTCAAGTGAACTTCCTTAAACTCATATTCTCCACATCGAAAATAAAAAATAGAATGCAAGGCCTATTATGATATTTTCTAAATAGTTAGTTTTTACCCATTGGAATAGAACTGATTTTGAATAGAACAGTAAAGTAAGAAGAGAAACCAAAAGATTACTATGAAATTATCTATATATATAAAAGAGTTCTTGCTGACTGACTGACTGATTGATTGATTGACAATCATCGCACAGCCCAAGCCGTAAGAGCTAAAATGCTGAAATATTCACAGTAGGTTCCATCTATGATGAAAGTGCACACTAAGGCGGGATTTTGGAAAATTCCACCCACAAGCGTGGAAAGTCGCGGAAAGCTGTTGTATCACGTGTATCAGCGATCTTAGGAAATTCAACCCCATGGACGGATAATCGGTGGAAAACTCTGGCATTCGACATTTTTAATTTTCATGTGGTATTACCGGCTAGTGTTATATATATGGAGTAATATCTATTAGTTACAATATTTAATCAAATTATATGAATATATTAGCTGGTTACACACCATGTGTGAATGGCAAAATAATAAGATTACAATACATTATGTGGAATTGGACTGCATCCATCGCCATCGCCAAAGAGCTGAAGCTGGTGATATGGTGATACTCCATCGCATAGTCGCCGCACACAATACTCCCAAATAGAGGACGAGTCCTACATCTATGGACATCCGCAGGTGAGCACGCCGAACAGATCGGTCACTCTGCGGCACTTCAATAAGTCAAGCTGGATGAGGATGCTGCAGAACTGACTTTAAAGTGGGGCTAATTCCTTGAAGCAGCTCCACAATTAAATACAATACGAATTCAGGTTTAACCATATTTATGTATATTTTTTATATCTCATTTAAATAAACAATCAATTTAATTATTATTTGACTTTTATTTTGCTTTGGAGTATCATTTTCAGAAAAACAGTCCCGATTCCTACGAGTACAGAAATGTATGGGTTTTCGAAATCCTTAAGGATTTGGCCGAGCTATAGCTAATAATATACCGCAAGGTTTTCTAGCTTATGATCAGCAGCCCAAAAGTATGCAACACATATTTTGAATTTCTGCACACACATATGGAACGGTTTTCTAGTAGCTCCCATTCAGCCATATCCTTGCAGATTTCAAAAGGACCTTGTGCGTTAGGATCGTAAGGACCTACTCTATCGATTGGCATTCAAGGATTATGGGGTCATCTAAGGACCATCGACTTGTAAATTTTCAGTCCGAGGGCGAAAGGAATCGTGCCCAAAATACAAAATACTCAATATCTTGGGAACTACAAGGACGAATTTAATGTCCTTTGGCCAGTTGGTAGCCCTGATAATGCCAAGTTGTCTGACACAGGACTCGTCAGGATACGCAAGGATACGGCCGAGAAATCGCTTGTTTTGTGTATAGAGAAAAGTCCTTATTTCTCAGCTCCTTTAAGGATCTTAGTCCTTTGTTGATTATATTCGCATTTGGGATGAAGTGCTCTATCTTTTTGCCAAAGGACATCAAAATCGTCCTTGAAATGACCGAGTTACAGGCGATCTTGTGATTTTAGATCCTTTTTGCTGACCTACCCCCTTGCAAAAAAATGAAGTGTTTTTTTCGGTGAAATCCTGGAAATCTTTGAATGCCAATCGATAGTCCTGATCCCTACGAGTACAGAAATGTATGGGTTTTCGAAATCCTTAAGGATTTGGCCGAGCTATAGCTAGAAGGATGCCGCAAGATTTTGTAGCTTAAGATCGGCAGCGACTAAAAGTATGCAACACATATTTTGAATTTCTGCACACACATATGGAACGGTTTTCTAGTAGCTCCCATTCAGCCATATCCTTGCAGATTTCAAAAGGACCTTGTGCGTTAGGATCGTAAGGACCTACTCTATCGATTGGCATTCAAGGATTATGGGGTCATCTAAGGACCATCGACTTGTAAATTTTCAGTCCGAGGGCGAAAGGAATCGTGCCCAAAATACAAAATACTCAATATCTTGGGAACTACAAGGACGAATTTAATGTCCTTTGGCCAGTTGGTAGCCCTGATAATGCCAAGTTGTCTGACACAGGACTCGTCAGGATACGCAAGGATACGGCCGAGAAATCGCTTGTTTTGTGTATAGAGAAAAGTCCTTATTTCTCAGCTCCTTTAAGGATCTTAGTCCTTTGTTGATTATATTCGCATTTGGGATGAAGTGCTCTATCTTTTGGCCAAAGGACATCAAAATCGTCCTTGAAATGACCGAGTTACAGGCGATCTTGTGATTTTAGATCCTTTTTGCTGACCTACCCCCTTGCAAAAAAATGAAGTGTTTTTTTCGGTGAAATCCTGGAAATCTTTGAATGCCAATCGATAGTCCTGATCCCTACGAGTACAGAAATGTATGGGTTTTCGAAATCCTTAAGGATTTGGCCGAGCTATAGCTAGAAGGATGCCGCAAGATTTTGTAGCTTAAGATCGGCAGCGACTAAAAGTATGCAACACATATTTTGAATTTCTGCACACACATATGGAACGGTTTTCTAGTAGCTCCCATTCAGCCATATCCTTGCAGATTTTAAAAGGACCTTATGCGTTAGGATCGTAAGGACCTACTCTATCGATTGGCATTCAAGGATTATGGGGTCATCTAAGGACCATCGACTTGTAAATTTTCAGTCCGAGGGCGAAAGGAATCGTGCCCAAAATACAAAATACTCAATATCTTGGGAACTACAAGGACGAATTTGATGTCCTTTGGCCAGTTGGTAGCCCTGATAATGCCAAGTTGTCTGACACAGGACTCGTCAGGATACGCAAGGATACGGCCGAGAAATCGCTTGTTTTCTGTATAGAGAAAAGTCCTAATTTCTCAGCTCCTTTAAGGATCTTAGTCCTTTGTTGATTATATTCGCATTTGGGATGAAGTACTCTATCTTTTTGCCAAAGGACATCAAAATTGTCCTTGAAATGACCGAGTTACAGGCGATCTTGTGATTTTAGATCCTTTTTGCTGACCTACCCCCTTGCAAAAAAATGAAGTGTTTTTTTCGGTGAAATCCTGGAAATCTTTGAATGCCAATCGATAGTCCTGATCCCTACGAGTACAGAAATGTATGGGTTTTCGAAATCCTTAAGGATTTGGCCGAGCTATAGCTAGAAGGATGCCGCAAGATTTTGTAGCTTAAGATCGGCAGCGACTAAAAGTATGCAACACATATTTTGAATTTCTGCACACACATATGGAACGGTTTTCTAGTAGCTCCCATTCAGCCATATCCTTGCAGATTTCAAAAGGACCTTGTGCGTTAGGATCGTAAGGACCTACTCTATCGATTGGCATTCAAGGATTATGGGGTCATCTAAGGACCATCGACTTGTAAATTTTCAGTCCGAGGGCGAAAGGAATCGTGCCCAAAATACAAAATACTCAATATCTTGGGAACTACAAGGACGAATTTAATGTCCTTTGGCCAGTTGGTAGCCCTGATAATGCCAAGTTGTCTGACACAGGACTCGTCAGGATACGCAAGGATACGGCCGAGAAATCGCTTGTTTTCTGTATAGAGAAAAGTCCTTATTTCTCAGCTCCTTTAAGGATCTTAGTCCTTTGTTGATTATATTCGCATTTGGGATGAAGTGCTCTATCTTTTGGCCAAAGGACATCAAAATCGTCCTTGAAATGACCGAGTTACAGGCGATCTTGTGATTTTAGATCCTTTTTGCTGACCTACCCCCTTGCAAAAAAATGAAGTGTTTTTTTCGGTGAAATCCTGGAAATCTTTGAATGCCAATCGATAGTCCTGATCCCTACGAGTACAGAAATGTATGGGTTTTCGAAATCCTTAAGGATTTGGCCGAGCTATAGCTAGAAGGATGCCGCAAGATTTTGTAGCTTAAGATCGGCAGCGACTAAAAGTATGCAACACATATTTTGAATTTCTGCACACACATATGGAACGGTTTTCTAGTAGCTCCCATTCAGCCATATCCTTGCAGATTTTAAAAGGACCTTGTGCGTTAGGATCGTAAGGACCTACTCTATCGATTGGCATTCAAGGATTATGGGGTCATCTAAGGACCATCGACTTGTAAATTTTCAGTCCGAGGGCGAAAGGAATCGTGCCCAAAATACAAAATACTCAATATCTTGGGAACTACAAGGACGAATTTAATGTCCTTTGGCCAGTTGGTAGCCCTGATAATGCCAAGTTGTCTGACACAGGACTCGTCAGGATACGCAAGGATACGGCCGAGAAATCGCTTGTTTTCTGTATAGAGAAAAGTCCTTATTTCTCAGCTCCTTTAAGGATCTTAGTCCTTTGTTGATTATATTCGCATTTGGGATGAAGTTCTCTATCTTTTGGCCAAAGGACATCAAAATCGTCCTTGAAATGACCGAGTTATAAGCGATCTTGTGGTTTTTGATCTTTTTTGCTGACCTACCCCCTTGCAAAAAAATGAAGTGTTTTTTTCGGCGAAATCCTGGAAATCCTTGAATGCCAATCGAGAAAGTTAGTCCTTTTGATTCTAAAGCAATGAGTCCTTGACGAATTTGAAAGGATATGGCCGAACCAGGGCTTGCTGAGTTGGATGGCTAGTAATAAATAGCAGCCAATCAAGCGACTGTTATAGAACTATGTAAATTACAGTAGTATGTTATTAACAGAACGTTAACATTGTGGTAACATTACTATAACATATAGGTAACAGTAGTTTGATAAATAACATGAACCCATTATCGTTGAATTCTGATCGATACATCGCCAACCCAGGAAAATTGAAAGATTTCTCCAAAACACGTCAAATAATAATTAAAATTATTGTTTATTTGCATGAAATATACATAAATATGGTTAAACCTAAATTCGTATTGCATTTAATTAATAAGTAACACATGGAATTAGTCACAAGTCAGTTCTGCAGCATCCCCATCCAGCTTGACTAATTGAAGTGCGGATGGCCATAGATGTAGGACTCGTCCTCTATTTGGGAGTATTGTGTGCGGCGGCTATGCTGCGGAGTGGACATATCACCAGCTTCGATTGAGCTCTTTGGCGATGGATTACGATTCAGAAATGCAGTCAAATTTCACATAATGCATTTTAATCTAAATATTTTGCCAGGCAAAGCTGGTGTATTACCAGATAGTACATATATATATAACCTGAAACTGTTTTTACCTAAAATTGTTGTTGATTTCATTTTAGAATGCGGAATGTAAATTAATATAATAATAGACATATATTAAAATTAGTTGTTTGATTGATTCATTGTTCGTGGAGTATTTAATTTCTTTTACTTTTGTATTTACAAGAAAATTCGTTTGAGTGCATTTTTACGTATTCCTACCATAATATCATGCGTCCTGCATTTGGGGACGTTGCCTTGGATAGGATAATATCCGAGAATTCTCCATCGTTCTCCAGTTCGTTGCTATTTATATTGAATGTGCCGGGAGGGGATCGTTGGAAGTGGGTAAAAACAATTTAATTATTCCGTTTTGTATACATATACAGATATACACATTTATTGATATACTCTATTCGCTTTTTGTTGGGTTTTGTTTTAGTTTTGTAATAAATAACTATGAATGTTTGTTGTTGAAACAGCTGGACATCGATCACCAATTGATGGGTGCGTTTTTGTTGGCGGGATCGGGAGGTGAAGTGATGAGTAGGTTGTTCAATTCGAATCGGGTATGTGCTTAGGCGGGTGCAGGCACAACAATAACAAGAAGTACAACAAATTGCAGTAGACAATGCGCTTTTATGGTCTACAAATAGAATTTTGAGAGAAAGAAAAAAAGAAAGAAAATATGGAAAAAAGAGTGTTCCAAATAGGTTTTCAAATTAAATTAGCAGCATTAACATTCAACACAAGTATTAGACAAACACAAAACATTAACAAAACACAAACAAAACACGAAATGAACATGCGAATGAAAGGAATGGCTGATAAAGCAGGGGAATTAATATTTTTCTGTTCTTTTTTTTAATAATACACAATTGGTTTTAATAATTCACATTTTATTTTTATCTAGTCCAATTTTAGGCACTATTTAATCATTAAATATATATTGCAAAAATCAATAAAAATATGCCTTAAGTCTCTTTTGCTAAAATTAAAATATTGTACAGCATAATTTCTGTTTTTTTTTTTTTTTTTTATGTTTTACTTTAAATATTTGTAGGTTATTTATATATATTTTAAATATCACTTAATTATTTTCGTTTGAAGCCACTTTTTGTGTTGTTGTGAAGTTTTTTTTTTCATTTGTGCGGACGGTTACAAGAAAAAATTGCATATGAAATTGTGTTTTTTTTTTTTACAATTTTTGACAATAAATATTAATCGTAACTATAATTAATAGAATTCTCATGTATTTTTGTTTCTTTCTTTAAAATTAGTTATATAAATTATGGTTCTTTATATGCAGTCGTTAATAATAATTTATAAATTAGTTTTGCAATTTAAATTCGTTTTTTTTTTTCATAATATAAAAAAAAAACAACTAATCACAAGGCAAATAGATCTTGACTTTAGACTGTAAGAGGGGGGCGTTCAAGAAGTTGTTTGGGGCAACGCAGGCAAGTTTTAGTGGATGCTAACGAGTTAACGAGTTGAAACAACGAACTACGAGAGATAATTAAAGAGCGAACGATTACCATAACCACAGAGAGAAAGAGTAAATCAGAGATATAGAGAGAGCGAGGGAGAGAATGTTGAACTGGGCCCATAACAAGTGTATGTATGTGTGTATGTGCGATTAATAATGGTATGATATGATGCATGAGATTCGTTTTAAATGGCACAAATGCAACGAACAGCGAGTGACGAGTAAACAATTGGCACTTGGTGAATGATGGTGATAATGGTTAAAGTAAACAAGATGAGTCAGTTGAATGTATGTATGTATGTGTGTGATGTTAGAAAGTAACGAATGGAAATAGCGAGTAACTGGTAGTAGAAGTAGCGAGTAACTGATTAGACGATCGCATTTTTCGCATTTGTCAGTTGCATTTGGTGTTATGTGCTTACTTTTTAATCAGCGAGCGAACTTTTTTCATCGTACGATTAAAGATCGTCTTATTGTTTGCGCTATTGTTCGATCCCAGCGATGAGTTGGACGTCTTATTGCTGTTCTGGCTGCCACCACGATGCACATGCGCCGACGCCCGCTGCTGATTGCCATGCTGTGACTGTGTTTGTGTTTGCCCTTTCACCGACTGACCATCCTCGCGCTCGCTCTCCGTTGAGCTAACACCCTCCGGACTCTGTCGTTTATAGACGCCACCGGCACGCGGCGGATGTGGCGGTCGCTCCGGCGTCGGCGATTTCGATGAGGAGCTTGTATCGCGTCGCTGCGGCTGCGGCGTCAATGGCAATGCCAAGTTCTGCATGCTCTGTGTCTCATCGGTGGGCTCACTGGGCGGCAGCAGCTCAGCGAGCGTTTGCTTGGACAGTATGTGATCCAGGCTACGCGATTTGCGATGCTGTTGCACATTTGGCGGCGCCAGACTGTGTTTCTCGCGTCGCGTTACATGGCACATATTTACCGCCTCGACCACCGCATCTGTCTCATCCTCCGGCTGTAGTGTGGATGTGGAGCTGGCATTGGTCAGCGCCGTGCTGCCCGCTGTTACGACAGCCGCCGCCGCCGCAATTCGCTGCTCTGGCGTGCTCAGGCTATCCTGACTGCTGGCCGCCGCCTGATCCAGCAGCCCATCAACGCTGTGGGAGCGATAACCGTTCGCAACGCTCGCATTGTGCACCAGACCCGCTGCGGAGCTGCGACGGGGCGGCGAATACGCCAGCGGCATCATATTCTGCATGGACGCCGAGCCGGCGCCGGATTTGTGCAGCAGCGCTGCTTGCTGGGTGCGATAGGGTGGCAGGATGTTGGAGCGTTTCGCCTGGTTGCGTCCATAACTCAGTAGGGAGGTGCTGCCGCGCTGGCGCGCCGGTGAGGGGGATTGCCGGTATCTATTTGCCTGGTGATTAGCTGCTTGTGAATTTACGAGTTTCGAGTTTGCAATCAAAATTAAATTAATTATTAATTAAGTTGGTTTTTTTCTTTTAGAGTTAGGTGGTATGTGTGTGAAAGATAGAAAGAGAGAGAGTGTGTGTGTGTGTGTGGGGTGTGTGTGTGTATGCTAGAGAGACATTGGAGCTGCTATGCCGTGGCATTATTATAGTTTTGAAAATCTTGACTGTACGACGGTTTAGCAGGTCCTGTTAATTTGAGGTTGTTTTTGTTGAGGATTAAGGTTTTTGTTTCTTGTTTTTTGATTTGATTTTTTTTTTCTTGCTTAATATAGATGGATATTCGAGGCTAGCCTAAGTGCTCACGGTGACCTAGTCTACGCTGTAGCTGGGTTTGATTCGTTTGATTTGAATTCGAACACGAACTCGAGCTCGAATTCTGATTCTGATTCGGATTCTGATTTGTAGTAGTAGTTGTACTCGTTGGCCCACCTTGTCCGCTGCCATTGGCCGTCATTAGGCCATCCACCACACTGCCCGCGCCGCCGCCAACGCCACCACTCTGCTGATAGTCGGAATCGTTGCTGTGCATTCTTTGGTATGATGCCACAGGAGTACCAGGCGCCATTGCCGCAATGCGATCGATATTCTTTTCGCCGCGCAAAAATCTGAGGCATCAGAAGAGGGAAATTTGGGTATGGGATATTGAGATATCGTTAAATGCTAATCAATATAATTAATAAAGTTTTTGATTTTATGCACAGTTTAGGAAATGCTGTTTGGTCATCATCCATTTAGGCCTAAACGCGCCGTTAATATACCTTTCGAGCTTATCGATGCACGCATCCTGGTAGTCATGTATCCAGTTGACGCCATTGAAGTGCGTTACACTGCACATATCCTCCGGCAGATTATCCGGCCAATTGAAATGCTGATCCATAATGGGTATAATATTACAATTGGAGTTTAAAGCAGCCACAATTTCCTGTCATACAGATGGGGAAGGGAGGGAAAGAATTGTTTAATTTCCTGGTCTTGTTTGAAAGAAGTTTTTTGACACCTACGCGATGCACCCAATCCTTGCACTCCCCATCGTCGATGCAGCGATGCAGTGCATCTGGGGTTAATACTAAGACAAAGTTCTTTGCCTGACGAATACTGTTCAATAGGCCATTATCAAATTTGCCCGCCTCGAGGCGCTCCACATCAATGAACACTGAGAAGCCGCGCAGTTGAAGATGCACCTGGGCGTAGAATTAGATAGAATAGTTGGTTAACTGGATCTTCAATTGGCTCTACAGCTGCTGTTATACACACCTTTAGCAAACTGGCCAGCTGTGAGCCATTGGAGCGCCGGTAACTAACAAATACATCCAAAGTCTTGGCCATGTTCTCCTCCGATGAGCTGGGCAGCGAATTCTCTAGATTCTTAACCGAATTGAGAATGCGCAAGCGATGTATCGCATTCTTGATGCCGCACTCAGTCATCAGCATATCCTCATTGACATGTGGCAGGGTGCACTTGTCAATGCCCGCATTGAGCATGGCATATGTGTAGGTACAATAATCGGTGCCAATATCGGCCAGAAAATGATGCATTTTCGCCGTATCCTTGGACGAATAGTCGGCCATACGTTTGAGATTTTGCAGTTCGCGTTCAAAGCGCTTGAGTAGAATGCCATTGCCAATGCCAATGTCATCGCGCAGATTCTCCTGATTGAGCTTGAGCAGCAGATCGCCATCCACCTGGGATTCCTCAAACTGACGTAAATAGCTATTGAAGCCAATTTGTTTGACCCACTCCTGCACATCCTCGACGGACCACAGTGGCACCTGTTGGGACAGCTTGTGTGGCACCGTTTCACCAATAAGACGCAGCGCCTGCGCCGCAAACTTCGAGGCAATTGCATTGGGGCAGCTGGCCACCGTTTTGAGCGCCTCAATCGCTCCAATCTCATGAAAGATGTTCTTGTTGCCCTGCTTGCGCTTGATGCCCGCCTCCATGCAGAAATGAAAGGCAGCCAAGCTGCGTGCCTCCTCCCGATTGGAGCTGAGCACCGGCACCAGTCGCTCCAGCCAATGTTTGCTCTGGCCATGGGCATGCGCCAGATTTGAGTCGGCAAAGTCGTAGGGATCATGTGAGGTGATGAAGGGCTCCACAAGATCGAGGCAACCGGACTTGAGCACCTCGGCCTCAATCTCCTTGTTGGCAACCAGCACAGCAATCGCCAGGCAGGCATAGTACTTGATGTTGTCATCGGTGTGGAAGGCCAGCGGGAACAGCCACATGGGCACCTTGCGCACAATCATTTCCTCTTGATTATCGGCGCCGCCATACAGCGATAGATTGACCAAGGCGCTGGCACAATGACGCAGTGTTTCCACATCGCTGGTACGGCACTTGAAGAGCAGCGCATCGAGGCCGCCCAGGCGTATGACATCGGAGCAGGTGCCCTCGGAATGCTTGAAGAGATGCTCCAGTATGCCAGTGCCGACGCGGGAATAATCCATATTCGATTCGTTGGTGCAAACGCAGGCGACATTGACAACCTTGTCCAGCCCATTGTCCACCACATGCGAGCGATTCTCCGTGGTCAAACACTGTTCCAGCAGCTGTGCCGAGGAGAACTGCAGCTTAATGTCATGCTGCACACAGTTCTTCATCAGCAGATCGAGCCCGCCACTCTGCCGGAGTGAATTGCACAGCGTATAGCCCAGCTCGTGTCCATGGGTGGGCACTGCCCAGGCGCCACGGATGACCTCATTGATCTTCTGCAAGTAGTCGGACTTCTTATCGCCGCCGCCGTTGGCTTGGCTATTATCATCGTCCCGTAGCGAGCTAACGAAGGAGGTCAGCACATTTGAATACTTGCTGATGGCCTGGTCGATTTCCTGCTGGCCGCTGTCCGCTGTGAGAGACTTAAGGTCGTCTAGCTTGAGATCCTTTAGCTTGACCAACTGACCGTTTGTGGCAGACATTTGAGAGGAGGAAGAGATCATGCTGGTGCCCGAACTGGATACACCCTTGTGCGTCATGGAGTAGTTGGCCTGCGAGGCCGATGACACATGCTTCTCCTGGCTAATAATGCCATTCGAGGTCATCGTCTGCGATTTCTGCGACTGCGAGATAGCCTTCTTGTCGGCCGAGAAATTGTCGCTCTGCACTTTAATACTGGCGGCGGCCACCTTGTTGCTGGCCTGTTGTGTGATGTCGCCGGTGCGCAGCGAGAGCGCTTCCTAGAAGATCATCCAAAGTATAACAGTTAGTACAATGAGATAGGAAAAATAATAATACATTTAAGATGGAGTTGTTGTGGGTAGCTAATTACATGCTGCGAACGATGGTGTGGCTTAGTATGACAGTTTAAACTGTTATACACACTGTTATACCGGGAGTATTTTGATTTCAGAGCTTTTTACAACGATTCGGAGTCTTAGCATAACAGTTGTAACTAAGGCGAATGCCAGTTTTTAACTGTTCTACAATCTGTAAGACGGGCAACTTTTTTTCGGGAGCTCAAGCGATTATATAAAGGGTTTTACGATTGTATTATCTAAATAAACAATGGTTCTACCTAAAAGACAAGCATCACAGCCAAAACCATATTTGATCTGTGATTATAGCAATAATTTTTGAGCTATCATACTTTTATAGTATTGACTTGGGCGATGACGCTGTTATACCTTGTTCTGTTCTACCTCAATGGGTATTTCGCGTACATTTTTTATGTTGTTGTTGTTGTTGTTGTGGTTTGGAGTGGTATTTGTGGCTGCTATGTGGTTGTTGTTGTTAATATTGTTGTTGGGCGTAGACGTGGGCATTTGTGTGGTTGTTGCTGTGGTTGGTTGTTGTTGTTGTGGGTGGCGGTGGCAGTGGTGGCGACAGGGGGCAGTTGGTGACTGGCTGCAAAGGTGGATTAGAACTTTTACGTACTCTTGTATGGGAACTAGAACTTGAGCTAGAAGACGACGACGAGCTGGCGGAGGCAGACGAACACGAAGAAGCTCCAGACATTCTGGCAGCGGACGCAGTGGACATGCCAGCGTTGGCAGCCGACGTCAATGGCATCCCACCCACCACTTGGATGGGCTGTGGCGGCGGCGACAGCGGGGAGCTGTGCGCATAGCGCCCATGGGACGGGCCCACGGGCGGTGGGGATAGCGGCATCTCAACGATGGGGCTGGGCGAACGGGTGGGCACAAAATCGGATTGACCAGTCGAGCGAAAGATGCCCCTCCGCACGGGCCAGGGCGCCTGGTTCGGGTTCGGGTTCGGGTTCGGGTTCTCGTTCTGTTGATTGGACATCTCTTCCGGCGTGGACTTCAATGTCAGACGTCTTTAGATATATTTTTTAATCAATTCGACGCTCTTGTTTCAAAATACTTTCGTATAACGCAGCGTGAACGTGAAAATGAATGTTTTCAGTGTTATAATATATGCAGTTAGATACAGTTGTTATTTATTTTGATTCACATAAAAATAGCCCACAAATTGCCTGCGCTGACGTTGCGCTTTCGTTGTGTGTGTTTGTTGTGAAATTGCGGTGAGGGGGTTCTCTGTGTATTGAGGTATGTGTGTGTGCGTGTATATGTTTGTGTTTGTGTATGTCAACTGCTGACACTGACCGACAAATTAAGCTTTCAATATTTTACAGCGTTGTTTAATTGTTCCTTCAGTTTCACAGCTATGCTAATAACAATTAATATGACGACGAAAAATAACGTATGTGGCAATATTTTAACGTAACGTGACGCGGGACACTTGTTTTTGGTTTTACAATACACACAAATACATATATGTACATATACACAAGACTTAACGAATGTATGTAATATTTCTCACATATTGTCGAAAGCGGTAGCCCATTGCTATTTGTTTGTACAGTTGCTTGTTTTGATTTAGTTTCGTTAAGTTTTCGAGTTTCGTTAAGTTTTTAACTCGCTCACAACTTGCGCGACCGACACGTTCTTAACTTTCGTTAAGTTTTGAACCTTCGTTAAGTTTCGACTTTCGTTAAGTTTCAACTTTTGATTTTTTTTTTTGTGGTTATATGCACATTCAATATTTGCTTAATTTTCTTTCGTCAAGTTTTAATTTTTTTGCAGTCTGTAGCCAGTATTTGTGTTTATAAACCTTACGCATACGCGCATTTTTTTCATTTTATCGAAAAGTTCAAAACTATAATATATAATTATTACTTGTCTTCACCCATTTCGTTAAGTGTTTGCAATCACAGAATTTCATCATAGCTTGTGTGAAATTTATGAAATTCCGAAACTTGTTGTTTGGTTCTGTCGGCACAAGTGTTTTGTATTTTTAAAGAATCGCCCAGAAGGTCAGGTTCTAATTTTGTGTTTTATTTTATTGTTTTTTCTCAAGTATTTAAACACTTGTTTTTCTTATTGTTATTATCTTGGCATTGTTTATGTTTTAATTAGGAAGTCTTTGACATTTGCCAATCGTTGGTGCCAATAGACAAATTAATGCAATGCTCTTATCTATACATATACACATTAGCATGTACATATATCAACGCATATACATATATTTGAATTCCGTATACATATATGCGAACGAATATTTAAAATTTCTCGGGTATAGCGTAACGCTCGCGTCGATCGCCTGTCTGATACTGAGAACTGAGCACCGCTCAGTGCCATTTTATTTAAAAGAAAAATGTTCGAAAATAAAACACAACTTTTGCCCCCATCACAGCGAAAGCAAAAACAAAATGCTACAGTAATTTATGAAGCGCAAAACTATAGGAAAATAAGTCAAAACAAAAACTTAATACAAGTGCACAACTTTTTGAAGTTTGCTGAAATTGCGTTTCGATTTATAGATCTCAAATGAAATCCATAAGATTCTTAAAATCAAATTATATTTGTTTTATAAATGCGGCATAAACAATTAGAATCTGAGAGAGAGCATGTCGGAGCACAGTTCACATGAAACGTGTCTACTCTTGGCCAAATGCCAGTCCATAGAATCATTAGCATATTATATATATTATATTATTGGGGGTAGCTTATAAATCTGTGGAATGGTACGTAATTTGAAATACGAAGAAGTTGTCAGCATGGTTTCTGCTTATTTCATTGTATGATAAAAAACCACAACTATATGATATAATATTTATTAACGGGTAGCTAACTTTTGACCTTTAACTTAGTATTATTTATGCAATTGATTGAATAAAGTTTCAACGTCTATCTCGAATTGCGTTGTTCACAACCTTTAATGAACCCCCATCATAAAACCATTTATGCTAATTTGTAATGCCATCGCATTTGTCAGCTCAATTCCGTACATTGATTAGATAAGCCATATAACACAGCGGTTACCCGTGGAAACCGTTGCAAATTGTTGCAAAATTTTCAATTTGAAGTGAAGTACCTGAATTCTTCTCAGCATTGGCCGCCTCTTCTCTCCGCTATCCTTGCAAAAATGTCGCACTAAGCGTGGACTTTGCTGGAGCTGGCACTTGTATAGGAACATATTACGTATACGCGATGGTATTTCGCTGCAGACTGTTGCCTACTTTTGGGCGCCACCGAAACATATGTATGTATAGTAATATATAGAGGAAAATCAATAGTTTGTTAAGGGTTTGGTAAGTTTAACTACTTTCTCTAAACAATTTTCACTTTCGCACAAGGCGGCGCCATTAACGGCTCTCTGGTTGACCCTTATGCGACTTTAACATGCACGCGACCGAACTTCGACTGAAAGGAGTGCCCGGCACAACAGTTGGGTTTAGCTAGAGCTTTGTTAGGGGTTGTACCACTCGCGAGGGTGTCACAAAAGCTTCACAAAGCTTTGCAGATTTAATAACACTGGATGGGGGGTGGTGGAGCATGTAATTAGCTACGCAATCGTTAAGCAGCGATTGCAAACGACGTCAGCGGAGTGACATCGATTGAAACATTGATTGATATTATTGAATTGTTTGCTCACCTGCATGACGGCTGCATTCTCCTCCGTTTTGACGCCATCCATTTCCAGTCGATTTCTAACCGCTGACGCAGCCTTAGCCTCTTTGTAATCAATGTCACCCGCCTGGAGGCGTTTCATCTCCGCCGAATTGCTGGTCGCCTGCTCGGAGCTGAAGCCATCGGCTACTACTTTTGTGGTTGCCACAGATTTCGAGCGTTTCTCCTCAAATTTAATGGTATCTATGGTTTTATTCGAGCCACTTAGCCCACTGCTGGCGCTCAGCTGTGCGGCAGCCGGATGTGTTAGATCCAATCCGCTGCCAAAATGATTATGTGTGCAATCATCGTCACCATCTGGAGTCGTGACAATGCCATGACAACTGCTATCATCATTGCCATCAACCAGATTCTCAAACGAGGCGCGCATTCTGCAAAACAAGTTTTTGAATTAGTTTTTGAAGTTGTGCCTTTCATATTTCAGATTTCAAGTACTCACTTCTTTTTTAGCTGCGTTATGGTGTCTTCGCTATTGAGACCCTTGAGGTCATCAATCGATGGATAGTGCCGTGCCGGCGTTGGCGCCGCCGCTGTTAGACGTTCTAGTTCCGACATGGACATTTTAATATCTGTAAGATCCCGCTTGACGGCAGCAGCTTTCATTTCCGATGACGTCGATGACAAGGAAGACGCTTGTGTCGTGGATGATGACGACGATGTTATATGATGCAGACGCTGGGATTTCTTTTCCACACGCGTCGTTGTGCTGCTGCTGCTGTTGACAACCTGTGGCAAGCATTGAGAGCACACCATTAATACTATATAGTTTCGTATACCCTAGCCAGAGGGCATTATAAGTTTCTCACAAGTTAAGTAACGCATTCAAAGAAACCTTTCAGACTCCAACAAAGTATACAATAGATCAGGCACTCATGTTGTTTAGCTACCATATTATAGCTGCTATAGTAAATATCTGTCGAAGTTTTAATGGTTCTATAGAAAACTTCAACCAAACGCAGCAATTGCCCATTGTATTACTCGTCATATACTAGTTTGATCAAGTTTGATCAATTGCATCATCATAGTATAACTGCCGTAGGAACGATCGGTTTCTCATGAAACCAATTAGTCGAGCATCTCTGCAAGGGTATTAAATATTCGACGTTCTAGTTTTTCTATCTTGTTTTTATTTTGGCACTGAATCACACACGAAATATGTGAGAAATGCAGACTGGGCCTATTTCAGAATTTGCAGTTGTCGCCAAAATATGACTTGTATATAAACTTTATATATAGTATTTATATATATATATATGATTTTTTGGGGACTATCTGCTATCTGTTCACATTTATGGCAGGCGCTTAGTGTTGCCGCCTTTATAAATCAAATGAGAGCCATTTGTTTTTGGGATTGACAAACTGCTCGGCTTTGCCAGCTGATAGTTGGTGTTACTTTCTGATAAACAAAATAATGTGATAAATGGTTAATTGTTTATGGTTTTGCATTTGCAAATTCATTTATGGCCACAGCTCTGAACAAAAATAAATAAAGATAACATGCCTTGTCTATTGTATTTACGGAGAGAGATCATCACTTGAATTGTTCTCTCGTACGGAGTATTCTTCTAATTCATATGTACTCCTCATAAAATAAGGGGTAACGTATGACGGGCCTATCTACAACTGATGCAAACACAAGGGCGCCTGAGTCACGTTCACTTAAAGATCATTTAGTGCACTACAAGAAACTAAAGATGTGAAATATCTCCGCGTCACGACACGCGGAGAAAAAAACCTAACGATTAATTGTGTTCCGCACAAGCGGGAGTTCTTTTAACGAAGCTTCGCAGTTAAACTTTCGTTAAATACCATGCAAACGACAAAAGTTAAAGCATTTTCATCTTTATACTTAAACTAACAGGTGAACAACCGAATTGTGGAATTTGTTTGCTAAACTCCGCTAGTTTCAACTCCGCTCTCTGGGGTCCCTCTCTCACGTAGCCGTGAATACTTCTCCTGGCTTTTAACTATCTCAAACACAATCCATTCTGGAAAAAATTAAATTCTGCGCTGCCCCTAAACACAACCTGTCCAACAAAACAAAAATCAAGCGAATTTATTGTGTTTGGGGCAGTTCAGCTTTAATAACTTATCGGAAATATCCAAGATAGGGATAAACTTATCGGAAATATCCGAGATAGGGATAAACAGTATCCTTAAATGTTTTATCTTCACGGACTGGGAAATAAACGGTTTAAAAAAAGTTATGTGATATCACAAAGGGACTAATCCTGACCTGAGTGTGAATCAGCAAACAAGTTTTCTCATCCAGCCTCCGCAACCTAACCTAACCTAACTTATTGTGTGTAAGGCTTTTCAATGGTACTTAACTGTACTTCCTACGCCTATCAATATATAGAAATGCTATGCGTTATGATCTAGAGACTTTCCTCTTAGTATAATTATACAGTATCAATTTGAAAGTGTTCTCTCTTAATAAAATATAAACTCAATGCCAATTTCCCCTCAGTGCTTAAGTATTCCTTCCTAGTTATTAAAGGTTCATTAGTGCTAGACGTTAATCGAAATTTCTTGGCAATAAATCTTCAATTCACTTGCCAATTATTTGAACATCATTATTGAATTGTTATTGTAAGTTTTCTAAGAAAATGTATTTATTTTCTATTACAATACAAGCTAAGAAATCTTTGGCTCTTCGGCATTTGAGAGGTTGACAGAAAACCAGAAAGAAACACGCCAAAACCCACAGACCGAGCAAAAGTTTTTGACATATGTAGACACATTACGAATCAATTCTAATTTTGGACGGATTTCATTTAGCGCTCTTTGTGTCTTGAAGAAGCGCCAAAATGAACGAAATCTTGTGTGTGGGTGTTGTGTCTTCCCATACTAGTTTTTATATGGCTCGAAGCTGTGACTAATAAAACATATTTAATTATTACTTATAATAACAATAATTGGTCAGTTTTTTGGACACAAGGCATACGTCATTTACAATCTTCAGTTCGTAATATTTAATCATGCATGCGACTCTCTATGGCATAATACGAGGTATCGACTTATCGCAATAGTCAGGGTGGAAAAAAACATATTCCCAAGTGCCAAGTGATCGACGTTCTCTTTTATTTTATACTTTTTTTTCTCTACACTTTTCTTATGTATACGTTGTTGTTGGCAATGTGTTAGTAAATATTATTGTATGGACAGGGGGGGTAGCGAGAGGGCGCTTGGCCTAACGTTACTTGGACATGAAGTCAATAGATTAGATATGGAAAGAAACCTTAACGTTTTGAAGACTGCGTCATTTACTAATTTATCATTATTATGCTTTGGTCTATACTTGTACTAACCTAATATCAGTTCAAATGTTGAGTTTCGAGGTTTTTCTGGAAGTTCCTTCAGCTTTTTTGTTTTTTTTTTTTTTGGAAATTGTTCAAGTTTTCAATTATAACAGTACATATTACGTATACGCCTACGTAGTGTTTGCAATTTTAATTCTGGCATGTGTAAATAGGTTTCTTTTTATGCTAAATAAACGTCTTTAGGGGGGGTCTTATCAGCTCACACACGCACACACAGTTAGCTTTGGTTCAAGAATATATATGTTTAAAAATATATATATGTATAACTGTCTGTATATATTGCACGCACACTTTCAATTCTTCAACAGATTTACATATGTATATACTTATTTGTATATTAAATATTTATTTATTTGCTTGTTATCTTGTTTTCTTTTGTGTTCTTTAGCTTCTTTTGTTGTTGCGTACTTTTGATTTTAGACCAGTTTTTTGGTTCACACGCTGCCAAAACGTTGCCCAGACTGAACTGAACTTTGCTTTAATATATTTCACGCTAATAATCGTTGAGGTTTCCTCTTTAATATATATATATATGTATGTATATATATTTATTGTTGGTTGGTTCTGGTTGTTGTTGTTCGTTGTTCGTTTATACAGAAAAATACTGATAACAAAGTGAGTTCGTTTTAATTGTTCGTTAATTGGCAAAAGTTTCGGTTTTAACTTTTGCGCTTTTCGTTCGTAATCGTTGAAAATTGAATATATGTAATATGCAAATTATTATTTGTACTTATGTATGTATATTATGTATGAGGTACGCTGCCGTCACACGAAAAAAAAACTCATTGCACGCTTGGGGTCTAAAAATGTCTAACAATTTGATAGGATTTTTTTTTGCGACGGTTTCCAACAATGCTTTTTCTTCCGCGCGACGCTCGCTTCTCGTTCGTTTCGTTAACTAAAGTAAAATGAGCAAAACTCTGGCAATGCCAACGGCAACAAGCTTCGTTCGGCTTGAGCTTTTGCCGCTGCCGGCGTCGACGCCAGCTGCTTGTCATTTTAAAGTGCTGTCGCGATCAATATGCGCGCGCAAGCGAGATGGCCATATGGGACCCACGCAAACTTAACGTAAGCACTGCGCAGAGAATTCTAGGAAATCATATTGTCAATATTCTCACCGGCAACAAAAACAACAATGCGCAAGCTAGAAGAACACTTTGTTTCGTTTTATTTAATATATTTTTTTATCTATTATTTAATTTATGCAGCGTATTTGTGCATTTGCATAATTCAGCGTTAACCTCACGTTTCTGTCTCAAGCGGATTTTCTAATTAACGCGCTCAGCTTTTAGTTTTATTGAGCTTTAAGATTTTTTTGTTGCTTTTTTTTTAAGATTGTCTTGATACAAGTATGTATCGCTGTGTGTGTGTGTGTGTGTGTGTGCTTGTATCTCGTTTGTTTACTTACTTGATTAGTGTAGCTCTTTTGCATTAACACCAGTATGTTGGAAGGGTGGGGGAAGGTGAGAAATTAACGTTGTTTTTGTTTTATTTTGTGTGTTTATGTTTATAATTATTGTACGGCCATTGTTGATAATAAGTTGTACTTATGGGCTGCTAATTTATGTACAATTGATAAACAATTGACTTTTATAATTTGCATAAACAGCCCAAGTCGCAGTTATTTAAAATTTTAGCTTTTATATGCACATGTTTCTAACTTGTGGAATGTCTAAAAAAAGTGTTGGCTATAAATCATTTACTAGCCATAAATTAAGTTTATTAAGTTCCATTTAAAGTATATATATGAATATGTTTAATCTTAGCTCGTTTCTATACCAATTCTCCCATTTGCACCATCTTTTGTTGACTTATTCACACCCCGCATTTTGCAATGTGTCATAAAATTCTTGCTTTCTTCACTTTACCACCCTACTTTATTTATTGTCTTGCAATTTGTCAGTAGCAATATAAATATACATAAATTACATAAAATACGTTGCCAGGTTTAAAGGTTTTGATTAAATTGTTACATTCATTATATTTTCTTCAAATTGTAGAAATTTCTATGAAAACTTTCATATCAATTCTTAGCCAATTCTAAAATCATAGCAAATTTCGCAGAATTTCACATGTCAACCATTGCTGACAGCTAATTCCCAACAATATCGTTTCGTAGAAACAGCTTTTAAAGGTATATATATATGTGCCTATAGTACTTTCATTTATGTATTTATTTTTCTCTGTGTACGATTTGTATGATAAGCAGAATAGTAAATAATCGAAGCTCGGTCAATATAAGAAAAAGCTTAAGCCGCACTTATCGCCAATCAAGCGCTAGCAAAGCATCCGCTTAAAAGCTTCTCTCTCTCTCTCTCTCTCTCTCTCTCTGGAAGAGCAACAGCACGAGACATTAACGTACGTCACGACCCAAAGACGTCGACGACGACGAAGCGACGCGTCGACGTGCTGATGGAATGTGTCGCCATCGAGAGCAAATACGACGACGTCGACGGCGACACTTGCCGGTAAATTAGTCATCGGCAGAGGCAGCGGCAGCGGCTGATCAAAAAGTTTAAGCTAATAGAATTCAAATAAAATCAATTGTTGCTTTATAACTAGCACAATTTAAATCCCGCTGAGCTTTGCAAATGTTTACTGCACAAGCTATTTTTAGCTCCAAGCTATTTTTAACTCTTGTGACCATAAAATGGTTTAAAGGGTGTACTTTAACTGTGAAAGTAACGGGAAAACGGAGCATCCTAACCTAAAAAGTTTACTACATACATGCATACATACATACGTACATATGTACATATAGTATGTTCTTGATCAGCATCAATAGCCGAGTCTATCTGGCCCTATGTGTCCGTCTGTTCGTCAGTATGTCTAGGCCCAAGTATAGCGGAAGCCAACACACCGCTTGAAATACTCTGCTTGCTTGCACAACCGCTGAACTGCTTGATGCGTTTGTGTATTTCAGAATTTCAGTCCTGGGCACAGGACAGGGTGTCTCGCAGTCAACTAGAGCATTCTTACTTGTTTAAAGCTGATAATAAACCAAAAAAAATTTAACGAATTTGTCATCCACTTGATGGCCATAAATTTATTGAGCGCGCTAATTAATAATACAAATAAAAATAATATAAAAAAGAAACTTGACCAAAGACAACAAAAATTGTGGTCTGTAAGCGGCTATTTTGAAGCCAAGTGATTCAATAGAATATGTCAACAGTTTGATAAGGAACTAGTATAACTTATCAAAACGGAACTCAAACATGCAAATTCCGTCAAACTATCTTATCGGAAGATAAGTCATTCTGTCATATCTGTCATTACTAGACAAGCGCGAGAAAACTCCCCGCAGCTCATTAAATAATATAAATATAAGATATTGTATATAGTATATTCGTATTTAAAGCAGAAATTGTGGCATGCGGCAGGGCACGTTTACACAGCAATTGAAAAATGTTTATAAACTGACTATGAGCAATTATGATGTCTGTGTTCAATTAATTTCCGCAACGAATAACATATGAATAGGCCAAATATAGCCAAATGTATTCAAAGTACACACACAAATTGATTCACAGCAGCCGCTGCGACGCCAATCAAAAATGCCATTAATCTAATCAGAATCGGGGCAACAACTGCTCGATATCGCATTGTTAACCTTTCGTGGGTTACGTTCTGGGCATGGAAGTACTTTTGTTATACCCTGTTATACATTAAAAGGGCGAAGGAGGTTATGATACGGGATAGTTGTATAAAACAAGACAGGGGACATTTGCGACCCCCTAAGGAAGACTAATCTCGATCTATCTTTCAGATTAGGTATATAACAACTAACATTAAGGTTTATTTTGTTATACCCTGTTATACATTAAAAGGGCGAAGGAGGTTATGATACGGGGAAATTTGTGTAAAACAAAAGGAGACATTTACGGCCTCATAAGGTAGACTTATGTTGATCAATCTTTCAGTTTAGGTATATAACAATAACATTAAGGGCTATTTGCGGCCCCATAAGGTAGACTTATACTGATCTAGCTTTCAGTTTAGGTATACAACAATAATGTTATGGGTTATTTCCTGGAAATTCTCACAGAGAAAGCCCTGATTTTAATGACTTCTGTATACTCTGAATACTTTAGGGTATTCCCCAGTCGAGCACCACATTCTGACTCGCTTTGCTTATCAGTCGGCTAAGGCCGGCACTCGAAACACTTTTCATAAGAAATATTCACGCTTTACATTTCTAGCTTAACTATGTAATTGTTTATAAATAGTCGCTGCTCTAACTATTGTCCAAAGGTTTCACGTCAGGGCTTTCATAATTATTTATTAACTGGTTTTTGTCTAATAAATGATGTGCAATCGATTATAAAACAAGTGACAACATTGCGTATGCGTAATGTTTGCAAGTTGAAGTTTATGTTTGAAGTTTGGAGCATAGTTATTGGGGCCTTACCTGCTGTGACGTGGATGTGGACTGATGTGAGGTTTCCTTAAGACTACTGCAAGAGCTGGAGCTTGTGTTTATCTGACGTCCGCCCAGGCCGGCAACTGTTGTGCAGCCGGCACTCAGCGGTCCCGCCACCCCAACCACCCCCATGCCGACCCCACCATTATTGGCATTGCCATTCAGCGTGGGCGTCAGACCTGCCGAGGAGGAGCCGGGCAGGGGGGTTGTTGTGTTTGAACCATTCTTCTTGTTGAAATTCTCAATAAGCGTTGTCGCTGGACTCAACATGCCACCCTGTGTACTATCCGAGAAATCTGTCATCTGTAAAAATGAAATAATTTCGACTAATCAGTGGCCAAATTCAAATCAACTTATAAAGTATTAGTAACTCGCTTAGTAACTGTAAAATGTATCTTACGCAATATCTCGAAATTTATCTTTCTTCTTTCTAGCCAGATGTGAGACCCTGACTAGGTCTTACCTTATATGGGCAGAAGTTAAAACAGCTTAGCTTCTGAATCACCAGCAGCCGACTATGGGGACGGGGACTAGAGCTGTAGAACAGCTTTCATTGAGAGATCTTAGTGTTAATAAATATTTAATTATGTGCATTTGATGCCACTAGAAACACAAAAGAACGTTAAACTGTGCCATAAAAGCAGGCAGGCAAACGTGATTTGCATTTTCCCAAAATGCTTAAAATAAACAAAAGCAATTAAAATGTTCAGCCATATTCAACAAATAAATGCATTAAGCCTGCCACTTGAACAAGATCTTTATGATTTATTTATTTATTTATTATTCAGCACATCAAAAAACACACACACACACACAAAAAATCGCAATTAAATTGAATTATTATTTCGAGGTGTGCGCTGCGGGCATGTCAAACTGCTGACTACCGCGTACGGTGGCTGTCAAACTGCGCACATGGCGCCGTGCGGCCTGGCCGGTAATACAATGAGCTTTAGATAAAACAAAGCTTGCAACTAAAAATAATAAGCTACAAACGTCTAAGTGTTGAACAATGTCCGTGTTTTAAGGTTCAATAATTGATTTATGTGTGTTTACTTTTGTTTTGCTCATTTTACTATCAGTTGCCAAGCATTTGGCGATCTTTACACCCTGTACCCTTTCAAATAAAGCCCTAGGCAGTCAGAAGATAGTATTTCCGACCCTGAAAAGTATATACAGATATTCTTGATCATCAAAAACTGTGTGAATCTGGCAATGTCCGGCTCTCTGTTCTGTACGAACTTGCCAATCTTAAGTCCCTAAATATATGTATATTTCACCCCGCAACTTTTGAGGATCACTTTTTTGTGAAACTAGTTTCAAAACAATCAGACACTTAACACTACTAAAGTTATAGTTCAGCTGAAGTGATCTGCTTGCTCGCGGTGCCGCTGAACTTCTTGAAGTGCAAGCAGTGCACTGCTCGTGCATAGGCAGCATGCCGAAGGATTTCAGTTAAGGGTATAGGGAGTCTGTGAGTCGAGCACGCTCTCAACTGTTTTATTTACATATAAGCCTTAGGTTGATTTAACGATAATGAATAACACGCTCGCAGCTGTTCGATTTGTTGCTGCTGCTGTTGTTGTTATGTACATAATTAATATTGTTTTGATTTAAAGGCAGTAATTTGAATTGCTTCTAATTAAAATTCCATTTACGCGTGGGCGTCGCTCTGCTGTGGGCTACTTCAGCTTGTTTTCTCAGTAAACTCGACGTGGGCGCCCGCGACCGGATTTAAGATTTGCGTTCCTAAATCAATATTTGCAATTTCATAAGTTTTTGCAACGTATTTGCAAATGCACTAAGATTTTACTTGTTTATTTGATTAACCGACGTAAAACGTGCCACAAACACGCCGCAAAGAAAACGAGTTACCTGAAAACTGTTAACTGCTTTGTAAAGTTAACAAAAGCTGGCAAAAGCTTCGGTTAGTGCTTTTCTGTGGGTGTGAGCTTCAAAATGTAACGTACATTGCCGCGACGGTCGCTTACAACACTGGAATGTCTGCGCGGAGTTGACCAACAACAAAAACAGCTGTTGTAGTATTTTTCGCAGTATTTTATTGCGCGCTGGCCACACTGTTGCTGCTGGTTGAGCTCTGCACAAGTGCTGCATAAAAATGTATTAATTTATGCATAAAGCGCATAAATACACACCTAAAGTGCATAAAAGTTATAAACAAAGTGATTATTGAGCGCAGTACAACAAGAAAATGAAACGTGCCAGCCTGCAAAAACGAAGCTGGCTGCTTTTCTGGCTCTGGATGGCGTCAGCGACATACGCGTCACCCGACGTCATGGCTGGAGCTGGAGTGGGGGCTGAGGCAGCGGCAGCAGCACAAGCAGCAACAACAACGCAGCACGCATTGTTGGCCCCAAGCAAACAAGACCTGACAGCAAATGGTAAACAGTTGCCAGTTTGCTCACGCATGTTGCGACATGTTTTCGAGAATGCAACGCCTCGGGATGAGCAGCAGGCGGGCGTCTTTGTGGAATATAAGCCCGGGGTGGGCCAAGTGCTCGACGAGGAGACATATCTGTGGAGCTGCCTGGAGGCGTGTTGCAAGAACTCCCAGCCAAACAACCAGAGCCAAATCAATGCCTGCAATGTGGTAATGGTTTTCAAGGGCAAATGCTATCACATCCACTGCGTCAGCAATGAGGCTTGCCTGCCCAAGCCGCTGGCGCGAGAACGTGCCAATGGAAAGCCGCAAATGGTGCTGGTCAATCCGGTGGGTGAGCCGTCAGAGACGTGGACGCAGCTGCTCAAGTCGTCCAAGCAAAATGCTGAGCTGCTGCCCTACGATATGGAGCTGGCGCAGGCACAACAAGGCGCCCTCAACTTTTGGAAACAGCCGCGACGCATGCAATTTCAGGTGAGACGACAGAGAACTTCATGTGTGTCCCAACTAAAGTTTACATTTGCAGGACAGCAATGCCTACGATGATGATGAGTTTCCCATTGCGGAGAAGCGCATGAAGCAAATGCTGCTGCAGCAGCCCGATGATAACGATGAGGATCTTAACTATTATGGCGGCGCCGAGCTGACAGGTAATCCCAAAATCATGACCTGCGATCTGGAATCGCCATGTCCTCCCCAGGAGCAGTGTGTGCCCCTGCAGGCGAATGCCTTGACGGGCTTATGCAGCTGCAAGCCTGGCTTTATGCGCAACAAGCAGCACAATTGCGTCATGCGCGCTGTACCCTACAGTGCCTACTTGGCCAGCAATGATGATGTTGCGACGGCCACACAAGAGGCAGCGGGCAGCGAGCCTGCCCCAGAGATTGCTGTGCTGCCGCCCACAAAAGCAGAAGCCAACAAACCGATTATTGTCTCGGTCATGTCCAAGGAAGTGCAGCTGCCGGAGCAGGAGGTCACCCTAGCCGCTTTTACAGTGCCCGATGAGCAGACGAGCGGCACGAAATACAAATATCTATGGACGCTTATATCACAACCCAAGGGACCCATGAATGGCACCATTTCGGATCAGAGCAAGTCAAAGGTGAAGCTCTCGCATCTCTCCGAGGGTCTGTACACCTTTAAGGTGACTGTAACGGGGGACAATGGTACCTTTGGCGAGGCAGCGGCCAATGTGACGGTGCTGCCGGAGAAGCGTATCAATCAGGCGCCGCAGGTAATCATCTCGCCTAGCGATCAGATCATACGCCAGCCCACCTCCAATGCGGTGCTCGATGGCAGCACCAGCACCGATGATGACAAGATCATCAATTGGCACTGGGAGGTCATCTCGGGACCAATTGGTTATCAGCCACAGCTGCCGGAGGTCAACACGCTGCAGCTGGACCTAACCTCGCCGGGCAACTATACCTTCAAGCTGACCGTAACGGACTCCAACAATGTCACCAACTCCACCACAGCCACCATAGCGGTGCTCAAAGAAACGGACTATGCGCCGGTGGCGAATGCGGGCGACGCCGTCATTTTGTATCTGCCCAACAATAATGTAACGCTCAATGGTACCGCCAGCTCCGATGATCATGAAATCGTTGCCTGGGAGTGGACCAAAGATGCCAGCGATGAGGCCAAGGCCGTGGATATGCAAAACACAAGAACACCCTATGCGCAGCTGTCCAATCTGGAGGAGGGCATGTACACGTTTGTGCTCAAAGTGACCGATGGCAGCGGACAGTCCAGCTCCGCCAAGGTGCATGTGTTTGTCAAGCCGCCAACCAATTCACCGCCCAACGCTAAAGCGGGCGCCAATGTGGTAAGTGATTAACTTATTGAATGCTTTATACTCCGATTTGTACTAAAGGCCTCCTTCTCCTATAGACCATTAGTTTGCCCGTCAACTGGGCGCTTTTAAATGGCTCTGAATCGAAGGACGACATTGGCATCAAAGGTTATCAGTGGAAACAGCTCAGTGGGCCCAATAATGCAGTTATACTCAAGTCAAATAGCTCTGTAAGTGGCTTATAAGCCATAAAATAGGAAATCTTATCTCTTATCTATCTCCTATATATAGATTGCCAACGCCACTAGCCTAACGCTGGGTCTTTACCAGTTCGAGCTGTGCGTTGCCGATGAGAACAATAATACGGCCACGGATACCACCTGGGTGAAAATTGTGCAGGGTAAGTAGTAGTTTAATAACTAGTCCGATTGAGTTATCAAACTATTGATAGTTTTTATAACTCATTAATAGTCTGATCAATTGTTAAACACCTCTAAAGTCAAACTCTAATCATTACAAATCTATCTTTTAGAACGCAATGCGGCGCCTATTGCGAATGCTGGCGGGGATCATACCATCACTTTGCCCATCACAGCGATTTATCTGAATGGTTCTCAATCTTCAGATGATCTGGCAGTGGTTAAGTACGCCTGGACGCGCGAGGATAACAGTCTGGCAGCGGGCGTTATAATTGGAGATTCGGACAAGAAGTCTATTATGATTGTAAGCCAAGCCCAATTGTTTTATTTATCCGAAATTTCATGTTGGTTTCTTGCTTTGCAGCTCAGCAATCTGGTGCAGGGTCGCTACGTCTTCAAGTTGACTGTGAGTGATGATCAGGGCCTGACAGGCACGGATACGGTCAGCATTAATGTGCATGCCGATCCCATGCTAATGTATCTGGTCCAAATGACGCTGCCAATGGGCATATCAGTGATAACAAAAAGCGAACTGGACTCCATTGTGCAAAAGCTGCAGCTGCTGTTGGGCGATGATAACAAGATACAAATCAGGGAGCTCAAATACGAACTGCATACAGAGGCAGCTGTGCTGGTGTTTTATGTGCTGGCCAGCGATGCGAGTGGTGGAAAATCTAAGCCAGTGGATGGGCTGCATGTGGAGCGTTTGCTGCGTGCCAAGCTGCAGAAGGATGCCTCAATTTTAGGCGCACTTTATGTGGACATACGGACCACAGTGTGCCAAAATAATTGCTCCGGACATGGCAGATGCAATCCCTCGACAAGAGCCTGCATTTGCGAAGCCTTCTGGATGCCCTCGGCGAGCTATTTCTTTGGCAGCGATGAGGCCAACTGCGGTAGCTATGAGTAAACCACATATCAGGCGATATTCTTAAGACTCTCTATGCCTTGCAGATTGGTCCATTTTGTATGTGTTTGTTGGCGTCATTGCCAGCTGCCTGCTGCTCTCTGGCATCTTCTGGGGCATTGCCTGCGCATGCCGACAGACGAAGAAGCCGCGCCTACGTCAAAAGGTGCAGAAGTATGCGCTCATAGGCGCACAGGACGAGGAGGCAGCCAATTGTGAGTGCGAGTAGCTTAAAAGCGAAGTCAGCATAGTTAATGCCCCTTATCACACACAGATTCACGAAACACATCGCTAACCGAATCGGAAACGGATTCGGATGTGCTCTTCGAGACGCGCTCCAAGAGCAATGGCATTGGCAAGCACAAAGGACATCATAGCAGTTCCCATAGCACGGCTGGCACAGGACGAGATGGCAACAAATATGCGGTTACCAAGCTGGGGCGCAAGATCAAAGCATAGGCAGAATAACTAATTGTATGTGTGTGTGTGTTAGAGTGTGTGTGATATATTTATATATGTATACAACATCTATTTGTATTTCTATATATCCCTATATGTGTGTATGTATACTATGAACTTGGATCTTTTGTACTTGCCGCGCACGCAAAGTGCCTCTTTATATTTATATGTGTGTCTATTGTCTATTTGTATGTTTATATCTATTTATGTACTTGTATGTTTGTGTGTGTGTATGTATGTTCCTTTCAACTTTTGTGATATGTACACAACCTCTTGGTTATTTACCTCTTTATTATTACTATTATTATTTAGTATTATTTACGCCAATGCTGTGCAATAAACATTTATTTACATTTCGCTTTTTGATTTCTTACAATTTTGATATGTTTTGTGTGTATATAGCAATAGAAGTTCACAATCAATGTAATAAATTACATGCAAACTGCTTTAAAACGGAGAAAAACTGTGTAAACTGTATTCAAAAATTGTTGGAAAATAGAGCTTATTAAAAATTCACTTTGAGCTAGGATTCAATTTGTGGAAAGCTGAAAACTGCAACAGTTTTGTAAGCCACAGTGCATGCCAAACAGTTGCAGGTTTGAAAGCGCACACAGTTTGACAGTCACCTGCATTTTGAATACTGCGTGGGGGCGCGCACAGTTTGGCATGCAGCGTGCTGTCTTGTTGACTACTCAAACTGTTGTTTTATTCATCCTCTCGAATTGAGCTACTTGAATTAAGCGCATTTTATACAAACATTTGATTTGCTTTGGCAAATCGGTTCAAGTGCCTATTTAGGAGCTGGGCGAATCGAATTCGATTGTCGAGTTCCTGGTAAAGAATTCGTTTCGCTTTGATTCAGAAATCTGTAGAATACAGATATCTTTAAAGTCATGCTGTGATTCATATTGTTAGCTTGTTTTGGTAAGAAATTATATATATATATATATATACGTATATATCTTGTGCTCGTCTGAGCATGGCTTAAGTGTTTGCTCTTTTTATTGATTTTAGCCGGATTTTGTGCTACTGACGGCGGGCGGTCGCAACGTCATTTGGTGGCCTTTTTGGTTTTAGTGGCATGCCACGCGCGCTCCACTTTTCACACACACACACACACACACACACTGAGTTGGGTGCGGCACATTGGTTGAACTGTAACACGCGATTTGCTCATAGCCAACACCGCGGCGCCTCCTGGACGCAACTGCCACAAACTTTACTTGCCCATTGTCCCTACACCGGAGCCTAATTAACCGACCCTTGTCTGTGGACTGTTTATATCCTGTACTCTCCTTACAGTTGTGCTAGTGTATGTAACAGGCAAGAGCAGGCATCTGCGAGCTTATAGAGAGTAAGGATATATCCCATCGATATATCCAGCTATCTATTATTCTGGCATCTTTGAAATTTGGTATGCAAGTTCTACTACACCAAATAAACAAAATAGCATCCTATTTTTAAGAAGAAAGCCTTTATATAACTACTTATTTTTCCAATTCATCTTGGTATCCTTGAAAATTTCATAACGATCGAATAAAAAGCACATTCTGAGAGAATCTTACTGAGATTTATTGCCTGTCAAGTGAAGTGAGCATCTACAGGATATCTTCTAGTCGCCATTTCCCCTGTTTTTACTTGTTTTATTTACTTTTTTATATTTGGCGCACTTTGCATGTTAAACTAATGAACAGTTTTTTGAACTTTTGGCCTCTCACACGTGACATATTCGTGGCTGGTTTTATAAGTTGTGTTCTTTCTTTAGTTTTCTTGGTATTTTTATAGCCATTTAATTGTTTGTTTTGACTGCCACCACACCGCAGACACCACCACACACCAGCCACACCACCAGTCCCACCAGCACCACTGAAACCACACCAGCTCAATTAACTGGCCCGACAGCCAACAGACTTGACTTGTTCAATATTTTGAACGTATATAAATTCCATTCGTAATTCCAAGAAATCGTTGAACATAAAATGAATTTTTAATAGCATTAAAAATGTTTGTTTTGTACTTTATTATTGTTTAATTTCGATTCAACAATTTCTTGACTAATTTGCATGCTCAGCTCTGTTGACAGTTTACAGATTTTGAAGTTATTAATAATGAAAGACTGCTCCCCCCCAGGGCCACCTGGCTACCGGTATTATCATTATCACCATTATTATTATTATTGTATTCTCCCCCCGTTTATAGCCAATTTGTTTTTATTTTGTTTGCATCTCCATTTGACAAATCAGCCAAAAAATCTGACTAAGTTCAGCTGTCGCTTTGAGTTATAGGCATTTGCATAAATTATTGTGAGATCTTTATTATTAATTTATAATAACGATTTTCATGAAATATGCATTTGTTAAATCTGAATGGCTTTTAAGACAATACGCTTTTGTAGATTTCTACTTTATAAGCTCAAATATCTTTAGATTAAACGTTCAGTTCTTTCTTTCAAAAGAAAATTAATGCCTCAGGTGGTTTCAAGTTTTAAATTTGCATATTTCAACATGCTCTAAAAAACAGCTGGGAATTCCCTAGAAAGATTTCCACTCCACAATAAATAGAGTTCAAATTTTCATAGGTCAAAAACTATTTCAAGGTTTCTTATTTTCAATTTAAAATTATAAAATTTAGATAATTAATAATAATAAAATACAATACAACAACTGTAGGAGGAACAGAACTGGCTTTCGTAACGAATAACATTTTTTAATGTGCTTTTTATGCGATTTAAATGAACACTGCAGGGGCAGGGCAGTTGGAGGGGGGAGGGTTGGGTATGAAGCCGCATTTTTGCACAAAGAAACAAATAAATTCAACAAAAAGAAGCAACAAAATTTGGCACACGAGACAACGGTTGAGTGATTTTTAATGTATTCGTGACAATAATTTTTGTGTTTCAGATAGCACAGAGACATCAAATGTTTTAATGTTTTATTTGCGTTTTATTATTGTTTAATTAGGCTGCCCCCAGTTGTTTGTGGAGGAGCCCCCCCCACCCAATTGAATGGCAAACTTTGTTTGTTTCCGTTCGGATTGTCTGAGCCAAGTTTATTGTGCTAGCCGCCATTTGAGATGCAAACAGAAATGCTCCCAACGCGTTGCCAGCGCTCTAATAAGCGTGGGCCGAGCAAGTGCTAAAGGAAGACAACCAACAAGCAACGAAAACATTGCAGTCCCGACTGCCATATACTCTGTTAACTGAGTATAACAGAACACAATGGAAAAGGCTTATTAATGACAAGACTAGAACCGATTTTATCAAATGTTATCAGTCCCAACTACCATATAATCTGTTAACTGTATATAAAGCTCAGAATTATAGACAAGAATGGGAATGAATTTTTCAAGCGTTTTTAGTCTCAAGAACATTGCAGTCCCGACTGCCATATACTCTGTTAACTGTGTATGACAAATCAGAATGGAAAAGGCTTATTTAAGACAAGACTGGAAATGATTTTAACAAATGTTTTTGGTCTCAAGAACATTGCAGTCCCGACTGCCATATACTCTGTTAACTGTGAATAACAGCCCAGAATGGAGGAGCTCAGAACGGAAAAGGCTTATTAAAGACAAGACTGGAAATGATTTTGCTAAATATATATGGTCTCATCTTTCAGTAAGATCATTAGGAGACTTTAAATTAAACTTGGTGAATTTGGCTTTGGAATATTTATTTATGAAAATATTATAAAAAGTAATTATTAGGCTTGAAAAAAGAAAATTCTATCAAATTTGAGATTATACGCATAGACAGATAAGCAGACCTTGCTTAAAACCACTACACTCCTTTGTTTGTCTTAGAAACAGAGTATTGCAACGGTTGCACTTGGTTAGGGTTGGGTCTAGGGTTCCAGTTGTGTGGGCTGTAGGTGACACTAGCTCGAAAATGTAGGCGATTGTAAACAATGAAATAAACAAACTTGTGAAACAACAATGTCTAAATTAAAAACTTGTCTTTTGAAAGTGAATCTTGTCTTACGGAGGTGAAGTGAAAGGCAACTAATAATATACAAAACTGCTGTGAATAGCAAAGATAGTTTATTTAAGCTAGGAATCAATAAATAAGTTGTCATGTCTATTTATTATGATGTCTGAATAGATTGCAATAAGTTTTATATTACAAAATTGGCTAACGCATGTTTGATGCTATAATTACTATCTATTGTCAAACTGGCATAACTATAACTAAGCAGTTGTCAAAGCTATGCTGCTGAAATTTGATACAGATGTTACTGAACTTGTGCTTTATAAATATGATATGAGATCTATGGGAGCATAATGTTCAAATCGGTTGAAAACTAAGTTTTTGTGAGACTCTAGGTATTTTAAGTAGCCAAACTAGCTGACTTCGCAGTGAGCTTAGTCTGATCAGTTGGAAATAGATGATAATCTATAGTATAGACAATTTAAACTATATATTATTGAGCTTCTATGATCTCTTTTGGCAGCTCGGTAGCTCAACCTGTCAACTTTCAGTAATTGAATTTACGCTTTTACCTGAGACAACGACTTTTGAGCCCACCTGCTGCAATTGTTAGGTGCCACTTTTTTCAGGCAAGTGCAATACAAAATGACATCGCACTCGCAAGCATTTCCGCTCTGTCTCCAGCCAAAGGGCCAACAAAAACAATAATAACAACAACTACAACAACTAAAAGCTGGCGTTAGGCAATTTTCTATTCAAATTACGAATCGAGGGGAACAGATAATGCATATTGCACAAATGTGAGGTAGAAAAATACTGTAAAAAAACTGTAAAAACGTTGAGAAGCGTGAAAATATTGCCATTGCTCATACGTTACAGAGAGAACACAAACGCGGCGAGGTTCAAGGTCAATGCCATTGTCGTCTAGAGCAAACCAAGTGCAACAAACAGCTGCAATCTGTTGCAGATACTCTGTACATATGTATCTTTTGCCAATTAGTTGCCACAACTGCCAAATGAATCTGTCTCATTAGCTGCAGATTAATTTTTCGCAATTTGACGTTGCATTTAGCAGACTGCGTGGGTGTTGCTAAAAACAAAAGCCCCCAGGTATAGAAACAGATGTTTCACTTTGGGATGGCCAGGGGAAATACTTAGTTTGATCACAAACGAGCTGGTTCGATAAAAGGTTAGTTCTTTTGTGATTCCCAAGGAAATCTCCTCGAATCTCATCCCAACTAACAATCTACCCAATAAAAAGGTTAGTTCCTTTGTGATTCCCAATAAAAAGGTTAGTTCTTTCGTGATTCCCAAGGAAATCTCCTCGGATCTCATCCCAACTAACAATCTACCCAATAAAAAGGTTAGTTCTTTCGTGATTCCCAAGGAAATCTCTTCGAATCTCATCCTTTCTAACAATCTACCCAATAAAAAGGTTAGTTCTTTCGTGATTCCCAAGGAAATCTCCTCGAATCTCATCCCAACTAACAATCTACCCAATAAAAAGGTTAGTTCTTTCGTGATTCCCAAGGAAATCTCCTCGGATCTCATCCTTTCTAACAATCTACCCAATAAAAAGGCATTTTTCATCCTTCTCGGAAGTTCCCGCGTGTCCCTAAATCGCTTCGATCAGATCCCAATTATATTCTGCGTAATTAGGAAATAGCTTCCGGTTAGAAATGTTGATACCGAAGACGTCCGTCCGGAAACGACTGTTTCTTTCCGAAACACGTCCGTTTTGTTGCTTTTTTCGAGCTATACCGCAAATGGGAAATGTCAACTGAAGTTTTTGTGAAGTGTATTATAATTTGTTTATTCATTTTCGCTATTGTTTGTTGATTGAATCGTTATATTATTTTTAGGCATGATTAATTCTACAAACTGTGATATTTCATAAAGGGAATTCCCTTTATAAGCAAGTTCTTTACCGAATTGATCGAAATCTTCAGATGCTCTATCTACTAACGCTTTCTTTATTAAATCAAAGATCTTTATTGTAATAAATATAAATAAATAGGTGTGTGATAATTTGAAATGCAAGGTTATAGTATTCACAAGGCAGCTGTATAATTATGTGGCAGACAGAGTATTCAAGATCATCAACTGTGGAATAGTTCTTGATGATCTTGAATACTTTGTCTCTACTATATCAAAGTTATACCAAAGGAAACTTTGTTATTATATCATAATATATTTGATCTCGCAGATTTGTATTGAGTGGCGTGATTTCCTTCCCGCTTGGCTAGTTCATGTTGTATGTTGTATGTGCTGAACTGTACTTGCCCCAAGGGGTGGAAGTGTTGCAACCCTTAGAGCAATGACGCAGTTGGCCCTTGACACGAGTCGCGTTTTTGGCGCCAATCGGGTCAGGTTTGCAGTAAACAACTGCAGTGTTCAATAGATTCATTGTGTGTGTGTGTGTGTGTGTGTGTGTGTGTGCTTTTGACAAGTTGTGTTTTGATAAGAGCTGCCAAAGATAAGCCATAAATAAATAGCGGGAAAAGTGGAGCAGCGTTTCCCCAGCAAACATTAAACAGTTGCCAAGCGTGTGCGGTAATTTTGAATAGAAAAACGAAAACACTAAAAAAACATATAGACATATAGTATAACCGGTTCGACGTCAGTGAGTCTGGGGTGGGGGGGATTGGGGTCTAGTTCTGGGGCACAAAAGGTAAAAGTGCCAAATAGTATATAAATTTAATGGCTCTGTGTGTGTCTGGCAGTGCAATCTAAAGCATAATCGAAGCAATCGAGCATGACACACACACACACACACAGGCACACACACACAAAGTATCTGTGAGATACATTGCCATTTTGCCGAGCATTTCCTATACAGAGCAAGCTAATCAGAAACAACGCCGAGCGATCAATCTAATAACAACAAGATCAACAACAACAACACTAACAACAACACGTTAATATAAACAACAACAAAAAAAAACAAAACATTTTTAATGCCTTTTCGTTTGTATAGTTTTTGCAGTTGCGTTTTTTTCTTTTTCTTTTTTTTTTAGTGTTTCTAGAAGATTTTATTTTTGATTTTTTGAATTTTTGTTTCCTTTTAATGCCCACAGCAATTTTATTTACCTTTTCTTATTTATAATGCCTGTTTTTTGTTTATAAGTAATTTAATTTTTAATTGTTTAATCATTATTTTGTTTTCATTTCATGTTTTGAAAACTACGCACAGATTTTCTTTGAAAGATCGCGTCGCGTTTAAAGCCGCAACGAAATCGCGTGCGTTGCCGTTTTTTTTATTGTTGCACGCGTTTTTTGATTTTCAGCTTTTGCACGCGCGGAAGCAACGAACACAACTGAAACGAAAACTGAATGAAAAGCACTAAACAGCAGCGCACAGCGAGGCGCAGAGATAAGGAAAGACAGTGAGAGAGAGCGAGAGTCCAAAGAGCGAGAGAGAGTAAGTGAGTGTGCGAAAGAGAGAGAGCGCGTTTAAACTTGTTTGTGTTTGGACCTTTGGCAGCGTGCCCACCTCAACAGCAACAACAATAAGCACAACAATAGACTGCTTGCGTTTTTAGCGCTTTTTCCTTTGCGCCGCTTACCAACACTGCTTGGGCATTGCCAGCGCGCCAGCATAGAGAGCTTTTTGGAACTTGTTGCTCTTGTTATTGTTGCTCTCTCGCTCTCCCGCTCGCATTATGAAATTAATGCGGTCTGCTCGCACTGGCACCCTAAACTGAAGCTGCAGTTGATCGCATTTTCTCATTTTTTTTTTCTTAGCAGCCGTTGCAGTTTGAATGGCGCTTTTAATTAAACCGAGCTGTCATTTAGTGGAACGAGTCTGTAATGGATAAACTGGCCGGTTTGGCAGCCAGTTTACTCCCAGCTCGCTTTTGCAAACTTATCTTAATTGATTTCATTCATAAATTATCGCAAAACGACAGGTTGCGATAGTTTTACATGCTGCGAAATATATTCTATCTTTGAAATTAGGCTTAAGTTTGGTTATGTAGCACTTAGATTGTCTCAGTTGTATTAAACGGTACAGATCAAGTTCCATTTAACGATTCGTTAAGCGAATGAACGAACAATGTTCCTGATTATCGTTCATCTTGTTTGTTCGTTTCTTGGTTTGTTTTGGTCAGTTGTGTTCTTTTGAACTGATTCTTGATGCAAAATAGAAATAATTCTTAACAAAAACTAAGCTTTCGATTTTAAAACGATCGAAATTTTTCAGCAATTTGTGCGTTTACCAATAATTGAGCCACTTTCCTCAACAGAACTGTTCTTTAACTAAAAACACCCTCATCCTACACATATGTGAACTACCAAATTGAAATCGCACTTCTTGAAGAAAAGATACTTGATTGAGTTATCCGTAGATTTCCCCATTTGAGAGTTTGAAAAAGTATCTTAAATTTAGCATCAAGGCTAGCAACAAGAACAATTCCTCAAATAGCTTCTTTGGCGTCAACTGGTTCCCCCACTATCCAGATACGACGACGCACCCAACGGATTCTAAAATTCCCTCGCACAGACAACGACGCTATGCGACGCAACGCGACGCGACGCTTCCCATTGACGTCAACGGCGCCGGGGCAGAGTGGCAGGAAGGCAGAGCGGCAGCGCGGCAGTGAGGCAGGCCGAGGCACGTTCTGGAAATCAAATAATGTACGTACTACTACTATGTATGTGGTTTATATAGACAAAGGCGGCACATAGAAGAACAGAACAGAACAGAAATAAAACAGTCGGCCAGTGAAGAAAGAGATCGCAAAAAGCTGAAGAATCGTATATGGTTAAGTGATTCTGTGTGATTGGGCCAGGTCGAGAGTGCAAATTGGCAGATGGTTTGGAACTGTTCAATATCTGTCTGTATTTGGGCTCGCTAAGGGGAACCACTATTCCCGAGCATAATAGAAGACAGCTGCAGTTGACGCATTTATCTCGCTGTCTCCGCCACGTTTTGGGGCAATAAACAAAAACCGCATGAAATTGATTATAAACAAATAAGATGGGCGATTTATGTGCCGGCTAATTTAATGGCTTTTTTCTCTCCTGAATTTGCATTCAATATAAATACGACCACGTTGTCTGATATGCTAATTTAATTAGAAATTCAAAGTACAATTAAGTAAATAACATCACAAAATTTGGGAATCCTGTTCGAAATCCAAAACAAGAACTGCCTAATTTATAGGTTTTTTCTATTGGTTTTTAAATTGCGTTTCAGTTTTTGGTAAAAGTAATTAAAATCTCATTAAAATGTAGTACGCTACAAAAACAAAACACTTTTATATGGAAGTGCGGTTAATGCATGCAACCAGAAATAATCGAACTAACCTTGGGAGAAATGTTGAAAAATTTTTAATTTTCTGAAATGCATCTTAATTAGCTTTGATCCACACAACCAAGCCAAGACCACAAAGATATTCCGCGTGGAAATCGGTTCAGTTTAGCCAAAGTTATGATAGATGGAAGATGTAAGGGAGAGAAGAAACACTCCCTACTGAATTAAGATCTTTGCAAGTCAACATTTTTGATCAATTTCGGCATGAAACTTAGCCGAAAAACTTATTACCTCAAATCGGAAATAAAATCTTAAGATTTTCATATTATGAACATTTTGTTGTTCGGAAAATGTGAATGGGAAATATAATCGATAAAAATTTAGTTTTCTGTAAAGAAGAAAGATTAATCAGTTGACCAATAAGACAATCCGCATGCAAACTGGTGCAGCTTAGCCAAAGTTAAGGTGCGATCACACGATATGGCATTTTGCCACATATATCTTATATTGTTGTCGAAATCAACCGTCTAAAATTGTATATGGCAAAAGTAAGAATATATATGTTAAATATTTTAATAAATAAACTTATGTATATGGCACGTTTCTACCATAGAAATCTTTGATTTGCTATATCGTGTGAGCAGGTATATCAATCACAAATTGTATATGGCAGCCTGCCATACCGACTGCATCATATGTGGCAAATTGCCATATCGTGTGATCGCACCTTTATGATAGATGGAAGTCTGGATATTGACTTTACAGGTCAAATTTTCTAAAGAACTTTAGAAATATATAAAGTTTCAATGCAAATAACCAATCTAGAGGATAAACCTTGACCAGATATAAATGCTTTATCAATCTAAAGCATAAACCATGAATAAATCCATATTAAAATTGATTTAGTTTTGAGATAGAAAAGATTTGGATTTGGGATCTTCCAAAATAGGCAAGCCTGTTGCACACGTTTTGAAAAGTACTATATAGAATAACAATGTAATGTGAATTACGTGTTGTCGCCTGCACAGTGGAACGAACATGCACTGTCGGGCCCGTTTTCCGACGTCTGCCGACTGCCGTCTGCCGTCTGGCCAAGGGTCAACATGTCGCCCCGCCGCACGCACACACAATTAGACTTCATAATAATATCATAAAGAATATTTAGGAGTGTTTCTCTTGTTGTTGCTGTCTGCCTTTCCCTCCCTAGACTGAACTGAGCTGAGCTGAGCTGAACTGAGAGCTGGAACCATTAGGCGACGAGGCCGTCCGGCCGTCCGTCCGTGCCTCTCTTGTCGTCGTCTGCTTTGGTCATTTGCAGCGGCGCCTCGGGGTTAATGAACGCCGGCCAGCTACAGCTCTTAACCCCTTGGCGCTTGTAAATGTCTCAATTTGGTTGGGAGGGGGAGCGTGTATTGCACAGATACGGCGGGATTGTCAAGAACTTTACCTGATAATGCTGGCGTGGAAATATTAGACGGGATCGCATTGCAGCCGTGTGACTGCCGTTTGTTGTTGCGCTCTTTGGCTGCGTCTGCGCCAGCAGTGGACTTCGCGTTGTGGTGACAACCATTTTGTTTTAGTTAAGGCTGGCAACACTGGAACACTGGAACTGGTTCACACCGTGAACCCTGTGCTTGTCTGTTTATTGTTTTCTTTATAGTAGATTTTGCGCTTTGTTTTTATTCACTTTGTGTTGGTTCGTTGGCATTTTTGTGGTTTCTTGTGCGTTTTCTAGCCCCCGAAAACAAAACATAATTCATTTGCATTAATTACAGGCAGAACAATTAGCATTCCAGAACCCACATATTTCCCCGAAATCGATAATAATACACATAACTCTGGCCCCAAACTTATTGTTATAAACAATTAAGGCACATCTGGTTTTTTCGTGCATGAAATGTGCGCGCCGAAAGCAAAACAAGTAAAGAAAAGAAAAGTAAAGAACAACAAAGAGGCAACGGTTAACCAAAATAAGAAACAATAGGAATAAGATACAAGATACGAGTATAATACAATAAGATACAATCGGACAATCAGACGACGAGAAAGGCTTACAAAGATGCCACAGAACTGGTTTGGGGGCTTTCTGAGTTGACTTGAGTTGACAAATGTATCTGGCAGATACTGATTATGACATATGAAGCCTTGACTCTTTACAAGCCCCCTTCCTAAGCCTGGGTGTCGAACAAGTTCAATTCAGCCCACACATTCCACACAGTGTACGACCCACGTGCGTTTATCACTTCCGTTTGCAGTGCCAAGTCATCGGGCATGCAAGTTGGAAACTGGCTAATGAATTTCCGTTTGGCCAGAAAGGCGTATACCGTTTGTTAACTCTTCCCCTTCTCCCGTCCGTGACTGGCTTTGTGTGTCTTTGGGTTAGTCAATAACAAACGCGTTTCTTGACTTCAGTTTTAACCGTCTGCTGATTGATTCGCGATCTTTCTGCCACAACCTACGCAATTAGCCAACATTTTCCGAGCTTGTCTTGATTCTGGGGTGGGCTATTTTTTTCCTATCTAACTGGTTTTTAAGTTGTTAACCCATCAAGCATAATTAACATAAACTTATGTAAATTTTGTCACATTTAGTTTGGCACCAAAAATACATTTTGTTTTATGTATTTTTAAAAATTTCATTAACACATTTTTTGTGCACGTCACAAATGTTACGACAAACACGAGACTAGTTCAAAGATTTATCTAGAATACCATATAGTATTTTATTTTATTTGATATTCGTTTGTCGCATAATTTATGATAGTAAATTAAATAGAAATATTTTCTTAGTTTTAGGCACTTTACATTTTTGGTGTTTTATTTATTTGATGTGCGCTCTACGCATTTTTCAGATTTCACAATATTATTTAATGCTTTTATCTCAAATTTTCTATATATATATATAAATTGTATTTTTTGTTATATTTTTTCTTTTGCTTGTAATATTAGCAAAAGTTGTCGTTGTCTTCGATAGCGCTCTGAACTAAACCGTTGAGTGTTCGACACAAGACTGAAACAGTTGAGTTTCTCTTGGCAGGTTCAAACCGACTGCGCCAGTGACTTGCGGAGAGAAGCCGCACAAGGAGAGAGTGAGATTAGTAGAGCGATATACACAGAGAGAGAGAGATACTCAGTTGCAGAGAGGCTCTCTGAGCAGCCTGCTTAATTTTATTTTGCTTTTTGGCGCATTTATTTTTGCCTCATTGCAATCTGGCGAGGGGTAAGATAAACATATATTTTTATGCTTGTTATTATTTAAAAGAACATGCCTGAATTCTTCTTTTCTTAATTCCCTTGCAGTGGGTATTATAATTATATCACGGAATCTGTAACACATTGAAGGAGATGATCCCAGAAAGTATCTCCACTTGATCAGCATCAATAGCCGGTCTCTCAACCTTAGTAAAACCTGCTGAAATTTGGCACAGAGGCTTCTCAGCCCGATCGTATCACTATATCATATAGACATAGGAACAATCGGTACAGAACTAAGTTGCTGCTTTGTTTATAAGGATATCATGACCAAATTCACCAGATCGAAGTTGCATTATGTTTTGTACAAGCTGACCAAATTTGATACAAATCGAAGCACTATATCATACTATGGCTGCCATAGGAACGATCTGTAGGGAACGGACAACTTTTTTGTTTTTCAAGATTTTGGCAAAACAAATCTCCGATATTTGAAGTTTTTTTATACTCTTGAGCAAGATGAACAAATTTGATCAAAATGGGATTAATTTATCCTATGGTAGAAACAATTTCAATTTGTTTACTAACTGAATTAATAACAAAAACATTTTGATTTTCTTATGTTTTATTTTTAGTTTTTTTAGGGGGAATATTAGTACTATTTATTTATGTAACATTTTTAACTTCAAACGAAATATTTAATTTATTAATAAAATGAACTTTAGCACAAATATTCTTAGTTACTTAACTAATTTTTATTTCATTAACTATTGACAAACATTTAACTACATTCGAAGAGTTATACCATAGGAACCATCGGATGAAAAGTAAGATTTTGTATAAGAAACTTGTTTGTTAGTACAAATATTTAAACAAAACTCAGCAAATGTGGTTTTTAATTATACTTGTATAGTTTACTTTTATTTTGATCAAAATTGGATGACTCCAAGATATAGCTGACATGGGAACAATCGGATGAAATGGTATGATAAACCATTGCGGAAAGGGTATTTATCTACGGCTCGAAGGCTGTTCTACCCAGAGTTTGTTTTAAAATTAGCCCAGTACTTTGTTTTGGGCATACTATGAAATTCGATTTGAACGGTTTGAACTTTAAAGTTGCCTTAAAGTTGTTGTTTCAATTTCAATTGCTCGGTTGCGGCAACTTGAGGCACGCAATGAGACATTAATACAAACAAATTGGCATTTGTTTATTTATCGTATTTGGATATATATTGTGGTTGTTGTTCCGCTGCGCCGATATATATTATTTACGCAAAGCCAATAAACAAATGCGCTAATATTGTTGACTGGCAATGGACAAAGGCTCAGGTTGGTTCAATGATTGAAGAGAATTGAATTTAATTGAATTGAATTCCACACGTGTGCCGAATTTTGTATTTTTCTTTTATTTTTCATCCATTTCATTTCATTTCTTAAATGACTTGGGCCATTTTTGTTTTGTTTATTAAACATTTCAGTGCGCAGTTTTTGAAAATGTTTCCAGGAAATCCGTAAGTATGCAAAACAACAAAATACAGGCTGCATTTGTGTTTGTAGTTGTTCAAAATGTGCAAAATCAAATGGAAAATTGTTTATGCGTCTGGTTTTGATTACAAGTAGGCGCTGCCATGAACCGCATCTGGTGGCGCCTCCCACACGCACCCAAATTGTACAAGTGTAGCTGTAGCTGTATCTGTATCTGTGAGATACACATGTGCTGAATGCAAAGTTGTTGAACTGAGCCAACTCAGGCAGAAGGTCAATTGATAGCGTGGCCAATGCGTTTCACACGCTCGCCTTTAATTGAGTTAGAGGAAGCGTATTTATTATAATCAACAATAATTATACAATTTGTTATGCAATTTGCCAAAACAAAACAAACTCAAATACAATATGAACTACCTGTATATAAGAAATATATATGAAAATACCAATACGAGAGCTCGAAATAAATGTGCATGCCACAGCAGGCCAATTTATCATAATTGTGTACTGAATAAATCTTTCGCAACTGTCAGATACTTTCGTTTTCAAGCTGAAATAAGGCCAGTAGCCGCAGTAGCATCCGCCTTGGCAGAAATTAGTCACAAATGTGTCAGCAGCTCTTGCCACTTGTTGGCCCATTTTCGGCCACCGATTAGCATTAACAAATGGCACGCTTAAATCTCCAAATCTTCAAATATATATATAAAACTAAAGACTCACATCAATAAGAAATGATCTCGATCCTGTGCTGATTCATGCCAGAAGTCAGCAGAAGCGCCCTCGGCGGCCAAATGTGTCTTCAATTACGCGCGTGAAGTTGGCAAGTACGTTTTGTATCTTGTATCTTGTATCTTTGGGGTCTATCTATATGCTTTCGCCTAACTTTGACTCGTGGGCTGACTCATCGCAGCGTGTATCAAGTCGCAAATCACAACACAACACAATATGCAGCCAATCGAGACACAGGCAGAGGCTTGCACGCTGACTCATGGCTCTTTCAGTGTAAAAGTATCTAACAGAACCAGTCGCACTGGCGGCGTTTCCCAAGCCTGGGCTTTTCTGACCTAGGCGGGGGAGGAGGAGGAGGGGAAAGGCAGGGCCAAGGCCCATAACTCAGGGTCCGTGAGAGAGCCGGGCTTGTGATTATGTATGTACGGCAAACATCATTACGATCAACGTCATTATCTTTTGGTATTTTGGGCGCATTTTTGTTGAATTTTCATGCGTAATTGATTTTTATGCACTTCCCTGGGCTTGCCAGCCTCTTAAGATTTATATGCGAAGCGTGCTTAACACGTTTTTTGATTTATTTGTTTATATTGTTTATATATATACATATATACATACATACGTTTAGTTGTATGTCTCGAAATTGGGTCATTCGACGTTGCAGTCGAGAAATTCCAGAAATGCTTCTACCATGTCTGGGTTACGTGTAGAAAATTTTAGATAAGATTTCATATAAAAACAATTTCATTTCAAAACCAATTCGCTGCAGCTACTTTTGATTGATATATTGACTTTCGAGTGTGCCTAACTTGGTAAACCAGGCGTACGGATGAAATATTAGGTTAAACAATTAACAGCTGGTTAGATTTGGGATGAACCGCTTAATCAAAGCCTTTCATTTTTACCCTTAGCCCGCATTTTTTGTTAGATTTAAACTTTCTTTCCCCTCTGGTATATCACAAATTCTTGTATAACCATTAGATGATGTGAAATAATATATTTTTTCATCCGATTTTATCATTTTCCCTCCTATTTGCTTCCCTTCGTTATTTAATATCATCTTGTAAGGTGATATATGATATTATAATCATAAGATAATGTCAAATATAGTTTCCTTTCGTATCTTTAACTCTAAGAATAAATTTGGTACTTAAATACATTCTCAGTTTCAAATTTAAGCCATTATTTAGCAGAGATTTTCAGTTTCTTTTGACAAAGATTATAAGTATCATTTTCTTTCCTGCTCAAAACATAATATCGCATTTCAACCTCAATCCATTATTGGTTATTTTTCAGTTTCTAAGTTTCTTTTTGACAAGACTTATAAGTATTATATGTTCATTCTCAATTACATAATTGATCTGATGTCATTAGCAAGCTATTGTTTTTGAGTTCTAATCCCATTTCAATGACCAAGCTGAACTTATCAAACCAAAATCGTCACACTTGATACCTACAAGTTTTGAAAAGTAAAAAGTCGGACTCAACCGACTGCAGAATACTCTGTTCCCAGTCCTGAATAATTTGGTTATTTGTGGGTTCGAAAAGAGACGCGATCTTGACACCAACATGCGTACAAAGAAGCTTTAGCTTTGGCAAACCCAATATACTCTTTTTCCCTTCTGGAACGGAGTATAAAAAGCATCCGCCTTTACAGCGAGTCATATTTCCGAGTTTGTGTCATGCTAATGACGTCGACAACACTCCCCCAACCCCTAGCAGAGTTACTATATATAATAACTGAACGACCTTATCAAAATACACCGTCCCTGAACCTCAACTACGTCACAAGTTGAGTAACCAGAGAGCAGTGACAAGATTATTATTGTTTTAGCATTAATATGAGAGAAACCCCTCCGAAACCTCTCCGAAACCCCTCCGAAATCAAAACAAAAACAAATGACATAATTGTTATTATGATTGTTTTGATTGTTATATTCGTGTTTTTTGTTTTGTTTTGTTTTGTTTTATTTTTGGCACATTCTCAAGTGCTGTAAATAGCATTAATAATTACGTTGGGCGCAACTAATTGAAATTGAAATTGAAACGGCCGCCCCCTGAGGAAGTTTGGAGCTGGCTGATAATGAATACGACCTCCCCAAGGAGGATTCGACCTGGTAGAGTCAATGGATCGTATCGAGTACTACTCACCTTGACCGTGGACAGTTGGGGTTTCAACTTCATGTCTCTTTTGGGTTTGGGCAATGTTTGGGATGCGTATTGTTGTTGTTGTTGTTGTGAATTTGGATGGGTTTTGACCAGCTCCTGGTATTGTTGTTCAACTGTTGAAATTGAGCTATTTGTCGACGATTTGTTCGCTGTCTTTTTATCTTTGGAAACGCAGCTCGTTAAAGATAAACGACGTGCGCTGCCAAAGCGAAAGGTGCTACCAAAGCCACCTCCAGCAGCACCACTTACAGCACCACCACCACCACCAGATTTTCTTCTACTATGTGATTTATTGTTGTTACAAATGCTATTATCGTTGGGTATGTCAGTTTGTTGTTGTTCTTGTTGCTTTGGGTCGTTGTTGATACTCGGTAATGTTGTTGTCTTTTTACACCACAAACCACTCAAACGATTGCCCATGCTACAGGTTTTCACAGAGTTTCCGTTCCCGAGCGATTATTATTATTAAGTTTAACAAATGCCAAATACACACACATTCAGCGCATTACATTCTCAGCATTTGATGTATGCAAATTGTTTTCAACAATTCAACAATTAATCATTTAACATTTATGACGAATCAAACTTCAATCTAGAACTGAACAGAGCCCAACCGGCGCGCATCTCAATTCGGCAAATACTGAAAATGGAATTCTTTCGAAAACCACAAAATGCCATACAAAAACGGTTGTCAGTTTATAAGTAGCTTTCATGTGCTGTTCTTTCTGTATCTGTATCTGTAGCTGTAGCTGTGTATCTTTTGTGTCTCTGTATCTGTATCTGTGTGTGTGTGTGTCTGTTTTTGCGCTTGTATTGTGCGCGCTTTATAATGCCCAAAAAACTCGGCGTCATCGGCGAACGTTGTTTGTATTTCAACAGTTCCAAGCGCTAACTTCCTTTGGCCCGAACATTTGTTGGCGTACTAATCGATTTTTTTTTCTTTTCGTACCGGTTGCCTCTCAGCAGAACACCTAACACAACTCGAAAGCCATTTCTCAAAAGCTAAGGCCAGCAGCAAATTAATATGCCCAGACCTCACTATACCTGTATATACGTACCATTACCTGTACATACATACCTACATACATACATACTATATAAGTTTATACAATACATACATACATATATACAGCGTATAATCTCCAACAGCAAAACGACAGCCACAAGAACCACTCACGCTCACGTTTTGTGCGGTGAAGAGCTTGTCAAATAGTTTTAAACAAAAAAAAATCAAAAAATATACAGACAAGGTGTTAAAAAGCTTATTAGTAACTGATTTCTGTATGCCCTGCACCCTAATCCCAAGTATAATATGCAAGCCAGTGCTGGAAAACTATCAAAAGTGCTTTCATTCGATAACATCGAAAGCATCATTCTATCGATAGTTTTAAACACATTTATCGAGGTACTATGTAAGCCAGTGTTGGAAAACTATCAATAGTGCTTTCATTCGATAGTATCGAAAGCATCATCAATTCTATCGATAGTTTTAAACACATTTATCGAGGTACTATGTAAGCCAGTGTTGGAGAACTATCAATAGCACTTTCATACGAAAAGCATCATCGATTCTATCGATAGTCTTAAACACATTTATCGAGGTACTATGTAAGCCAGTGTTGGAAAACTATCAAGAGTGCTTTCATTCGATAGTACCGAAAGCTTCATCGATTCTATCGAAAGTTTTTAACACATTTATCGAGGTACTTTATACATTTAATCATTTGGGCTACCAAACCTTCATCTCCCTGGAGAGGGTATCGGGGACACCGCTGAACCAAGTCCTAAGGATCAAAGAAATTATTTTTAAGGAGTCCTAAGCATCGTGAGCTAAGGACTAAGGGCGATCTGCCGTCAAAACCTAACCTTAGCTACTTTAAGTTTTATTTTGAAGCCCGAAAATGTGAACTTAGAATAGTACAATATATTATCATAATAAGCACTGTTATTAATTAAGTATTTTCTTTAAATCCATTTCAAAAGCTACTTTTCCAGTTCAATATATTATCATAAGTCAATTATTTTTGGTAATCAAAAAAAGTATCATATAAAACAATCGATAGTGAAAAAATTAAACGATCTTGATTTTCGATAGATTATTGATAGTTTCATTAATAATTTTGCAGCAAAATTGATAAGTATGTCGTAGTAGTAGTATCTCAAAGTTTACCCATTAATTCCGATTAGGCCCCTATAAAAATGCATCAAAAAAACTTATCACATTTACAATCATGTCATAAAATAAACATTGACTTCCTAACACCTTCCGAAAGATCTTCGATATGAAACAAGAAAGTCCAATGGGTTCAAGAATCCATTAATGACATATCGTTATCAATCTCGTTTTACAACTTTTATATGGGTCATACCTCCTTCATGTATTGCTTTTCTATCAAATTTCTGACTTGTTGTAGTATGTAAGTATTATCAGTTAATCAGCCTTATTTAATCTTCAGTTCATAGTTCTGTGACTGATTCATGCCTATTGGCATACGATCGCTAATCAGCTAATCAGTCATAATTCCAAGAGAACCTGTCAAGTAATCCCCAACTGTAGCTTAGGATTAATCAGACTCAAAGTAGCGCACACAAAGTCAAGTTTTATGACAACGCACGAGCCATACCAACAAACAAAAAAAAAAAAAATCAAAACACAGTTCTAAACGAATACCGATTATTCATCCATCCATTTGTAGCCTGTGTATATATGGGTGTATATATGTATATATGTATGTCTATATGTTTACCCGGCAACAAATTTGCCTGGCACATCGTTAGTCGTTCCTACTGTTTTCTCTCCCGTCTCTACCTTTTTCTTCACCCTCGTCCCCCCATTCGAATCATGCTAAATATTATTTATTAATTAAGTTGACGCTATTTTCTACCTATTTACCTCCGCGTGGCGGGAAATTCTAGTCAACCAGCCGGTTTTATGAAAGTCTCTGGGAGTGTCACCAGCAACACCCTCACCCTCACCCTCACCTTTATTCACCCCGCACCAACCTTTCGGTAGTCGCGTGAGGTGTAAGCTTTATATATGGTCAAATGAGGGACGGAAAGACGCTCGGACCGTTGTTTGTATTTGTAAAGCTTTTGGCTGTGGGTCAACAGAGTATGCAAAATCAGGAAGAGTATTTAACCACTGAAGAGAGAGAGAGGTGAGGTGAGGTGAGCGAAAGAGCGTTACGATTGAGCGCATCAATTTACATTAACTGACCTTTGGGCGGCCTCTATAAATAGTTATTGGCCATTGTGACTGTTTCTCATTAGAGCTGGTTCAAAGAACAGTTCTAGAAATGGAACTTGTGGAATTTGAAACTAGAATATAATAACTTTATTCGAGAACTGTTAAAGTTTACTTGACCAATATTATACATTTCGTTTGGAACTAGTTTTATGAACTGGAAGTTAACCTTTTTAAAAATGGATTTATGTCCCAAACCAAAAGAAGATTTATATTGCGAAGCTGTTTAACTTGTTCTATTTTAGTTGGATCTAAAGCAGATTTGGGAGCGGGATGAAAACCTCGCTGGTTCCAAAAAAAAACCAGGAGAGATCTATTAATCTTTTGGTGCGATCGGAAATCACTCCAGATTTGAGTTTTCCCAAAAATATTTGGATCTAAATAGTATTTCTGGCGATATATCTTAAGACTTAAGGACGTTAGAAATCAGAAAAGAACTAGTTTTCCTTGACAAGCGGGATCTGGATCATATCTCTAGGCTGAACTAGTTCACAAGCATAAATTGTAATTCTTTTGGACTGAGACTGGTACTCATATTTGATATTTAGATCTAAATAATATATCTTGCGTTGTGCTCATATGGCGATATATCTTGAGACTTAAGAACGTTAGAAATCAGAAAAGAACTAGTTTTCCTTGACAGGGGGGATCTGGCTCACATTTCTAGGCTGAACTAGTTCACAAGCATAATTGAAACTGGTACTCACATTTCCGTAACTTCTCATGCTAGACGGACTCAGGCTGAAGAGTCGGCCCAGCTGATGATGGGTTGGAGAGCCATTGCTGTTAGCTGGCGATATGGCGCTGCTTATATCCGAGAACATGGGAGAATGGGAGTGCGAGTGATCTGCAAAGATAGATAGTTATAAAGAGAGAAAGTTCCTTTAAAGTCAAGGACTTACCACTCAGTTCCAATGCGGGCGACATATCCTTGGCAAAGGCAAACAAATCATTGTTGTTGCGTATGTCCGATGAGTTGAGTGTCAGACTTGGCTTGCGCACGCCCAGAAAGCTCGAGGAGCCTGAGGAGGCGGAGGCGCTGCCACTACCCCCCGCTCCATTGTATAAGAGGGGAGTTGTGCTGCCCGTCGGGGTCACAGTTTGCAGCTTGTGTGACTCCAGCGGCGATGCGGATTTGGGTATAAAACTGCAGCCATTGGCTGATGCTGTCCGCTGCCGCCGTAGTGTGTCGCTTCAGCAGCGGCGCTGGCGGCAGCTGCGACGGCGACTGGCGATAAATGTTGCCTGCGTGTGCATGGGACAGCGCACCTGAGTCGCCCTGTTGCTTGGGTATGGCCAGGCGCAGCGTCTGACGCGCTGCTAGCCTACGTGCAGGCGCAAATTTATTTGCAGGCGCTGTTTGGCCAGCGTTGTTGTTGCTTGTGTTGTTGTTGTTGCTGTTGCTGCTGCTGCTGTGGTGAGCTTGCGCTGCCGTGTTGACAAGCTGTGGTGAGTTCATTTTGTTTACGATCGAGAGCGCGCACGCGAGAGAAAGCCAAAGAGAGCAACTTTAGTTTGTAGAGAGCGCGCGCGAGCACACGCGGCGTATGCGCAATTTTTGTTTTGTTGGTATTTATCAATGAATTCGTGTTGTTTTTGTTTTACTCTGTTTATGTTGTTGTTGGTGTTGTTGTTATTGTTTGTGCTGCCTTTGTTATTGTTGGCCTTTCATTCAGCGCCGCACTGCAGTTGCATAATTGCATAAACAAATTACAGTGTATTATGTATAAACAACAATAACTTTTGCCACGCAATTTGTCGAATGTTGTTGTTGGTATTTTCTGTGGAATTAAATCAACTGCATTATGCCTTGGGACGTGCCCCTGTCTGTGGCGGCGTCTTCCTCCTCCTGCCTCCCGCCCACCCCGCTCTCCCGCCGGCCAACTGTCTGACCCACTTTCTGTGTGGCGACAACAAAATGCAGCCAACACCTTTTCAGTTATTTCTTTTAGCACGCTTAATTTATTATTATTGTTGAATTTGTTGTTGTTGGTATGTTTTTTTTAATGTTCTTTAGGTTTGTTTTTTTTTTTACTTTATTGTTTTGATTGCCGTCGTTTTGAACTTGAGCTTTACGTGGTCGGCTTTAATTTGGACGCCGACTGAGACTGAGGCTGAGGCAGAGGCAGGGAGTGAGGCAGAGACTGTGTCTCAGCTTGTGGCACTGAGAAATCGCGTCGCGTTGCTCAATTTTCGTGACTTGCGTGGGAGCTGCCATAATAGTCCATATGGCATTTAATGGCGTGTTTAATCTGTAATATATATATATGTATATAGATATATATGTTTGTTTGTAGTATATATATATAATTTATAGAGAGACCGCATCAGCAACAACAACATTTAAAGCCATTTTAGTACAAATTGCACACGTTAAATACTTGGAAACGTAAATTAATCTTATTCTTATTTGTAAAAGTGCGTCGGCTGATCACAACTAATTAACCTTGAACTCTATAACTAAAGGTTACTACACGGGGAGGGGGGCTTACAGGCAGCGTGTCTTTCTCAGCGATCCCAGCAAAGAACTTGCCAAATAAGGCTCTAACTGATTTATAGATATCAGGCTAACAATTTAGGATGGTTTTTATAAATATTATTGAAATTAACAAATTTATAATGTTAATTAATAATTATTATTTATAAATTATTATTTGTTTTTTAATTATTATTCATTTACTTTTATTATTTATTTTTTAATTTTTAATTATTATTTATTTATTAATTTTTAGTTTTTATTTATTTATTAATTCTTAATTATTATTTTAATATGTAATTGTTTTATTATTTATTTATTTGGAATTATATTTTAAATTGTATATTTATATTTTATTTTTATTGAAATGCTTAAGCTGCATCAAAATTATTTCTTGCTATACTCTGTTCCCGAAGGGAAAAAGAGTATATTGGGCTTGCGAAATGTCCGTCTGTCCGTATGAACGTAATTTTTTTCCACACCCTTGAGGCTAAGCAACCAAACTTGGTACACATGTTGGTGTATATTCTCAATATATAGTCTCAAGATTGCCCCCCACACCCTCCCCAAATTGTGGAAAAACCTGTATCTTCCACATTTTTAAAGATATAGTCATTAAATTTGGTATACACACTAATATTGAGATTCCTGACAGATCTGCATCAAAATATTTTTGATCCCTCCACCTCCTCCCCAGCAAATGAGCAAAATCTATATCTCCGATACCTGTACATTTAGAGTCATCAAATTTGACATATATGTAGACTACTGTTCTTTTTGCGTCTCTTTCCGAACCCACAAATTACCAAATTATACAGGACTGGAAACAGAGTATTCTGCAGTCGGGTGCGTCCGACTGCAACGTTCTTACTTGTTTATTCATATATTTGTATTAATTTTGTATTTAAATTATTTCACAATCTGCTGAATTTTAAAAGGAATATGTTTATTTAATTTTAATTACATTAATTACTTTTAATTACAGCTTATTTACAACAGTCTAAGTGCAAATTATAAGGGAAATTCAAGGTAAGAAAGCATTTTTGATATTATTCAAGAATTAGCTGAGTTTTAAGTTGATTTAAAAAGTTATTTTAGAATGAAATGAAGAAAATGCCTTCGAATATTTCTAACTCAATTAGAATCTAAGCAAATTTAAAGTCGATGATTAACTATAACTCAATACTAAGTATCTACAAATAAATAACTAATTTCTAGAGCCATATTCCTAATTTGAAGCAGATATTGACAGTTGTAGCCTGGTTTTTAGAACGAACTTGTAAGTAATTAATTGCTTTCAATTTAAATTTAAAATAAAAACTGCGCAGAACAGGCTAAAATACATTTTGAAAGAATATACTCGAAGATATGTAAAGTTTCAGGTTTCAGTTTCAGTTTCAAGAAGATATTTAAATTTTGGCATAGTTTTTGCAATTGGAGTCGCCTGTCAATTTATAAGTAATTCAAATCAATTTGCTTGCCACACTTTGCTGCAGTAGCAACTGTGGCAGTGGCAGTTGCAGTTGCATATTCAATCAGATCGATGCTAGCTGACAACTAATTAGCAGCGTTGTCAGTTGACTGCAGCGATTGAATATCAAACGATGGAAACGGATGATGGAAAGTGTCAGGTTCAATTGTCAAATGTGACAGAGATGTGGCATGCCACGTTGGCTGCGTCTCGTTGGCAATTTTAATGAGTTTGCAATTCTTTGCGGATTAGGATTTGCATAGTTTGAAATGTGAAAAGCCGTCGGCCTCTGGCGGCAAATGCTTTGCCTTACAGAGTCTTAGCTAAATTTCTGGCATATTTTTGCACACGGATTTACAACAAATTGCAATTATGCAAATGAAGCGAGCAGCGAGCAGCGAGAAACGCGAGAACTCTGAGAACTTTTGAGAACGCTGGGAACCGGTACATTTAATTCCACAATTATGCTAACATTAATCACTATGATTACCTGGGCACAATTTAGCAAATTATGCATATTGACGGGGCGTGTCAATTGGGCGGCTGTTAAATGATAAATGATTAAGCGATTTCATACGCTTTGATTTGATTTGATTTGGCATTTCGTTGTGGGTCAAGTTCAGGCCTAACTTGGCCTTTTGTGGCTCAATCCAGCCGGATTCGAGTTACATATTGTCTGTAGTAGCTCAGTACCAAGTTTCATTATAAAAGCATGAAAACTGAGAATTTTCCCAGGCCACAAAGCAGCCAAGTTAGGTTTTAAGCTGTGCTTTGCAGTATTGTTAAGTTAGGTAACCGGAAATACAGTTGCTAACAATATTTCTAATATAACCATTAACTTAAATACAAAACGAAGCATGTTAAATCAAGTCAGCCCTAGCAGGCGTGTTTCGTAATGTCAGATTTTGATTTAATTCGCCCAGATTTGCTAGTTTTGCAAAATTGACCAATCTCTCAGCCATGAGTGGAGACAATCTGCAGATCAGTACACTAAGGTCCTTTCAGGAGCTCACCGATAAGGACAAGGAGCGCTGCTATAGCAGCTACCTGAACGAGCCCCTTCAGCAGAAACACGTCCAGAACAAGTACATCAAGCGGACCGAGCAGTTAATCGATCGTGCCACCATTGACAACGAATGCTTTCTAACCTTTGACCTGTTCCCAATGAACTACAGGTTTAGCTCGGTGATATTTAGCATCTGTGGGATAACGCATCACTTTCACCATGTGGTTTATATGAGTGTGATTGAGGACGCCAAGCTGGAGGGTATAGATCAGTTCATATGCGATCTATTGGCCAACATGATCATTGCCGAGATACCAAAGTTGAGAACGTTTTCGCTCAAGTTTATACTCTGCCGCGACAATCCCTTGAACTCAAAGGTGATCCAAACGTTTGCTCAGTCCAAAAAGACGGCTAAATTGTATAATACATTTCCGTTTATATGCGAACCGATTGTCATTAGACACCAGCAGCTTCATGATCCTTACACGCAGCTCGCCTGGATGGAGATAATGCAGGGAAACATTGAGCAGAGCTCCGTAAGGGAATTATTTCGCAAACATCGCAAGATGGCAGAGATGAAGGAGAATGACATCCTTAAGCAGTTCATCGATGACTTCTCAAACCTGGCCAGGGATCTGCTGGACAGCAGATTCCAAATAAATCTCCGCCTCTGCACCATGGAGCGCATGGACAACTTCCAGCAAATAGTGCTCGCCCACATGAAGAGCTACAAAGAGCAAAACGTGACGCGTTTATTTCTCTTTGAGCTAATCAGAGCCATCATTCACATTTATGGCCTATGAATATTTAACAATGTCGCATTGGTTCTGTTAACTCGCTAGCAATTAAAATTGTACGTATAACAAAAGCATTTTCAATCAACTTAACACACATTTCTCTGCACATCACCCTAAACACCCTGTGCACCGTTTCCCATTTCCATCAATTTCACTGGCGTAGCTTGTATGCCTGTTTTGCCGCTCGCCCAGCAACAGTCAGGATGGCCGAGTGGTCTAAGGCGCTGCGTTCAGGTCGCAGTCTACTCTGTAGGCGTGGGTTCGAATCCCACTTCTGACAAGAAATTTTTTATTTCTTTTTTATTTTTTTTAAATTTTATTTTATTACATTATTATTTTTTACACGTTGTTTTCGCAATTTGCAATTAGTGTAAGCTCATGCTATAGCTCTATATTTCATTTAACCATAAAAACTTGACGGCACATTAAAAGTGTAAGCGCTTTAACTGCCGCTATAAAAAGTAAACACAAATCTTATCTTTTTACGCTGTAAATGTTTATTTATAAACAAAAGTTGGCATCGATGTAGCATTTAAATGCATAAGACGTGCTACTAAGGGCTTTATAGCGCTTAAAGGGAACTACAGTGAACGCTCGAAAGAGTGAACATTTTTGTGGAGAAAGAAGCAAGATGGAAACCTTTCCGAACCCACAAAGTATATATATTCTTGAGAATTCGATATAAATGTTCTTCTGTCTGTCTCCAGTTCTGAAGCTGAATTTTTGTATGAATTAATGTTCATTTTATAAATCAATTATCTTAGACACTCCCTAAGGTTAATAACCTTAGTTATAATCAGTGTAAACACTGTATAATTACGCACTAACATATCAAATACATGGCCATATATAAGCAGTTATACCCACTACTTATAAGAAAGAGTAAGTACTCTTATCAATTAATATATATTCCATGTTTGTTTATATATATTTGTCCAATATCTGGTATGTGTCTAACTTTTACCTGTTGCCATATTTATCGCTGGCTTTTAAGCTGTTTAGATAATAAAATTAAACAGCCACAGATAAAAATAAAAACAGCACAGACCTTGTCCGACAAATGCTTTGATTTCGATTTTGTTGACGCAGTTGCTTTTGCGAATATGCAAAAAATATCAAATATATAAAACAACAACTATGCAGAATAATTTAATAACAGTACTGACTGACCCAACCAGAATGGCATTGAGCTCGTGCCCTGAAATCAAAATCACAATTGTGTCAACAATAATTTGTTTATAAACAAATTATATTGCAATTTAAATTGCTGCACTTGGTAAGTAAATAAATATTGGTGTCAATTTCATATATATATATAGTATTTCCCGTTATTATTATATTATATCAGTGCGACACCTTTATAGAGACGATCCCCCGACATCCGATAGTCGTAAATAACTCAACTTCTAAATGAATGAAAATAGCGTTCGCAATTATTGCTTGACTTGAGTTTGACCTATTTGAACGATTATAAAACAAGTAAAAATGCTATAGTCAAGTATACCCGACTACAAAACTCCCTGTACCCAGGTCAAAAGTTTCCGATCGCATCTGTGTACACTTACACAAAAGGTTTTTATCGAATTTCGGAGGAACGGGTGGTGTAAAAGGTTTTTATCGAATTTCGGAGGAACGGGGGGAGATATCTGAAATTGGAAACAAACTTGATCTGCGTATGGTATACAGGAACCTACATCCCAAATTTGATGTCTCTAGCTCTTATAGTTCCTGAGATCGAGGCGTTCATCCGGACAGACAGACGGACATGGCCAAATCGAAATCTCTTTTGATACTGATCAAGAAATATATATACTTTATAGGGTCGAAGATGTCTCATTCTGCCTGTTACATACATTTGCACAGATTTAGTACCCCCTTTTTACCCATTTTATGGGTACAGGGAGTAATAATGTACTTATCAAGCGAGGGAGCGAGAGAGCAATGTCTGTGTTCGGCTCTTTGGAAAAACTGCAAAATGAAAATTGTTTATTTGAAAATAGTGTTGAGTCAAAAGTTCAATGGCAATGCGGAAAATGATTGCGGCATGTCAAAACATTTCATCCCATTTGGATTTTAGCCCCTAGATAAACAAACAATTAGCACGAAATGCGCATGCATATTAAAGCGGAAAGTAATTTCAAGATACGAGTGTACATATATGCAAATATATATATGTAATTTTAAAAACAGCTCTATAAAATAGTTGTCGGCATTAAGTCAAAGCGTATCTGTTAAATATAAAGACAATGCGCTTCTATTATTCATTCCTAGTTTACAACTACAACTGCATTGATTGTGCTCCTCTTGAGAGTGGAGAGACGAGAGACGACAGGCGAGTGGCAAGAGTCGGAACTGAAATTGAAAGCATTCCAATTTTTTTAACAAAAATAACTAAGTGTACACCGGGCGGGCATAATGAACTTTTTACTCATAAATCAAATGAAAATGTCGCCAAGTGTCGAGAAACTCATTAAAATATCTTAACAGAGACAAACCCGACAACAAAAGCAACCCACAGCGTCTGTCTACGAGTATATCATAAATATTATAATACTTATAAATATCCGTACAACTCGGACATATTACAAACAACAAAAGCTGCCGCCTTTAATCAGGGAGGATTGTGAGAGCGTTAAGTCTTGGCAAGGCACGCCTCCAAGCCGCGGTTATTAGCGCCCTAATTTGTGGCAGCTGGGTTCAAGAATGCGGGTTGACCCCATTTTAGCCTGATTGGGCTTTCGGAAACCTCCTTATTGTCAGGGGGAAAGGCTTAGTAAGCGTGTAAATCTGTGCATGTTCTTTCATGACTAATCTCTGGTTTGGGCTTGTTATTTTACTCTGTTCACAAAGCGAAAACAGACAAGTATATACGGTTGGTTCGTATAAACACAAGGTAAGGCAGGAAACCTATATCTTCCATACTATTCAAACTAAAGTCATGAAATTTAGTATATGGACTACTGACGATCTTTGTGCTAGCTGAGACCAAACATATTTCTGCCAGTTCCATTCCAGCCTGCGCAAATAAGCTTAAGAACAGAGTATATCATAGTTGGTTGCTTGCCACGGCCATTTTCTTGTTCTGTTATTGTTATATTTAATGCGATTGTCTCCAGGCCCAGCCCACAACGCAAGGCAATAAGATAAGATACATATATCTTGGGGAAAATAACGCTGTCAGCAATTTGTCGGCACTTGTATACAAAACAGCAGATCGAATCAGTTTAATTTGCAATTATTATGCTATAAAATTGCACTTAAATTATTTATTTAACATGGCTTCAAGCGTTCGCAGGCACAACAAATGACTTAACTGCCCATTAGTTGTATAATATTGCCATATAATGTTAACAAATTAACAACTTAACTTGTACAAAGTGCAGCGCATGGGAAATTATATTCAATCTCAAAGAGAAAATCCCTTAAATAGTTCCCATAATACTATTTATAGCGCTCTGCAGTTAACAGCGGCTGGCAGTGGCTGGCAGCACAAGGGCAGCTTTGGCGCCACTCATGCCAACAGTCAGGATGGCCGAGTGGTCTAAGGCGCTGCGTTCAGGTCGCAGTCTACTCTGTAGGCGTGGGTTCGAATCCCACTTCTGACAAGACTTTTTTTGACCTTTCTTATTATTTTTTTTTAATTAATGCTGTTTTCCTTTTCTTTTTAATAAAATCTTTTAGATTTGCACATTTTTCCATTAGGTTAATTTAAAAGATTTTATATACAACAAATAGCAATGGCTGGCATATGTTTCTTTTGTAGAGTTTTGTTGTTGTTTTTTTGTATATGTGTGGGTGTCATCTGCTGGCCTGATGGAAAACAGCAGCCAATGCTGGAAGATTCCACAAGATTTGCTAATAGCCCGCACAGTTGTGGCTTTTAAATTTTGTTTTTTGGGATTTTTTGTTTTAAATTTCTTTTCCGATTGATAACTCACTGCCAGTTCGCCGCGGTGTACTATAACAATTTAATTAGGCTGCTTATTTATGTTGAATCATTTATCTGCGCCTTGTAGATTTGCCCTTATGCCCGCAATGACTTTTATGTTGATTTTTATGCGCAGTGTATTGATGTGCAATTAAACAAAAGTCAGACAGCTTCCAAATGTATACAAATTTCGGGTTTGCTTTCTTTGTATTTATGAGAATACTTTTGTGTGCCTGTGCACATATTTGTTATTTGTTATTTGTGAATTTAGTGCGCTGTATACACTTCAAATCCATGTGCAACTTACAGAAAACGCAACTCATGTGCCTCATAATCACACAGGGGCAGGCAGGCAGGCAGCAGCCCCGTCAGAATCTCGTGCGGCAGATAAGCAACGGAAGCTGCGATTCCAAAACTGCTGGAAATGGATGCTATGGATGTGGATGTGGTATGGGATGTGGAAATGTGGATATGGGATGTTGAATTTTTGCTGACGACTGAAGGCTGTTGGCGTCGGCGTCGGTGGCGTTGGGGTCTCAAATTCCTGCGAGTCAATCAACCCGTCAGTTTACTGTGTGTGTTTTTAGCTGTTTTTTCTTGTTGTGATTGTTTTTGTTGTTGTTGCTGTTTTTGCTTTTATTGTGCTGGCTTCTTTGACCAGGCGACCGACGGACCGATCGACCAAACGTCTGTTCCGTACCGTTCGGCCATATAGTATTTGGCGGTGGCGTTGTTGTATTTATAGACACATGGAACATACACAAAAATTTCTACGTAACATTTCGTAATTGCAGCAATAGATTGGGTATAGAGGAAATGCGTTCAACAACAACAAAATGTGTCAACACTTGACAGGGGATTCACTTGTATTGTATTGTATACTTTATAAAGACGATAAGACACGCAAAAACCTAAACAACACACGTAACTAACTGAACGAACGTACCACATTCGTCTGTAACTTTCCGTTAAAGACTATCTACGAACCGACGCGTTGCGCTTTGTGCTGTTGACTGCAGCGCCGCCAGCGGCAATAAAGCAGAGCAGCCAGCAAGCAGCGCCAAAGTAAGCCGATCGCACAGCGCAGAGAAGAGAATAACATTTGGCGCTCTCTCACACTACGCTAGTTTCGTGACGTCACAGCTGCAAGCGTTTGTAGGCGAACGCTGCGTGCTTTTTGTACTTACTACCTGCCCGTAGAACATTACAACTTTATATAATTTGAAAAGAAGACTGTGCTTTTAAGTAATTAAAATTATCAGAGATCTGAATTGGAATGGGAACTAAATGAAGTTCAAAATGTACACTGTAAGGCAGCTGCTAATAACATTTTATCCAATTTTAAATATCACATTAAAACCTTACTCATTTACTACACACTCCTGAGCTGCTTACATGTGTGACGGCATGACCAGCACAATTCACAACCTTTATATTACAAGGCCATGAAATGATCGATGGAGCATAAGAGAGGGAGACAGAGCAGCTACAAGACGGAGAGAGAGCAGCCCGCAGTTGAGCGTTTTGCTTGCTGCTTCGGTGCGCCATAAAGTTTTGTTTTTATTTCGTGTCTTTTTGTTTGTCTTGGCTTCTTCACTTCACACACTGACACAAAGGCAGCGACAATCCCGCATGCGTGGGCAGCGCGCGCACACACTAACACACACACACACACATAAGCTTGCAAAGCTTTGGCTGCACGTGCAGCGACAACTCTCAAAACAGCAAGCTGCAAAAAAAAAATGTCAAGAGTGGAGAAAAAATACCAAATTGCATGGCTAATTAAATTTCTATTAGCCAAGCGGCAGAAACAAGCGCTTAAACATGTTTTCAAATTGATTTCAGTTCGCTTTCTTTGCGCCTGAGAGCTCTCGCTCGGACATAACGTATACGCCCCCATAATCGTATGCACATACATGTATGTATGTGTGTGTGTGAGTTTTGTTGCGGTTATAAAAAGAGCAGAGAAAAGGCAAACATCTAAGAAAAAAACAATGAAACCTGTTAATTAACTTTGTACAAATTTGGCATAAAATGTCGCGTCGTTGTGCTAACAAAAAAGTACTAAAAAAAATTAATGCAAAGAATTGATTAATGCTCCAAGTGGTCAAAGTGCCTTCCAAATGTCTGGCAGCTGACCAGGCTCCAGCTGTATCTGTATGTGTGTGTGTGTGTGTGTGTGGAAGCTTTGAACTTGAAAGCGTTCTTCGACTGCTTTGGTTTAGTTAGTGCGGGTGGTCCTCAGTCACAAATTAATAGATTCCCAATTCAGTTATGCCCAAGTTCAAAGCTTAATGTAATTTTTACGAGTAAAGTTAATTTAGGTGTCAAATGTATCCAACAGACAAGCCATAAAAACAGCATGGAAATCGGTTTACTCTTGAACCTTAGTTGGGAATACCATAAGTCAAAATTTATTGCATTTCTGGCATGACCACACCCCAGAATAAGTTTCAAAGTAGCGTTTCTAATGCTAATGCACAGAAGCAGTTTACAAACAAGTTGTAGGATTTCAAATTTCAATTCAATTTTCAATTCTTTACTTAAAGGACAAACTATGAGCAAAGAGCGTAATTCCTAATGAAAATTGTTGACTTTATTTATGAAAGTTGGTAGTCTAGGAAGATTTGGAATATACAAGCATTAAATTTTTCTTACTTTTTAATCTCCCCAATCGATTAAGTATGGAAATTTGAGATTTAATTTTTTTTGTAAATTTTCCAAAATGGGTTTGGACTCCTAACTTAGGAGTATTCTGCATGAACACAACAGGAAAAATTTCGATCACATTAAATTTTCAGATATGAACTATCAATCTAGGCAAAAAATCATGACCAAGAAAACATTTCGGGTAAAAATCGGTTTAGTTTTGCCAAAGTTATGGAAGTTGGAAGTAGGAAAGATTTGGAACCTTATAAATCACCATCTTTTGACACTTCAGCATGAATTTTGATCACAAAACTACCACAGAATAAGTTTGAAAACAGCGTTTTATAATTAGAATAACATTATTTTGGTGTTCCCATCGATTAAATGTGAAATTTTGAAATTTAAAATTTTTCATAAATTTTCCAAAATGTGATAGGGGATGTATGGAAAAAATCAAAATATATCGATAAAATTTTATTTTCAGATATGAACCAAGTATAAATGTCAGATTAATGAAAATCTATTTTGCTTTGCCCAAGTTATGGCAGAAGGAAGTGAGGAAGTTCAATATGGAAAAAATCAAAATATATCGATAACATTTTATTTTCAGATATGAACCAAGTTTAAATGTCAGATTAATCTAGGGGAGAAACCATGATGAAAAAGACATTACGCATCGAAATCTATTCAGTTTTGGCCAAGTTATGGCAAAAGGAAGTGAGGAAGTTCAAGTTGGAAAAAATCAAAATATATCGATAAAAAACTATTTTCAGATATGAACCAAGTTTAAATGTCGATTAATCTAGGGGAGCAACCACGATGAGAAAGACATTACTCATCGAAATCTATTCAGTTTTGGCCAAGTTATGGCAGAAGGAAGTGAGGAAGTTCAAGATGGAAAAATCAAAATATATCGATAAAATTTTATTTTCAGATATGAACCAAGTTTAAATGTCAGATTAATCTAAGGGGAGAAACCATGATGAAAAAGACATTACTCATCGAAATCTATTCAGTTTTGGCCAAGTTATGGCAGAAGGAAGTGAGGAAGTTGAAGATTCTTCCCAATTTAGTGCTGTCTTCTTTAACTTATGATGATGGTTACCAACTTCAGCATCATATCTGTCTATCGAGCTGTTGTGGTCGTAGTTGTTGACCCACATAGCTGGCCATTGTAATGCTAATTTACAAGCGTGGAGCTCCAGCCGCGTTGGCTGCACCCACTGCTGCTGCATTTTGAAGTGGGGCAGGCGGCGGCAATTGCAACTGCCGCGCCCCGTTGCGCTCTATATTTATGTATATGTTTTTATTTATATTTATACATATTGTGTCAAGCTGACAGTAGCATAAATTTTGATTGATGACTCTTGATTGACATTCGGGCAATTTGCTAATTTTATTTCGACTGCTTTTGTGTGTCTGTGTGTGTGTTTTATTAGACAATGGTCTATGTATACTACGAAATGCAGGCCCAGGGCCCAGGAAATGGGTCAGTGGTCTTAGAAGAGTGTGTATCATTAATCACAATGAATTTATGGGGCAACAGCACCCATTGAAGTAGTACCATGTTGAGGTAGTATGTCTGCAAAATAAACATCTGAATTAATGGATAAATAACTGGCATGTAGTAAGTACGCGTTGCATTGAATTTATGCTTGCCACAAGCGTATACTTTAATTAACTTTAGCTGTCAGGTCAGCCAACTGATTAACATATATAAATGCCTATCAAATGTCTACAATCAAGCTATAAAAATGAAAATATAACTCGAAACTGCGGCGAGGCCCCTGCGTGGCGCTCAAAGTCAAAGTGGAGCACACACAGTCAGTCCGCAGCTAATTGAAATGCATTGAAAGTGCGTGCGACCAGCAACAAGTGGCAGCAACAACAGCAACAACAACTATAACAACAACAACTGTTGATAGTTGCAGCTGCTGCGTGTGAAATGTCAACAACATTTGGCCAGGGAGCAATTTGGCCGCCGGCCAGTTGACATTTGCCTGGCAAAACTTCGATATTATTATTATATAACTTAATTATTTTGCATACTACTACTATATATCAACTGGCCGATCGACAAACTCCAGCGGTGGGTGGGCGTCTACTTTTATTATTCACTGTGTTGTCATTTCTTGCATAATAAATGAAAATAAATATAAAAAGTGACACTTGCCAATCTGCGAACACACTCGATTTGATGTATGATTTTGACCCAAATTGGGTGAGTTTTTATTATCATTGCATCGCTGCATTTTTCATGCTCACAGCATAATTGTACAAATTTAAGTCTTGTTACTGCTGCTGCTTATACTCTGTACTCCAACGGGAAATAGGGTATGTGGGGTTGTGCAACGCCCGCAGAAACGCCACTCTCTTTAGGACCCTATACCATCTACACTATACCATCTAGCGCAATGAAATTTAGTATGCATATTCTAAAGAAACCCTAGTCAGTATAGGTAGTATCCGCTACCGCCCCCGCCAACAGAATCAGAAGAAAACCTATATCAACCTTAATTGTAAAGCTAGAGTCAACAAATTTGATATGTGCACTGCTGAGACCACATATATTATATTAGTATTTGTCGCCACTCGGTGTACAGAGTATATTTTAGTCGAATACAACTATGCTCCTTGTTTTTGTTGCTGCCTGTTGTCAGTACACACCTTCCCATGACGCGACGAGTGCAATTTGTCTTTGCCTTTGGGCGCCACTATGCTATTTTTCATTCCCATTCACGAGAATCGTGTAGGCTGCTCAAGTTCAAAGAGTTAGTTACCTGTAAATGTGATTGGCCAACACATGTAATATGCTCACCCCACTCGGCTAAAAGTAAAGGGGGGCCCACCACTCGCTGCGGATCCATAGAATGCGATTGGACTTTTCCAACCCGACGAACAACAGTCAGGATGGCCGAGTGGTCTAAGGCGCTGCGTTCAGGTCGCAGTCTACTCTGTAGGCGTGGGTTCGAATCCCACTTCTGACAAGAACTTTTTTTTATATTTTTATTAGTTGGGAAAACAATTATTGGTATTTTTAGTAAATTTTAAATATTTTATTTTAGTCAAAATATTGCATTTTTAATTTGTTTTTATTTTGAATACCACTTTATGAAATAGAAGCTTAATATCGTTTGTGGATAATTAAAAGTAGGTCAATCACATTTTCAAATCCCTAAATCTTCATAATAATTATTTTAAGAATGTCGACTTTAGAAAGATATCTATACAGTTAAAATCTGAAGATCCAGATCAATTTGGTAACAATAAATAAAAAATGCATGTGAAATCGGAAATTTCTAAATTATATGTTTTCTTTATGATATCCCGATATCCCATCTATGATAATGACATACTGGCAATCTTTCTAGAGATCCCATTCAACAACATAAAAAGGTGTTTTTAAATCAAAGGTCCAACTGAATATGCATCATAAATCGTATCCAAATCGTTTCTAATACCATTTTTTGCCTTTTTCAAGCTGTCTTTACTGTTGGTTGCACCTTCACAATGAGCTGCACTTGTTCGCCTCTGCAATTTCTTCAATTAGACTTGTTGATTTTCGTGCCGTAGGCGCCATTAAAAATTACAAGTAAATCAATTTATGTGCGCTTAATTGTCAATATTCTAATCACATAATCGCGGCTCTCAAACGGTTGCCCTCGAGCACTCGGCCAGGCATTAGGAGAGACCACACACAACTGCAACAACAACAACAACAACTGCAACAACTGATGGATATTATCGCGGTCTGGCATCACCGAGACGCCGTCAGTGGCAAACACTTTCAAGCCTTCAACGAATCATTCATTCAATCAAACCAGAGAAACGCTGACTGGCCCGATCTCAAATGCAGTTGAAGGCAAATGCTCAACAGTCTAGTTTTAAGGTTTTTCTAGTTTTTAGGGTTTTAATGCCCTTGTGGAGGGTACTATAACTTTGACTAGAAATGTGTAACGCCTTGAAGGAAACGTTTTTAAAACCGGAAGGTACTACCATTAACTACCTAATTACAATTCAGTAATTATTTGTACTCAACTAGAAGCGCACAAATTAGAATTCTCTTCCAAACCTAATCTTCCAGAAACTAGAATTTAAGCTTGTAAAACATTTAGAGCGAATAAAAGTGAATCTTTATGTTTTGTAGCATATAGTTAAAAAAATACTAGTTATACAATGTATGTTTGCATTCGATTGTTTAGTTTCGTTTTATTATTAAATAATTTATTATGAAATTAAATATTAAAAAAGAAATCTATTATATTTTTATACCCTAGCAGAGGGTATTATAATTTTGTCTCGAAATGTGTAATGGTCAGAAGGAGACGTTTCCGACCCCAACAAAGTATATATATTCTGAATCAGCATCAATAGCCGAGTCGATATAGCGATGTCTGTCTGTCCGTCTGTTTCTATGCAAACTAGTCTCTCAGTTTTAAAACTATCGTAATGAAACTTGGCACAGACCCTTCTTTTTGCTGCAGGCAGTACATATGTCGGAACCGGCCGGATCGGACCACTATAACATATAGCTGCCATAGGAATGATCGGTCGACAACTATGTTTTTGTATGAAAAACTTTTTTGTTTATAAAGGTATCCTCACCAAACTTTTCCAAACAGAGTCTCTAGAGAGTTTATACAATCTGACCAAATTTGGTCAAAATCGGACCACTATATCACTATATCAAGCTTTTTGTTTATACAAATATTTCCTCCAAACTAAGTGAGAGTTTTATTATACTTCAAATAGTTTCTTATCATTTTATCAAAATCGGACCACATTAATTTTTGTATAAAATTAATTCCTGCTAGGGTATATAGCTTCGGCATACCGAAGATAGCCGTTCTTTCTTGTTTTAAATAAAGTACATTTTAATACCCTATAATAGGTATTTTTTATAATTTTCTATTTTATTTATATTCGAAAAAAAATTGTCAAAAAATTTGAATTTTTCAAAAATTAGAATTAACTTACCTTACCATATAAGTATGTACGTATATGAGCATATTCTTGATCAGCATCAATATCCGAGTCTATATAGCGATCTCCATCTGGGTGTTTGTTGCTATGCCAGCTGATTTCTCAGTTTTAAAGCTGCCTTGATGGAACTCCGCCAGATCCTTTATGTTGCTGCAGGCGATACATGTGCTCGGATCACTATATCTATAGGAACATTCGGATATATATTGAGCTTTGTTGCTAGGGCACGCCTAAGATAGCCGATCTTTCATGCTACAATTGTTCTTGAGGTCTGGCAAGATCGTTTATTATATAAACTAACCAGCGGCTTCTTTCCTAGTTGTAATCGTTATCATAAAATGCAATCAGCCGCATAGCAACCACATTTAAATTCTCGGCTTGCCTTTAATGGCACAGTTTACGACAAAATAACTTCGCATAAAATGTAAGTCTATAAAAAACAAAAAAACACTCAACTATTAAATTTTTTTAACAATATTGAGGCGTGAAAAATTGAGGCTGGTTATGAAGCGGCTGCTTGAACAATTGACAGGCGGGCGGGGGGATGGCTGCTTAGCAAAAATTGTTTAGACAATTTAAATTGACATCTTGGTGTGGAAAAAAATATGAATGATGTGACAAGTTGACGCCTAGCTGCATTTTTACTCCCTGTACCCATAAAATGGGTAAAAAGGGAGTATTGGATTTGTGCAAAAGTATGTAACAGGCAGAAGGAGACATCTCCGACCCTATAAAGTATATATATTCTTGTTCAGTATCAAAAGAGATTTCGTTTTGGCCATGTCCGTCTGTCCGTCCGATCTCAGCAACTATAAGAGCTAGAGACACCAAATTTGGGATGTAGGTTTCTGTATACCATACGCAGATCAAGTTTGTTTCCAATTTCAGATATCTCCCTCCGTTCCCCCGAAATTTGTGTAAGTGTACGCAGATGCGATCGGAAACTTTTGACCTGGGTACAGGGAGTTTTGTAGTCGGGTATACTCGACTATAGCATTCTTACTTGTTAAATTTATCTTTTGTACTGGGTATTCTTTATAGCATGTTGGTTATATTTGACTGAGCAGCAACTATTGAAATTTATTGCATTCACAAGTTGGCAATTGATTGGCTTTTAAATAGCAAATTAAACGTGCTTCCAGCAAATTATTATTAATGCTTAAGAATAGTTGTTGTTGTTTTCAAACACTGCATTCAACACCTGTGGCTTTCAAATGTAAATGTAAATGTGTGTTCGTTGTTGTTTATGAAAAGCTTTTAACACTTTTAATTAAATTTTGAATGGAAAAGACTGTCAAATGAGCATTACAACTGGTCACTGCAATTTATGGCACGCAATTAAGATAAGAAAAAAACGATTATATGCAATGCGTGAGCTACTGCCCGATAGATGGCCCGAAACTTGGTCTATCGTTTAATTGGCTTAAAGATACACAATAAAGGCAACAAATAGCTTAGATAAGTGGTCTCAAATTTCACACTTGATATGTAGGTTTAGGAAAGCTCAGCACGCCTGATTTAATAGGTTACAGCTTTTGTAGCCAACGCATTATGATCTCGTACCACAATAAAAGCTTTTGTGATTGTAGGCCACCCTCAATATAATATGTGCGGCGCTGAGCGAAAAGCTTTAGCTCAGCTGAGCGAGAAGGCGCTGAAGCGCTCAGAAACCAAGCTTACGAACCAACAGCACGCCCAAGAGCTTTCAAAGAGCAGCAAAAGCGTCGCACCGAAAGCTTCCACTACGTTTTACATACTTTAAATGACGCAGGCGAAACTTTTGACAGTCTCTGAGATACCATGACGTAGCTTGGACAGAACGTAATCCCAGCTAGCTGAAAGGCGAAGTGAAACTACAACTACAACTACAACTGCAAAGCAGCAATTAAATATAACGCTTAGCATTAGATACGCTGTGAAAGCTTTTAAAAGAATTCGAGAAAACGACGCACAAAGAGTGTTGATAATCGTGCCAGGCAAAAAGCACGCTACATTGACAACGTGCTGTGACTGTGGCGTGCAGGAAGGTTATTCAACCCGTAATCGGTAGTTCTCCGAAGAGAAAAAGGTATGTGTGTATACTTTTGACAACTAAATAAGTTGTAGTTGTTCACTAGACAAAATCCTACAAAAGAAAAAAATGGCAAGATGACTTCTGCATCATCAGCAGCATTCGAGGAAGGCAGGTGTGGGTAACTTTTTGGCATTGGGACCAGCCGCGTAAGCGCTGTTCTATCAGAGCTTTTTATATGACTGTGCACTGGGCCAAAAAAGCTTTGCTCTTTCTAAATAAGATGAAACTGCAGCGACGTATTACTGCCGAAAGCTGCACAAGACATAGAGAGAGAGCGAAAGAGCTAAAGCTTTTAACTTTTATTTCGCTGTCTTTCGTTATTTTGCTCTGGTTTCGTTTTGAGTATTATGCCCAAATGTAAATATGTGCATATGTATGTATGCCCATGTGTAAATAATTAGCTTATACATAAGCAATCATTGTAATTGGTTCTACATATCAAATTAATATTTATTTTAGACATTTCGTAACTGCCATAACCGTTACTGGCCATAGAAATGAGCAGTCTACGCATTTGCAAGGCCATGTCGCTGCATCCCAGCGCGAACATGTCGAATCATGATACAATTAAGCCTGCCAGCAGCAGCCCCAGGATATGCCTAATGGGTTGCCAGGCGAGCGCGTCGGAGCTGCGACGCTTTCCAGTGCACGATGTCTATCGGTAAGTGCCTACGCCCAATTTTATTTCATATATTGCCATCTACCGATCTACATTGTACATTAAAACCTGTTTATAAGGCCTCAGCCTTGCACCAAAGCTTGTTGCGCATCACAAATTCTTTTTAGCATGTAAATATGTACATATGTATATACTACATACATACATATGTATGTATGCATGTATGTATGTATGTATTGTACACACAAATTGTATTCCAGACAAAACTTACCAATCTGTATGAGAGCTTTTGCTTTGGCATAGCTCCTCTGTCAAGTCAAAGGTTATTGAACTTTTGGCGCCCGCAACAACTTCATAGAAAAATTTCAATGCCATGGCAAAAACAACAAGTACTTGTATGCATTTGTATTGCAATTATGCGCATTGTGGGTGTGAGGGAAACAGCGACAGCATAAAGAAGCTGCGTCCCACACACACACACACACACACACATGCAGCTATGTTTATTTTTAACTCTCTCTCGCTCTGGCTCTCCTGTAATGCGTACGAGACGCGCGCTCTGTTGGCCGTGAAGTTGTTGTTGCAAAAAGTTCTGTGCACTGGAGTTGTTGCCATCCGTATGGAGTTTAGAGTGGATCAAAATATGTATTTGCCGGAAATTTGCAAAGCTATAAAAGTGAGAAACACAAATCACTTCCTATGTATGTATATCCGAAGTGCTTTCTATTTTTTTTTCCATTTATCCTTTTGGAATTTTATATGTATGTGTTATGTCCGAAAAGTGAACATTGGCTGGAATATTCAATTGCGTTTGGAATAATTAAGAGCAGCTGACAATTTCGAGTGAAAAAAGTGTTTTTTTAGTTATCTAAAAAAGTGCTAAATATTTGTAGACCACATACTGTCCGACAGTAATTGATTAGTTTTTGGGTCCAGCCTAATTGATTTGGCTGTGTCTGTGCCATCCATAAAGCAAATAAACAGATTCAACTCTTGTTATTGGTGCTGTGGGGCGGGGAAGTGGAAGGCAGCAGTAGTGAACGCCGGTACAAAACGCACAACAAACTTCCGCTCCCCAAGAGCGAGTGCGAGAGGGAGAGACAAAGAGAGCGGCGAAAGCAGCACACATGCCCACGGACAAAGAGAAACAGTGCAGTGAGCATTAAAAGCGCTTTTACAGCGACAACTTTTGGCGGTTATGGCAGAACTTTTCACCAGCTTGTGCAAAACTTCACGTGTGTGTGCGTGCGAGAGAGCGAGATGGGATCTAATTTGAAAGCTGCGCAGGAAAAGCACGACCAAAAGAATGAAACTTCAATGCAGTTCTGGACAGTAAACAAAGAACTTCCGAAGCGATCGCAACGTTGAGCAGCGCTTGATTGTCGTATATTTTGGTAAATTATATACAAAATTAGCTTAGCCAGACAAGAAAAGAACAGTTATTAGTCGCATGTTGTGCTTGTGTTCGTTCTTTGATTTGAAAGCTTGCCTTTGAAGAACTTTTGCAAATTGGTTATTTTTTGTTTGACGTATCGCGCAATTGGCCAAAGCTGAGCTTGCATTTTGGCTAGTCAGAGAGTGAGAATCGTGAACAATGAAGAGAATCGGAGCAGCACTCACACACACAGACATACGCTCACACACAATCGCACTCATACACACGCACACACATACATACACATGCGCATGCAACTTGGCCATTAAAGAGCGAGAGCACTAAACAATCAACAATTGTAATTCCTGCAGCTGCAACTATTGGCTACGCCATTTCGGAGTCAGCGACCAACTGGTGCAGGAACTTGGCGGCCTGAAAAAGCTGCGCATCTGCTTCAGGCACTTCAGCCAGCGCAAGGCAATGGCCAAGACGCGCATTAAGACAACGCCGCTGCGTGGATCCAAGACTAACAATCCAACAACAACAACAGCAACAACAACAACACCAATAACTGAAATTTCAACAACAACAACAGCTAAACCCATGGCTGATAGCACCACCATAGAACTGGTCGATGTGAGTAGAAATCTGAGACAAACTCAAATCGAGAAGCGATAACAATAATCATTCTTTTTTTAGAGCTCCAGCGGGGATTCACAGAAGCGGACGACCATGCAGGAGAAGTCGGTTACCACTATAACACCCGTACCCCAACGCTCCCACTCCATTTGCTCCTCCTCATCCGTCTCCAGTGACGTGCAGTCCATCAATTCTGACTACGAAGCCAGCATGCCGCTCGCCGCCTTGGTCAACCATGTGGGTCAGAAAGGTCCAGCTGTCAAGCCAGCGAATGGGTTGGCCAAGAAGCGCATTTATATGATAACCGAAAAATCGGATGACAAGAATGGCAACAATGTGGCCAACGGACAGAAGCGCAAAATGTTTGTGGTGGTGGAGCAGGAGAAGGATACGGCATCCAAGAAACTAATGATTGTAACGGACAAGCCGCAGGCGAATCTTACGCAGCACTTGGAGAAGTTTCTACCAGAGATACTCAACTGCATACAGGACAAGGAGCAGGCACAGGCCAAGGCCAAACATCAGACAATTAAGCAGGAACCGTTGCCCAAGAAACAAGAGATTCCAACAATTCCAACAGTTCACAAGCCGCACATAACGCTGCCGCCCAAGAAGAATCCCACAAACTTTGTCAAGCTGGAAGCGGCGCCTGGTCTTTCTCTGCCTGCTAGCGTTTCCATCTTGCCCCTGAAACCCGTTAAGGAGTCGCCGCCCGAAACCGAAACTGAGGCGGAAATGGAAACGGAGACTAACATCAATCTCTCACCCGATTTTCGGTTTCTAATGAAGATATTGCCCAAGTTGGAGCAACTGCCCGAACCGCACAAACAGCACGTGAAGCGTTCCATACAAATCTTTGTGGAGGAGAGCTATAGCCACTATTTCAAAAAGGAATAGAAACTTCCCTAATGTATATCTTTGGAGTATCCCCTATTTTTGTAAGAGAAAAACTATTTTAATTTCGTTGTCTTAAGACTGATGCAAAAAAAACATATTTTTTAAAAAGATTAAGATTATTATGTAAGACACCATTTTTTAAAATCCCTCAACAACACAAAACAGAGTATAATTTTATATTGATAGCCATAATGCATGGAAATCTGAACTAGAAATGTATGTATGTATTTTAAGCAATGAATACACGAGAGCTTCTAAGCCAAGAACTGAATAAAATATGTTAAGGTTTTCGTATTTGTTTTGGAGATATGCATTATTTCGTTTAGGATAGCTTTAAGGATAGTTATTTCATATTCAGGACAAATTACGGAATTTGGGCTTTGGCTAGTAGATAAATTTAGTGATTTATTCTGTCAACTTTACGATAAAATATTGGTGGAAACTTTATGTCAAGAAGTTCTTTGAAAGAAAAGCTTAAATTGAATTGAATGTCATTCCGTATTGAATGCTTTTTGTGGCGCCATCTCGTGTCGAGTAGTAGCCACAGAAGCACTGCTTTAACGCTAAGGTAAAGCAGTTGAAATTCATATTAGAATAAAGCAGTTCTTTCTTAAGTTCCCATTCCCGGTAAAAAATTACTTTTCGGTTTTTGTTTTCGTATCTTTTGTTTTGCATTGTAATTCCAAAGAACTTTATTTAGTTTGAAAGCATTTTTTACTGTTTTTTAATGTCATTTTGTTTTTTCTTTTTCTTTATCTTTTCAGTTTTACGTTATAATAATAATATTGGTAAGTCTAATGTAATGGTTTCATTTGTTTATAAGTCAATACAATGGTTAGTGTGGTATTTAATGTATTATGTTAAGTACGTACGTAATTCTGGAAAAGTTTTTGCTCATTTTATAATGTACAATTGAATGACGCATAACTATACGAAAGAACGTATCAATTTGAGTGAGTGGGTTACGTTAATGGTTACGTTGTGTGTATGTGTGTGTGTGTGTGTGTGTGTGTGTAGTACATCATAGTTAATATAATTACATATATACAGTTAAACAATGACTGCTTAACACCATTCAGGATTAAAGGACATTTCGCTCTATAGCGTTGAAATTTTGTTAAGAGCTGCTACTTGAAGGACTTTTATTCAATTTCTCAATTTGGTTTTTCTTTTGTTTTGTTTTTTAAAGTGCGCTACATAAGTATTTTCACATATACATATATAGAGGTTGCATTATAAATCTATTCTTTTTACAACATTTATCGAATTTCCCATATATATGTTAATCATTATAGTAATGAAGAAGCTTGCCGAAGATTTGTCTTCAATAATGCCTGTATATATATTGTATAGTACTTTATATGGTATTGTTAACTACTTTTACATTGTTTTGTCTCCTACAAAGGTATTGTTTTGGAATTGTGTTGGGTACTCTATTTAAATACACATATAGTATATATATATATATGACGAGTTTGTTAGTTGCTTGCTAGTTGTTGGGTATGTATAAGAAAAATACACACACACATCGGCTTACATTTGACTCGATCGATATCAATATACATATATCAATATCAATGAGAAGCAATCACAAAGTTTTCTATATAAGTATAAGTACTATATAATATATGCCATTATAAGTACACATACCATAAATATTATTGTATTTAGTTATTATATACACATTTATATTTCTCATGCAGTGCACAAAGCGAATGAATGTTCGGCCGGGGAAACCCCCTCTTCAAAGTAAGATAACCTCTAATTTTGGGCTACGAGAGTTACACACATAATCATAATCAGTTAGTTCAAATGGGAAGGTTTCGTGGGGAGGGGGGCAAAAAGCTTATAGCGTGTATTATTTTCTACGCACATTTACATCAATAATTTGAATATCGGTATCAGTGGTTGTTGTTGCTTTTGTTTGGTTTCAAAAAACTGTCTCACAATTTCTACAAACAGCCTTTTGTTAAACATGTTCAACGTACATTTCGATTTATGTATGTCCTATGCTTACTACTTTGTTTTTATTCTTTTTTTTTCCTTGCATTTTTACTGAATTAAGTGTTTTACATTTAATATTCATACATAAATATTTTTACAAGTTCTTGTTGTTGTCGTTATCTTTATTCTTTCTTTATAACCTGAGCGCAATTTTCTTTTAAGAAAACATTTTTTCCATTTTTTCTTCTGCTTTGCCAAAAATTGTAACTTGTTTTGTTCGATTTCTGGCACAAAATTCATTCATTTCATTCATTTTAGTTGAGTTTTGAATATTTTTGTATAGTTTATGAGAAATATTTAACAGCAGCACCGCGAACTGCTCCAAAAATGCTGGTTTTTAAGTTATTTCAGCTGCTGCTGCCAATGTCAAAAGGATATAGTCCAAATGTTTGGTTACCTGTACTTGAATATCTGTGGAGTGTTTATAGAGTTCTTGTTTTCTTGTTGTTGTTTATATTGTCCATAAATACACATATACTAATATATATATATATGTTGTATACAGGGCTAATTGTTTGGTATATACTTGAAAAAAATGCATATAAGTAATTATAGCTATAAATTCTAATTGCAAATGCATTGGGTTTACGCGGTTTACTAGACGGCCATACCCCCAAAGGGCACATAATCTTCCTCTCCCCCTCTTTGGGTGTGTGTGTGTGAGTGTGTGAATAGAAAAATAATAAAACAATAAGGATGTTGTTGGTTTTTTTTTCAGTTTTTTATACAAACAGTTTTACACAATATTTATTTCTCTCGGCAGCCATTATGAAAACGTTACCACAAAACTCGTATAGTATTATGTAGGTATACGTAGGTAGGTTCTACTATATATATATATAGAATTAGCACATATATTTATATATATATATTTATATAAACTGCTCCACAATTGGTTTAGGTCAAATACTAATGCAGTTTCTTGTATTTAGTTTTTCTTGTTGTTTATTTTTTTTTGTGTGTTTTTACTTAACTAAGAATTAAACATATGCGTTTTCTATCCCGTCGAACTTATTGAAACATAAGCATCGAACAATTTTCACATTATCGAAGCCAAATCATATATAGTATATATATATAGTCCTTGAGGGACTTTAGAATTAGGTTTACTTTATACTTTTAAAGGGTTGTTGTTTTGATAGCAATTGAAAGTTGTGCAATAATGTACATGTCGCATCATGATTCATCATCGAATATGATTATACTAAACGTATAGTTATACATATTAGTTGTTTGTTGTAACTAAAACACTAGTTGCGGCTTAAGAGTTACAATGGGTTATAATATATAAGTATTGGTGGGGTGTTAATGTTATGTACATGGTGCCTACATAAGTCGAAATAATGCTTTATGCTATATATATCGTATAGGATATCATCGTATTGTATGTAAAATGTGCTTAGTTCCTAATTTAGATGATATTTTTTTGCATTGTATTTGCTTTATGCTTTTCCTTTTGTTGTAGTTACAAGTTACAATTATAAAACTAAACATATATATTCAATGTGTATGTGTGTGTAACCTTAGCATTCGAGTGTGTATGTATGTGTGTGTGTGTGTGTGTGTGTGAACAAGGACTGTAGTCTACATATGTTTATGCATAAGTATAAGAAAAAATGTTATTTATAAACAAAAGTAGCGGCTATGTTCAAAAATGAAAGGGAAATCGCCAAAAGGGCCTAACGGGCGCCTTTTAATTAGGGGTATTCCCCCATATTGTAACCCGCTAGGTTTTTAGCATTTGATTTCCTTTTGCTTTTCATCATGTTTTTCGTTTTTCTTTTCTTTTTTTTTTGAGATCTCCGTGAAAGTTTGAATTGATATTTATTTTGTTTTTTGCTTTCTTCCTCGTTTCATCGTCTTTCTTTTAAACATCTTTAAGCGTACGCTAAATTAGTTAATGCATATATAAGTATATCATATATATATATTTATATAATTAAAAACTACATACATAAGAAAAGCAGCACAGTTTAGAGATGAAGAAATTGTGGGGTGGTGGGGGTGGAAATATGGAAATAGGCTTTTAGTGAGCGTCCTACAAGTTTTCGAGAATTTGACGGTTTCTGTTTTTATATAATTTCTAAACTTCGAATGACCAAAGACTTTAAAATTACAAATACACACATATAGATTCATATACATATATATATATATATATATCTTTATATAGAGTTTGCTACATTAATACATAATTCAAGCATTGAAAATTCATTTCCATTTCATCAACATTTGGTTTTCTACTTTCGTTTTTTTTAATCCAAAATCATTTTCATTTATATATATTGCATATAGGCGCGCTTGTCAACCATCTCTTTTGTAAGGAAATGAGAGAACTCAGTCTTAAACATACATACATATATATATATTTATTAGACGCTACAGGATCTGAAGTCCTTTATGTTTTATGTTTTAGCTATAGCATTTAGTTGGCATGAGCATTTCTTGCTACTTAAATAGAGGAAAATTATGATTGAGAATTGTTAGCTGTTAGCTTGGTAGTAAGTTCTGTGAGGGATGGTGGGGTGGTTGGGTGAGGTATTGCAGAAGGGAAATTAAACTATATTACACGTTAAACTAAATCAGAATATAAACTAATTGAAATAGCAAGGCGTTCAAATATACTCGATAAACACAAACAGGCACACAGCAGACAGAGGCAGACAGACAGTCCGGGGGAGAGTAAGAAAAGGGAGACTTGCAACCCTATATAGGGTATGCTATTATATATAGGGTATATTGGGCTGGGGCCGGCTGTCGAATCTGTGGCATGTGGTGCAACCTATTGAGCGCCTGTGCACATTCACTGGGGGGCAGTGTGTCGTCCACTTGTTGGTTCTTTACTACCATTTGCAACTTAAACATGAACTATACAGTAATTGCTATATATATATAAAAATGGTTGAAATGTGTGCGCTATAAACTAAACAATTGCCTTGTCAATTCAAGCAAAAGCTAAACAAAATAATAATATTTATAAATTGTCATTAACTAAGCATAAAAGTATTAGAATTAGTACAAATTAAATTGGTTAACTGCATAAATTGTTGATTTATGCATATAATCAGTCCACGGTTAAAATATTTTGTATTTTTGTTTGTTGTTGTTTGTTTGTTTGTTTGTTTACCCAAAACTTTAACTAATTTCGAAATTGTTTGGTAGCACAAATGTTTATAATTCTCTATATTACATACAGACACAGACATCCAGATGCAAACACACACATGTATAATATAATAATATATATTCATAATTTATATTTAGCATATTGTTATAGTTTTTTTTAAAGAACTGTGACATCATTGTTTACTTTGCTTTTATGCCATTTTACATAGTTTAGAAACCAGTTTCAAAATTGAAGCGCAAATATGTTTGAATGAAATTTGTCTCTTTGTTTGGTTAATTTAAATTCAAATGATTTTTAGTTAGGTTTTAAAAGCTACACATAGAGAGTTTCTATAGTTTAGTTTATACACATTAAATGTTGTGTATGTCTGTGTGTGTGTGTGTGTGTGTGAGGTAAATTTGGCCAACAAATTGTGTGTTTTTATTTATGTAATTTATTTGATGTTGGTTTTTTTGTTTTTGAGAGTTTCTTTGACTTATTACAATATTCGCATATAGTTTTGGGGCGAATTTGACGTCTGTATGTTTTGTGGGTTTGTTTTTGTTTTTAGTCTAATTGCTAATTTAATTTACATAGATTTTAAGCGCTTAACATAAAACATTTTTTTGTAATTTGCTTCTTACACCAAACAATTTTGTGGTATTTTTTTTTGTTAAGTTTTTAGCTTTGTTTCTACCAATTTTTCGTCAAGCACAAACAAATGTTTGCTTTGTTTGCCAAATTGTTTTTTTGTATGCTACGCTTTCAATTTGTTTGCGTATTTTATAGTTTACCTTTAATTTGTTTTTGTTTTTTATAACATTTTTCATCGAATCTTTGAAGGTTTTCTTTTTGTCGCTGCTGCTGCCTTTAGCTACATTTTCTTCTTGTTGTTGTTGTTTTTTAGACTAGTTTCAGTTGAGTTACGTTACATTTTGTGTGTTGTTTTAGGCCTATTTGTTAAGTTTTTTGTTTTTTTGTTTTTTGTTGCATTTTAGTTCATTTCGGTGGTGGAATGCTCTTTAACTTTTATATAGACAGCGCTACTTAAAAGTGTTTTGGGCGCTTCAAATTGAATCCTTGTTTTCAGGACAACTTAAACTAGAGCTTGTTCTTTACTTGGTTTTGTTTTTGTTGTTGTTGCTGCTGGTTGGTTGCCTTGCCGTAGAATGTATCTTAGCTTAGTTAGCTAGCAAGTGGCAAGTAAGGAAATTACCTTCCTTGTTGTTGTTGTATTTTGTTAGTTCCTTGGAATTTTGGCAAATGTTGCTCCACTCTGTTGTTCCAAGTTGATCATATTGTTGTAGTTCCTAGTGTTGTCTTGTTGCTTTTTAAATTTTAGGCAGCAATCGCCTCATTTTGCCGTCATTCCCATTGATGGGGCGATGGTGGCAACTCCGAAGGATGTGCCACAGTGGAGCTATTTAGGGAACAGAAAATAGAAACCAAAATTAGTTGCCTGGCAGGATTATTAATGGTTCCTTAAACATTGAGAAAGTAGAGCATGCAAACTACCATACAACATAATAGAGAGATTATTATAATAGCTACAGTTTATCCTTAGTAGAAGCATTAAGCACAAACAAAAAACATACAAAACAAAAAAACAAAAAACCGTTGAGCCCACAACAAAACAAAATAAAATATATAAATTGATATACATATAATGTATATATGAAAAAAAAAGGAACAAACAAAGCTACAAATATAGATTTCGAGTACAACAAACAAAAGAAAATTATATATATAAATATATATATATATATAGAATTTAGTTTGATTAACTTGAAGTAAAAGTTGTTCAAGCGTTTTTCTTTGATTTGTTTTAACTACTTTTGACCATTGTCACTGCTGCTCTCAACTGCACTGAATTTTTATTATATTTATTATATAGATTTAAATATTACTTTCAATATTTTCAATTTTGCTGTTTGTTGTTGCTGGCAGTGTTTTGTGGGTTGCTTAACTTTTAAGTAAGGATATGAAGGATATGGGCACTGCAAAATGCTTTGAGCAATCAAATGTATTACAAATGCATGAGATAAACAGGGGGGAGTATGACTGGGGGGCAAGGGATGTGGTTGTGACTGTCGTAAAGCTAGTTAAAGTATGTACAAGCTATGTTCGGGTGTGTCTATATGATAAAACAAAAAGCAATATATATTCGGTGTGCCGAAAATTGAATACCCTTGCAGATGCATTTAACAAAAAATTTCATATATTTAATTAAATATAAATATATGTCAATCTTTAACAAAATCTGTCAAAAAAACATCAAATAATATAGTTTTCTTTACGAACGAAGAGGATGTTCTGATTGATTGCAGCTACGGAAACTATATGATTTAGTGTTCCGATCTGTACAGTTTTGATTTATACACTGTCTGCAATTGAGAGGAACAACTATACCAAGTTTCAGCAATGAAACTTCGCTGAGAGCTGAGTTCACATAGTTATAGACAGACAGAGAGGAAAGGTTTTGTCCTTTATATGGACTGAGAATATATTCAAGTTCGTTGAAATATGTAACAAAATAATAATAGTACCCTCTGCAAGGCTATAATATTTCTAGAAGTGAAAACTTCGATTTGCCAGTTAAGGAAGGTTTAATACCTTATTCAAAAAAGTCTTATAAATGGTATTGCATTTTGTGTTGTGTGTAAAAATTCTATGTAAATTGAACTGTTTTAAGGTGTTTATGAATTTATGGGATAAAATTGATATTTGATGCTGTACATAATATGAGATTATATGTAAATGAGTTGCAAAACATAAACAGAAATTCATTTTGGAGAGGAATATATATTACATATATGCATTGGGATAGTATTATTATTATATTATTAAGTATTATTATTATATTTGGCTAGAAAATGTCTTTTTTAAAAAAATGCTTGCATTTTCATTATTCATATATTTGATATTTATGCTTTTTTTATTTGCTTGCCAATTTCGGTTATATCGATTAATTTTCTTTGAACTTCCGATCAATTTCTGAGAGTTATAAACAATTTTGTAAGACATACGAGTTAGAATTGCTGTTGTTGTTTTTTTTATGCTTTGATTTGTTTATATACACAAATTTGTAGTTACGCAAATAACCCATTGATAAAATAAAATTAAGGAAAATGATGAGTTAAGTTATATATTTAAAACTAAAATATTAAAAGTTTTATACACATTTGCATTTGATAATAATATTAAAAAAAAAATGAGTGAACATAGGTGTTAAATCATATATATATATATATATATAAATTATAAAATTTTAAATGATAGTTTAGCAAATGTAGCAATATGGTATAGTCGCTTTATTAACAGACCTAAAATTCGAGTTCGCGCGGATGGGAGTTGCTGCTGCCGAGGCCCCCAATTGCAGTTATCGATTATCGACTGTCGATGACTATCGAAACGATTCGATTCGATTATTGTTATGGTATGGTATGGTTTGCTTTGCTTTCTTTCTCATTTTCTTACTGCTTCTTTCTGTTTCTGGTGGCAGTTATTTGTGACTTCTGCTTTGATTCTTGTTTCTGTGTTTCTCGACTTTATTGGATAATATGGTATATCGGGTTCGCGCCTAGTTTAGTACTTGTTCTTGTTCTTGGCCTGTGCACCGGCACCGGCAGCGGCAGCAGCAGCAGCGGCGGCGGCGGCGGTGGCAGAGCAGCAGCAGCAGCGGCAGGAGCAGCAGTGCAAGTTGTGGTAGTAGTAGTAGTGGTAGTAGTAGTAGATATTCTCATTCTCATTGGCTTAACAACGCAAATATAATAATTAAATTTAATAGAATTTTCAATATTAATATCAATGTTCAAAAAACACACAAAAAAATGATATAAAAAAGAAATAAAAATAAAAAATTTATAATTATTTATATATTATATTATATCAAGTAAATAAACAACGTATAGGAGATAGAGAGAGACAGAGAGAGAGAGAGAGACAGATAGAGTTTAGTGAGTTCTAAATAGAGCTGGAAAACTATCGAAAGTCTTGCTAATCGATAGTTTACTTTTAAACTATCGATAGTATTGACAAATTTTGAAACGGCAAAACAATTGCCAATTAAAGATAAACGACAATTTACAGAATTTGTAACCATCGATAGTGACTTAAAATAAAACTATCGATACTATCGATAACAATCGAAGTGTTTTCCAGCTCTAGTTCTAAAGCATTTTGGCGTTGGACAGTTTCGGACTCGAAGCGGTGACAAAAACAAAAATACTTTTAAAGATAAAAGGTTATAGGAAATTTGGTTTAATAAGGATAGAAAGATAGAGAATTCTTTAAAACTGAAAAAGCATATTACAAATTTTGGAACGACAACAAAAGAAATAAAATAAGTAAAAAAAGAAAGAGATTGCTTAAGAGGAACTGTTTATAAGGGGGTTGTGGGGGGTTTTGGGTTGTAGTTTATAGTTTGTAGCTGGTTCGCAACGTGCTGCTTGGTTTATTGTTGGCTTTGGACTCACCTGGCGAAGCTCTTGAAGGCCGCACTCTGTGGATTGATGCAGAGCGGCACACGGCCCGTTTGCAGCTGCTCGGCAATGAACTTGTGCATTTCCTCTGCAAAGTTGTGTAAGGATTTTAAGGATATTAGTGCTATTACTTAACATTGTTTGTTTTAGTTTGTGAACTTACCCTTCACCTGCTGCACAGAGGTCAGCTTGCGTTCCCATAAATCATCAAAGGGCTGTCCGGCCGATGGCTCAAAGTCCGCCGTATACTGACGCATGCCGGCCGAGGTAGTGAAACAGCATTTACACATGCACGAGTGATACCGCAGACGTCCCTCATCCAGATACGGATGCGCCAAGGCATCTGTCACCGAAATGCGCTTATCCTGTAGAGGGTGTTGAGAGGGAGAGAAAGGGCGTTTAGTTTTAGCACAAGGATTAAGTGTCTCTTGAGCTGTGAAACCAGCACTCTATACTAGGTGTCTACAAAATTCGTTAAGCATTGTTAGAAGATGTAGTTCTTGCACACTTTGCGTGCAACTTTCATCAGCTTACACCATGTAAACACGAACTAATCTAGCTCAAACTAATCCAAGTAATTCTGCCAGGCAACTTACACAGAAATAACAAGTAAAACGTTGCAGTCTAACGTATGCGACAGCAGAATACTCTGTCCCCAGTCCGGTATAATTGCTTATATCCTCATAAATTGAGGGTATACACTAACATGTGTACCAAGTTTTGTTGCTCTAGGAAACAATTCCTTTATACGGACAGACGGACATTACGCAAACCCAATATACTCTTATTCCCATTGGGGGAACAGAGTATAAAAGGTGCTTCAATTCGTAGCAGAAAATCAAGTATTATCTTAAAAAGTAACAGCATTTCTCATCTAAGATTTTGAACTAAGAAGAATTACATCTTCTAACAATAGCTTGAGCAGCGAAATGTGATATAGTACTATATGGTTGATCAGTTCATAGAGTATCCACAGATACTATCGATGGTTTTCCATCTCCAGCTAGCACTACTTACCGGATCAAAGACCAGCATCTGGCAGAGCAAATGCACCGCCTCGTGCGTGGCATGTGAGCTGAGCGTGTAGAGCACCGAGAAGGATGGGGGCTTGGGCGCCCGCCGCAACATGTGTGTGCGTGCACCCTCGCAGGCATGACGCATGTCCTCCATGGTGGGTGTGCCCAGCAGCTCGGTGATTAGCTCCAGCTGCTGTACGGGATTCTGTGCCTGGAACAGTATGCGCCTGCCGAGCAGCTCTCCAAAGATGCAGCCCACCGACCACACATCCACCGCCGACGAGTAATGGCGTGCTCCCATAAGAATCTCGGGCGCCCGATAGTATTGTGTGACCACCTCCTGGGTCATGTGCTTGGCCTGGTCGGGCTCCTCGACGCGTGCCAGCCCAAAGTCACAGATCTTGAGCACACAATTTGAGTTGACCAGCAGATTGCCCGGCTTAATGTCCCGATGCAGTATCCGTGCCGAGTGTAGATACTTCAGTCCGCGAAGTATCTGATATAGAAACACTTTGATGTGATCCGCGGATAGATGCTGTGGCGATACAATGATCTTGTGTAGATCCGATTGCAGCAGCTCGGTTATCACATAGCTAAAGTTCAAGTTATTAAGGATGCAACCAATAGAAAATATGTTTTAAAGGATATCTATCAACCCAAAATGCCTGTCCCATATGGCAAACACTTCCTTGCTCCTTTGTCTACGTTGCCCCCTTTAAGCTGAACTTTTCTGTTGGGTTTAAACTTTTTCAATTAAGTAGTTACTCGGTTTTTGGCACAACTTTCCACGCTGCAAATAGATTTAGTTGCTTTTATTTGATTTTCCCAGGCGCCCACCCAAACGATGGCAACATTTTCCACAATTTTGACCAATAGTATGCGGTTTTCCAGGTCGCATATCTTCCTACGTTTGGAACTTTAAAGCCTCTTTAAGTTGCAATTATTGAATGTCTATATATAAATTGGAGTTTGAACAGAGAGATTTGGGTACATAGGTACTTTTATCAGATATGTTTTAAGCTGTTACAGGAATTCGGATTCCTAACTTCTGGAGCAGGATAGCATAAAAATCCTTGACTTTTTGTTCCTTCATTTAATATCTAAGTAATCTCAAATGAAGGTTTGTTTAATTTATGTGGAATGTATACGAAAGTGGAACGAGATTTGGCTTGATTTTGTTGATAATTTCTTTAAATTGCTCATATAACATTCAGGTTTGAATAATTATCAACTGATTTATATTCTGAGTTAGTTTATTACTGTGTTTAAGCATGGGTGCTTTCTCATCCTTTTTCCCAACTAAGCTTAACTTGGAGCACTCAAAAACCTATAACTTTTCCTAAATGTTGTTTAGAATGAAGATAACTTTCTTTTCAATTCAAGCAAAGTATTGTTAACATCAAACCTTATTCAGTATCTTTAACTACATCTAAAACATTAAGTTTTCTTCTAAGCTGCCATAAATTTTCAAATTCCCCAAGCTGATAAAGTTATCTTCATTTCTTCTTCGAATAATTTTCTATCGCACACAACTTTGAAGCTGTGTTTGTCACGAACTTTGTGTTTTTTGTTTTTTGTTTTGTTGTTGTTGTAAAAAAGGATACATTTCCTGAAAGAAGTCCAAATGTGGTGGCTGTAAAATGTCCAAAGCTGACAGCACCTGCAACGAGTAGCAAAAGAATAAAGTTTGTTAATAAATTTTCCAACGGTGACAATGTAGAGAGTGTCCTTTATTGAATGTGACATTAGCAACATAAATCTTAAGACAATGCTGCTGCATTACATCTACAAAGAACCAACCACGTAGCATTTGAGCTTGGGTTCATCTTCACTAAGATCATAAATTATGCACTCCAATAAAATATAAATAAAAATCAAGCTTGGAGCGCATCAAATGCGCCATTTAGTTGCATGTTAAGTGTCGCTGCCAGGCACTAAAATGCCACAAAGTTCAGCAGCAGCAGCAGCAACAGCAGCAACAACAAATGCAACAGCAACAACAACAAAGTTGATGATGTTTAGCGGCAGATACAAAACACGCCACTGTCTGAGCTACGCTTCGGGGGAGTTGTCGGGTTGTCTGCTGCAGCAGAAGGCAACGGCTCTATAAAAAACCAAGTAAATATGAGCAAGACGAGCATGACACGACTAAGAGACACCTTGTGTAATCAGTTATGAGGAAATTCCCAAAAATCCAAGCAGTTTAGCGGCAGTGCAAGCAAGCAGTGCATTTCAGAAAAGTGAGGAAAATACTAGTGTCTTTTGTGTTTCATATGTGACCGTTATGAAAGGTTTACAATACAATGTAATTCACAAAAATGCGTGCAGTTTAGCGGCAGTGCCAGCAAGCAGGACATTTCAGGATGGAAAGGAAGGAAAGGGTAAAATGCCTTATTTAGTTTCTTCAATAACTTTTGTGTTTATTATGCGATTGTTATGAAATTTTGAGAGTAGCTCAGGAGTGGCTTAAGTATCTTGTACACAAATATTCAAGGCTATAGCTTTTAAATTGTGGCTGCAAAAAGACTTTCTTTATTTTCGGGGGTGAATTTTCGAAACATTCTCGAACTGCGTATGTAGGAACCCTACATTCTTCATCCTACATTCGTTGTCTCTAGCTTTTCTAGTCTCTAAGACCGTCAGATTGACTTTGATTATTGCTATTGATGCTGATCAAGAATGTATAATTATATATTTTGTGGGGTCTGGCTGCTTCTGCTTGTTACATATAGCTTAGTATGCCCTGTTAGCCATTTTATGGCTAAAGGGTGTAGAACAACTGAAAAAGAAAGAAAATAAATAAAAACGGGACGAAGCTGAAAGCGGTTGATGGACAGCAGCAGAACACAAAGCCTGGCACGCCACTCCCCCGTCCCCTACCCGGACAGCCCCTCCTCCCCCTGCCGAAACCTTGTTTGTGCAGAGGAGACCCAAAGCCTGAGCCCCAGACAAGCGCTGATTTATTTTGCTTGCGGTCAACACAAAATGATGAAGGAACTTCCTCCAATCCGAGCAGCAGTCAGCGGCATTCGCCGCAATCGCATCACAGAATCTAACAACAAGCGGTTGCGGAGGGGGGGAGGGCGACACGGAACAGGAACAAAACTGTTGAGAAGTAACGAGGCGGAGGCGGGCGGGGCAAGGCAAAGCGAGACGAGACGAGACAGTGGGGCAAGTTACTCACGCAAGTTGCACGAGCTGCGAAGATGGCAGCAAATTCAATTTTCAATATCATTTAACAAGTCAAATCTTGCAACAACAACAACAACAACAACAAAATCAACTCAGCCTGAAATACATACATATATGAAAATTGCGAGCGTATAATATCGGAGGCAGCCAAAAATGTTGCACAACTACATTGTTATTTGGTCTGTTTGTTGTTGTTGCTGCTGGACATTGTCTGTCGGCAATGTGGCCACAAAAAAACGCCGCACAACAATCTTTGCGCACTTTTCAGCACACACACACACACACACACACACACACACAACTCACACACAAAAAGTGCCGCCGTGTTGCTAAGCCGCCGACTTCATCGCCGTCTTAAGTGGCAAAATTTTTATTTTATTTTTATTTTTTTTATTGTTTTTCATTTACAAAAGCTGGCTCAGAGCCTCTGAGTCGTGTCTTTGAGGGCTTAAAGCGCGTCTTTGGCTTTGTTTCTTTTTGCTGCAATTCTGGCCATATTTCAATGACGTTCGTTGTTGCTGTAATTTAGCGACTGCATTTGTTGCGCTTGCGGTTTCACAAGCTATAAAATCTTAACTTGAGAATTGCAATAGCTACTGCAAATGCAACGAAGCCTTAGCACTCTATGTTTTACACAAACACAAGCTACTGTGTTGCTTCTTACTATACCTATACCTATACCTATACCTATACCTATACCTATACCTATACCTATACCTATACCTATACCTATACCTATACCTATACCTATACCTATACCTATACCTATACCTATACCTATACCTATACCTATACCTATACCTATACAACAACAAACAACAAAAATCAAAATACATACATACATACATACATACATCCCATACAAAATATAATAATATATTTTCTATATCTATATCTATACCTATATCCTATACCTATACCTATACCTATACTCTATACCTATACCTATATCTATACTATCTATATCTATATCTATATCTATATCTATATCTATATCTATATCTATATCTATATCTATATCTATATCTATACCTATATCTATATTATAATTCGATTATACTGCGACCTTAAAGATCTATAGTAGATCTATAGTAGCTTCTGCAGAGCCAGCACAAATGCCAGGACTTGCATTGAGTTGAGAGTTCGTCATATCCACTGCTTGGGATATATGTTTTCCCTATATCCTATCTGTTAGTATGTGCAATAAGAATTCATCCTAGAGATTGAAGAATCTGTAGTATCTGCTGCTGAGAACTCTCAGTTTGCTTAACTGACTTCTCAGTCTGTTATCATACCAGCAACTGAGCATCCTGAGTGGAATCTATCTCATTGGTATTATTTGCTGGAATCCTTTCTGATTATAGTTTTCTAGAGAAGACTTGGCTTGTCTAGAACTTGGTGCATTTCCCCCTATTTATATATATTCCATCATATATTTATATTCTATTGTTAGATCGCTTCAAAATTCTAGATTCCACAGGCATTCCTAAAATAGTTTATATATTATTTATTTGGTGGTCCCTAACTTTTACTTCTTTCAAATGTACGTGAATTTTTCTATAAATAATCCTTATTTTTACACATTTAACACCCAGAATTATCTTAAATATTTGCAATAGTTACTCAGAAACTACTGCAATAAATAATATATAAAGATGAATAAGATAATTATCCTTCATTTCAAACTATTATTTTACATTTCTTTCCTTTGCTCCTTACACTTTCTAATGAGAAAGTTATGTACAAAATGAACAATTATTAAAATGTAGAGTTTAAAATAAAATAGCTTCAATTGTCTTTCTCTTCTTTTTAAAGAAAAGAGCGTAATATAATTTAAAAACACAATTAGGACTGGCTTTGACGTTGAATTAACATTTTAGCATACTTCTTTTTAGTTATTTTCAAATCAAATTCAAAAACAGCAGGGATTTTGCTGTGATTCTGGCGATGTTGGTGATTTCCTTTTGGGTTTTACAGAAAACCAAAATTGGAGTATACCACAGAGCAGCAGAGTTTAATTTCTGTTTTACAAATTATAGTGAAACCCCGCTGGATTACCGCTACAAAGCAACTGGGTAAGCTGGCAACTTGGCTTATGTGTTGGCCAAATGTAATAACTCTGGCAGGGTATTACAAGCCATCAAGCTTAGTAAGTTGCCTCAGTTGCTTGCTGTTTCGCTTGTTTCGTACGTAATTTGTTGCAAGTTGCTGTTGCTGTTGCTGTTGTTACCTGGGCTCTGCTCTGCTCTGTTGGCCTCACACGTGCGTCGCCGTTGCAGGCAGCTAATTAACATTTCGCTGTGGCAGGCAGCGCAATCAGAAACCAAATTTATGCAGCTATATTGCCAAGCGCTTGGCTACTGTCCTTGAAGGTTTGAGGTTTTGAGGTGCCACCAAAACCAAAACCAACCAACAAAAATAAAAGAGAGCTTGCTCTGCACTAAAGTGAAACTAGGCGTGTAATAATACACATCAGTAGCAGCAACAACAACAACAACAACAACAGCTGCGTACCTGAGCAAACAACTTAGACAACAACTTTCTTGAGGTGCAACTACACAAAACTTGCAACTTGCAACAGCTGTGGCAACTTCGTCGTTGTTATCTGCTTCGCCTGCCCCAACTGAAGCGCAAAATATAAAAAACTTTGAGCAGCCAACATAATCAACAACATCATCTTTTCCAACTAGCCTAACTGCCTGGCCCCAAACAGCCCTAACCCCCCGCCACGCCCCACCTCATTCTCTTTAAATGATTTCAAGTGAATTTCAAGAGGTAAAAAGCAAAAGTGTTGTTAGCTTCTCATTTTCATTCCAAGCTAAAATTCTAGCTAAAAAAAAAACTAAGTAGAAAAATTGCAGTCGTCTGCTGACAATTCTTGTTGCTATACCCTATAATAAGAGTTAGGACGGGTATAATAAATGTGTACAAAGCAACATCAAAGATCTTTTAGAATATATATATACATAGGTATAAATATATTCGATCAGCATTAATAGTTATGTCGATAGAGGCAGGTTTATCTGTCAGTTTTTCCCTATACTTAAGCTCCTTGATCGTTCAGAATTTAAGACTCCAAATTTAGTATGGAGGTTATCGTATTATTTTTCTTATTATATAAAATATAAGTATCTAATTATAGACGTATTTTCTTAAGATAAATTCTACACTTTTAGTAAGATTATATATTTTTACATCAACTTTTTTGTATCCTAAAAATTTCAGAAGGATTTGAATGTAATTTGTATCCTAAGTTCATTACCAACTGACAACATAAGTCGTAGATTTTGATTATATATGTATATAAGTATTTATTGATAAAATTTCAAGGTACGACTGGGATTCGAACCTGGAAGCTAGCATTCTATTACTTGGGTTTTTTTTTTAAAGTCGAAACTATTTTTTAATATATATATATATATAAACATATTAAGGATATGTCGCACTTTTTGATTATATAAGTATACAAATTTATTGATAAAATTTCAAGGTGCGACTGGGATTCGAACCTGGAGTTTTGAAGATCAAAAGCTAGCACTCTTTTGCTAAGACTTTTTAAAGTAAAAACTATTTCCAATATATAAACAAATTAAGTATGTTTGTTTAGCTTTTGCAGCGTATCTCCTAGTCGAGCAACGCCTCAGTAGAGCATTCCTACTTGTTATTGTTATTGTTACTTCTTGTTTGCTGATTAATTAAAAGGCCGCAGAGTTTTGTAAAACATTTTGTCAGCTGCTTGTTGTAAACGACAACAAATATTGTTCTTGTAAGCCAAAGGAGACCTTGAGAGCAGGCTGAGGCTGAGAGGTGGCTGCTGGGAAATCTTTAGAGCTGCTGGGTGAAATCTTGTAATGCTTTCCAGCTAAAAACCTTTTGACCAGGTGCAGCTTAGCGTGGGATTTGGCAGCTTCTGTTTCTGTGTGTTTTAGCCAGAATGAAACGCCTTTTTAAGTACAAATTGAAAAGACATTTGCACATTTGGCCTGGCAGTCAGTCAAGTCAAGTCAAGTCAGTCAGATTGAGATCATTCAGTTCAGAATCAGTCAAATGCAAGCTGCTTCTGGCACTCGTCTGGTGAATCAGGCATCGATTTGTATAAGACGCACATCCATATCCATCAGGCTTGGCAAGAAGAAATGAAATTGACATTTCAATTGCAATTTGCCTGGCAGAAAGCGCCAAAAGCAAATAATAACACAAATTTGCATGCAATTGATGCCAGGCATCAAAACTCAAAACTCAATCATTTACTTCAACCCAAGGGCGGTGTGTAAGAGGGGGGGATGTGTGTGTGTGTGTGTTGTAGGGGGGTGTTGTAGGGGCAGCAGGCAAATCAAAGGCAAACATTTTCGTCGCCGACAAATGGCGGGCTGCATGTGAGAAATGCTTTTGAAATGTGCGCCACGTACGTTGCAAAATCTTTTATTGAAATTCGCAATTGAAATAAGCAACAACAGCAACAACAACAACAATAACAATCACAATGCATAATGGGGCAAACATTTTGCAACGATTTGTTAAAATGTGTATTGCACACTCGCACACTTGCATTTAAGAGCAAATAACACACACAGATACACACACACACACACACAAACACACACTTGATATTCTGGGCCATATAATGTGAAAGCAATTGAGACGATTGCCAGTCTCTTCGCTGTCACTCAAATCTGTGTGTGTGCGTGTGTGTGTGTAAGTTGAGAATTGTTAGGGAATTCACAAGAGAAAGAAAAACTGACAGCCATAGAATAAACCACATTGAATTTAAGTTAAACGAAAAGCGCAGCAAAGCAATTTAAACATTACTAAATGTATTACAATTTAATTAAATTTAAAGTACAACAAGTAAGAATGCTATAGTCGAGCATACCCAACTACAAAACTCCCTGTACACATATGTACATACACAGCACAAGCGACAGCGCAAGCGAGGCATTTTAAGTGGCAACTGTGCTGCTTCTTCTCCCCCGCGCTGCAGTACTGAATCTTGTTTGTTGGATAACTTCCGTGTTTATTATCCGATCGACTTGAAATTTGGGAAGTAGATCAAGAGTGACTAAAGTCAAGTACATGCCAAATTCCAAAGCTATATCTTTCAAATTGTTACTGTAAAACGGTTTTTATCGAATAGCGGGGGAATATCTCGGATCCAAAATAAACTTGATCTGCTCCCGCTCAAAAATACACAAATTTAGATTCTCTAGCTCTTATAGTTGCTGAAATCGACGCGTTTATACATACGGACAGACTGACGGACATGGCCAAATCGAAATCTCTTTTGATACTGATCAAGAATATATATAGTTTAAAGGGTCGGAGATGTCTCCTAAAATATCACTAAAAAGTCTCTGGTAGAAGGAAATCAGAACTGAGGGTCCTTTAGAATACTAAATCCATTCAATTCAACAAAAGGTAATATCAATATTAGGGATTTAATTTGCTGGTAAACAATATATTTTATAATAATAGTATAACTTAAGTAAGTAAAGTAAGTGAAATGTGCGTCAGTTTCGACTTATATGGAGGGAACAAGTTGGGAGTCGAATACCCATATACATAGTATATCATAAGTAAGGAATGCCTACTCGGAAAATATCAAAGTAATTGAAGATCCCGGCTGTCACATAAACTAATCCGAATCAAATTCAATTACAGTCAATTCAGGGGTAGAATATTAGATAGTAAAGAGACTTCCTATAGATTTGATAGCTATTTACTCGTAATTCTCATAGAACAAACAAAACAATTCGAGCTATTCAATTATCGTCTATCGTTCCACATTTAGAACGGGTTCTTGAAGGCCTTCCACGTTCGACACCCACTTGATATTGCCTAACTGAACTCTGGTCACACCTTTTTACACTTAATACTCCGCATCGAGCCCATTTTTTGGGTTGATTGCACTTGTTTGACATGACGGCGGCATCGCATGTAGGAAATGAATATGGAATTGAAACAGGAAACTAACAACAGACACAACAACAACAATAACAACAACAACACAAACACTCACAAAAGTCGCGCCTCTTTTTTCATATAGCACTTTGCATATTAAAAGAAAATTTGCATATTGGGCAAGGTGTTGAAAATTGTACTGTAGCCGTTGTGTCATGTGGGAAGACTCTTCATTAGGGTGTCTCCCTCAAATATAAGAAATAATTTAGTATGGGAAAAAGAGGTAACCCTTCTTCAATCTTCAACCTTCCCTCTCACGCTTCCCAGCCAGACAGCCCACGTTTTATTTATCATCTAATGGACTTGAACGAATTCAAAAGTGATTGAATTGATGATTCAAGAGTCCGTGACATTTTGAGTGCAGGCGCCCCCGTCTACCCCCTCCTCACAACGTCAAAGCAACTGGCAACATGTGTGTCAGATATTATGAAAGTTTGCTCCAATAACACCACTGACATTTTGGCCCCAGCAAATGTCAAATATGACACAAAAAAATAAAAAAAACACTATAAGAATAGGTTCTCTAAAATCGCGTACTGCACGTGCTTGGCCATCAGACAAGAGAACGAATATTCCGAGATATATAAATTAAAGTAAATCGCCACAAAATCACATTAAACTCGCCATTAAATCGCATACAATGCAGCTGTCGACCTCTTGATTTCGCCTCCCCTCTCCTCTCGCAGTTGCCTTAGAACACACAGCGTGTAATATATTTTTGGTTTTTATTAATAATTCTAAATGTTATATGAATAACAATAATTCTTTTACAGTTTGCTGCCATTTGACTTTTTGTGGCCTGTCTGTCTGTGTCTGTCTGTCCGTGTTAACAAATTTGCATGCAACAAAATGTTGGCCAGTTTTCAGACACAGTATATTTTTTTTTCTTTATTTTTTGTGGCTTTTGTTGGGTATCTCATTTTATGTGCATAAAATTTGTTTGTCATAAATTTAGCATGACAGCCTTTTGTGTGGCGACTGGCAGCGTGCCCCGCCCCCTCTACACGTTGCTAAGCATTATATATATATATATATATATGTATATATATTTGCATTTTATTTCAATTTTTTGTTGCTCAAATCTGTGCAACTGCAACTGCAATGAATATGAATGAGTTAATTAGTGCTATGAATGATTGAATCGCAAGCTGTCACACAGAACTGATAGCCCAGAGTCTCTTGGGTAGCCATGGACCCAAATACTCGTATATAGGTATGACTATGAGTCCCCCTGATAAACGAATTCTGGCAAAAAATAAACAAAATAGTGTGTGACTCAGTTGTTGACTAGGGCGGGGTAAATATGTAATGCACAAATGCATTTTAATTTGGTTATAGACCTTTGACATAGCCCTGAAGGATGTGTTTGCCTTCTCTTTGTTTTACAAATCATTCGATTTTATTTGTAATTCTTTGGCATAACCAAAACTTAATCTGCACATTAGTTGCGCCTGGTATAGGTAACCTATATACCAAATTTAATAACTCTAAGTAACACAGTTCCTGAGTTACTTGCAGAGTATCTTCGGAGTTGTGGGCAAAATAGTAAAAAATTTAATTTGGGAATATGAATAAAATTTAATAGACACGTCAATTTAGAGAACAAAACATGATCAAAAATACATTCCGCATTGAAATCGGTTAAGTTTTGACAAAGTTATGGGAGTTGGTAAACTAGGAAGTTTTGGTTTCTGTGAATTTGGAAACATTACAAGTCAAATTTTCAGGAAATTTTAGCATGACTCCTCAGAACAAGTTTTGAAATAGTTTTATATGCTATATAAATTTGATAGATATAGAGAACAACAACAGCCGAAAGAGAGTAAGAAGATGTGTTGGGGAATGACAATAAGGATGGATTACAGGGTGTCCTGCAATCGCGCACACTCGACTGGCGCATTCCATGTAACAAAATGCAGCTCATGTGAAGCGTTTAATTAATGACAATAATTACACAACACAAAAGCGACACTTGTATGACACAACAACAACAACAATAATAACATCCCAGTTTCGAGTTAAGAGTTGAGTCCATAAGCCAATAAAATCCAACTACTTGTGAAGCGAGTCCTGTTGCAATATTCGGATCAGAACACGGTACACGTTTTAATGGTCCAGCTCTCGATACGACTACTGGGCTCGTAACAGGCAGTTTGGCTTGTATATATTCAACAAAAAATGCAAATATAATTGTTAATAAATTAACATTTAACAGGAATACAGTCGGCTGTTGAATGTTTACGCCATACCCTGTGAACTACAGTTGAGCAAGGCTTTCAACTGCCAACTGGTTGCCCTATAGAGCACTGGAATTACAGGGTATATTGCAACCACAAGGCACAGAGAAAGAGCCTGTTAAGCTGCCTGAGAGGCGTTGGGGCTTGTGGTGCACGCTGCGTATGCGTAATATTTGTGTTTGCACAAAGCGAAAGAACTGAAAATATTTCCTCTGTGCACGGAAACACAACAACAATAATCGAATTGAACTTTTTAATTAAATTTGATGTCATAAACGCGACGCGTAATTAAATGTAAAGCATTCTCTGCCTCCTTTATGACACAGAATTTCAGTATTGCTATCAATATATATATGTGTGTATATTCATATACTTATGTATATAGTTAAATGATATAGTTAAACTGCAGCACTTACATTCTCATGCTTGAAAAAGCAAAGCATTTTGAGTTCCCGAAAGACGCGCTTGGATGAGACCAAAGATTGGAATACATTTGGCAGCTTCTTCAATGCAACGCGGCGTCCATCCCGCGGATCTGTGACGGCCCTGTAAAAAGAGAAACAGAAAAATATATAAGTTTTATAGTAAGGTTCAATGTTGGGAAGTAAAGATGGATAAGGCACAGGAAATGCGATTCCATAAAAGACCCTCTTAGGCTGTTTCTCGAACTAATACCTTCTTCAATTTCATTTTCATTTATTCACATTTAAGTAATTATGTAATTTTGTATATGTGTCCTAATATTAATTTCAATGAGTCCAGACTTTATAGCCTTTTCTTCCCAAGTATAAAGATCTTTAACTCAATTTTTATAGCTATTAAGGACTTCAAAGAGTAGGGGAAAAAACGTTTACAAAAACCCATTAAGTGTGATCTAATACCTTTTAAAACGTAGAAATCACTTAATTTTTCAAAGGAATATGCTGGGAAAGTGCGGTTTTCCCATCCCGTGACCATCTCTAGTAAGAGGGAGGGAATTAAAAGATAAATTGCATATAAGGAAAGATAATTCGATATCAATTCCGAACCTCCCCAGTTTTTCTTTTAAATCCCTAATCTAGAAACAGGCTTGACGCTTTCCTACCATGTACCTGAAAGTGTTTTCAATTTGAAAAAACCCTAAAAATACTACTACAAGCTGATTATACCGAAATATTTAAAACTTATCCCTTGTCAAGATTTTCTACGGAACCATTGAGCTTTCCACTCTGCTCTCAGCTCTACGCAAAGACAGAGACATTAATAGATAAGTTGCATGGTAACAATGAGAGAAATCAAGTATTTGGTGTGCGGGGCACTCATCTCGCATTACCAGCGCAGACAGAGGGAGGTGGGGCGAGTAGGGGGGCGGTAGAATGGGAATTTACTTTGCATTAATGTCGTTGAAACAAAAGGCCATGACAAAAGCGGCGAAGTAGTCGACAAACAAATGAACAACAAATGTCGATTGTTAGTGTCTCTCATGGGGAGGCCAGAAAGGGGTTCATTGAACTTGGCAACATTTGAGAAGAGGCCTACAACGCCTAGAAGCATGCAGCAAACGCAATCTGGTTCTATTTTTTGTTTTAGTCTCGCTCAATTGATAATCGCTGCAAATTAGGCAAACGCAAAAAGGTCAAACAACAGACGAGACGACACGAGACGAGACGAGACGCCGCATGTGCCCCTTACTTTGTGGCAAGTGCGTGCTTAGCTGGGGAAACAACAGCAATGCTGTCGACGCTCAGGCGTCAGTTAGAGACAACAACAACAGCTTTTAGCAGCTAGATGAAATTTTATGATGCCATTGGCCATGGCCAAAAAGTGCGAATGTCTGGACCAAAAACAGGGCGACGACGTCTTTGTCGCCGTCTGTCTGACTCACTCTCCCCTTGGTTATGGCCATCTATTTCACTCTCTCTCTCTCTCATTCTCTCTCTATCACCCCCACTCCCCCCTTTTTGTCTGTTGCGAACTTGCAGCCGAAAAATATTTTTGTTATGGTTTTTGCCATGGCTAAAAACCAAAAAAAAAAGAGAAAAAATTACGCAGCATCTTTATTTTCCAGACTTGTCACCCCGCTCCCGCAAAAGCCATGCCCAACTCCACTACATCCCCCCCGCCGTCTCGGTCTTTATCTTCATCTATGAAAAGTTGCCCGCCGTAAATCTCCACGACTCGTTGAAATTATGGCAAATTGCTGTAGATTGGATTGAATCTGTGTGCGTGCAGATGAGTCATCATCTTGGCCATCTCAGTGTGTATATTTGTAGTCTAGATTTAGGCGCTTGCCCCACCGATTTGCATGTCTAATGACAGCCTGTTAATGATAATGAGTTGATTATACAAAGTGAAACTCTGTCTATATATATATGTATATATATAGTACCCGCATAAGCCAGAGTTCTCGCTTGGCTAACAGATACTGTTAAGCTGAAAATGCTGTGAATATAACAAAGCAATTAAGTGCTTGAAATAAACTTAAAAGTCTTAGCAGCTAACAAACTTAGACAAAGAAACTGCCCAAGTATGACTTAGTATGTTTTTTTAAACAGCATTCAAGCCAACAGCTTAAAGTATCCTCAATTGTTTACAGGAAACATTTATAATAATCTGATAAATTTATAAACTGCATTTGCACATCTTAAATAGTTTAAAAATTGGTATAAGCAAAACTATCATTTAAATATGTTATTAAAAGTTAAATCTTGGTTGGGAATTAATAGATTTGAGACATTTTCAAACTACTTTTTGGCAGCAAAATTATAGAACTTGGAAAGATATGAGAAAATATGCAAGGTTTATAATAAGGTTTGCTATTTTAATCAAAAATAGTCTGCAGTTGATCGCCCTTCTCTGCGATTCTCAAGAATTCAAGTAAGCACCATACAGATGTCGATCTTAGAGGTCTGCTTATGTGCGCCCTTCTCTGCGATTCTCAAGAATTAAAGGGAGTCCCATACAATTGCCCAATTTGAAGCTCTGCAGATGATCGCCCTTCTCTGCGATTCTCAAGATTTAAAGTAAGTCCCATAGAGCTGTCTAGTTTAGAGGAATTCTTGTTTGCGCCCTTCTCTGCGATTCTCAAGAATTCAAGTAAGTCCTATAGAGCTGTCTAGTTTAGAGGAATTCTTGCGTGCGCCCTTCTCTGCGATTCTCAAGAATTAAAAGGAGTTCAGTACAATTTACAAATTTGGAGGTCTACTATTGATCGCCCTTCTCTGCGATTCTCAAGAATTAAAGGGAGTGCAATACAATTGCCTATTTTGAAGGTTGGAATACTTGCTAAAGACTTTGCAGTCTGATCACAATCATTCCCAAAACGGAGAGCCAGCTAAGAGATGCAGACACGTACAGATCAATCAGTCTGCTTCCTGTCCTGTCAAGGATGATACTTAACCGCATCCTGCTGCTCACCAGCGTGACACTGGCGATCCCAAAGTGGCAAGTCATGGTAATTCAGAAGAACTCAACCGCGTAGTCAACTTTGCACTGAAGGCCATGGTGCACAAAGTTGTCAATCAGCAACAAGGTGAACATATACAAGTCCTTGCTGACTCCTATAGGGATATAAGCGCTGCAACCAAACAAACAATAATCCTTTTTCGTCGAAGTTCAGTATGAATCTTATACTGCTGCACTTAGCACTTTATTTGAATAAGCTCGTATTCTATTGATTCTCAACTTTATTTTATATCTTAAAAGCTATGCCACTAAAAGACCTTGACTTCAAAGTCAAATCAAAGGAAAACTCAAGACCATACACACACACACATACACGTAACCCAAGAGACACACACACACACACACACACACACATACACATACACATGTGCTGCTCACATTAATATTTTATGCTCATCTATCAAATTTGAAAAAATAAAAATCAAACATCGGTCGTTGGGTCGCCTGACGTCTGTTTGCCTTTTATTATTATTATCTTTTTCTATTTTTCTTCCTCTTTTTCGGGGCATCAAGTTACCAAAAATCAACTTCAAGATTATGCCCAGCTGTGGCTCTATCTTAACATTTCTGTACGCATTTCATTTGAAATTGGGTTAAATACATTTTTCTTTAAAAACCAAGCAAGAAAAATTGAAGAAAAATGTAAGAAAAACAACAAGAAAAAATTAAAGAAAAACTAGACAAATAATTCGAATGATGCTGCGCTGATGTAGACAGTTGATAAAATGTAGGTATTGGCAGCAGGGTGGGGGGGAGCAAAAGGAATAGGAGTAGGAGTAGGGAGCACATAGGATGCCGCCAACGTTGATGATGGATGACAAATGCAAGCATATTGCAGCACACACACACACACACACACGCCCGAGACAAGTTTCTAGGTTGTGTTTGGCTTTGTCCTGGTCTCGCCCCGCGTTGCGCCCTTTAGTTTTTCAATGGCAGTTAATGGAAAATCATTTATCATGTGCGTGTCTCTGACTCTGAAACTCGAACTCGAGAGGGCAGCTTAAAGAAACCAGATTCCTGAGTGTAGAGTGAAACAAAAAGTGCCATAACTAAATGATAATTACCAAGAGGTAGGCAGCGGCAAGGGGGGCCAGTACAAAGGATGAAATTCTATCTTAAAAGATTGTTGTTGTTGTTGTTGTCTGCAGGGCCCATCAATTTGTGTTGATCAATTTGTGCACGCAATGTGAAAACTGTAGCAAATTGTGGCTAGTTTTCTGATTGATTTCAGCACAAAATGAATGGAAAATTTATATAAACTAAAACAAAAACAAAAAAACCAATGATAATAATAATAAAAAGTCATTATCAACGCTTTTGTTGCACAATTGTAAATGACTTTCGGGCCTGAATGCCATTTCGTATTGACTATAAAACTCGAATGTGTTGCAAGTTGTTGGCAGCTGTAGCTGCGGCCAGAGGGTGGCTGGGGCGTGGCAGTGGCAGCTGCAAAATCAAATCAGACATCAATGTCCGCTTGGCACGTGATAAGCAAAAAATACAAAAAAAATAGTCAGCCAAAACAAAAAATTCACAAAAAAACGTAACGAAAAGTTCAAATTGCTATTTGGCTTTCGTAAACTTTCTCAACTTGCAGTTCTTGGCTTCTCGTATTTGAACGGTTTCTGCAAACAGTCCTTGCCTGAGGGTTGGCTCCTACCTCCGCCCCATGCCGCCCCTTACACTCCCCTGCTCCAACTGTCGCCGCCGTTTAATCTCATTTGATTTCTTCTGACATTCTGGCACATGCTTTTCGAATAACTCATCACCTCGTGCCCAGAAATCCACACAGCTTCAACCAATTCTTAAACTGTTCCATCATTTCTGAAATGAGCATTCCTTGCCTGAGGCTCAAACTCAAACCTGGCTACGCCTCCTTCAAAACTTCCCCTTGCCACCTCGCTCCCTACCAATCCCCAGCTGAATCTCCCCTTTGCAGCTCCTGGTTGCCGTTCATTGAACTTTGTTGTCATGTTTCTGCGCATTTCTTTAAATAATTTTAATGAATATCTTTCTTATTTTGATTTTACTTTACTTTATCTTTTGAGGCGCGGCTTTAAATTGAATTTGAATTTGCATTTTTTGTCTTTTTTCTCATCTCGCGCGTTTCGCACGCGTCATAAATCGCCTGCAAAACGCGCGCGCTTCAAAATTGGTAATTAAACAAAATACTTAACTGTTCAATTACTAATTACAGTTTCGCTATAATCATAGCTCATTACGTATGCTATATCCCGCCTGAATGTTGACTGTTAATTCCCAGGAAATCACATTGGCTCCTCTACAGCCAGAGGGGGGGGGGGGAGGGGCATGGGAATGGGCGGCCGGACATTTGTGCATTGCACTCGCATGTAAATTAGTAATTTGTATTGTTGTTGCTCTGCAGTGGCATCATTTTGATTGCCGCGCATCCGTCTGCCCCAACTGCTTGTATGTTTGCTTCCCTGTCTGTCTGTCTCTCTGTCTGTCTATCTGTCTGCTTGTTGCGATGCTGGCCCGTCCAAATGCCTTGCAACAAAGTGTAATACACACACACTCAAACAATCTGATTCTATGCGGGCCTAAAGCCAGGCGACAAAACTCAAATAACTTCTATAACCAGGATGAGAGCTACGGCGGAAGACTTTTACTGTAAAAAACTGAGGTGACAGCGTTTAAGGAGAACATGAACATAAAAAGTCTCAAAATATTCTTCATTACAAACTATTGAAGGGATTCGAAGTGAATTAAAATGACCATGGAGGACAAGTAGCTTATTAAACAATCAAGAGACCAAGGAGAATGCAGGAAATGTGGCGAAAAAGAACACAGCCTAAATATAAAAGAGATTCCAAGGATTCTCCATAACAAACTGAGTGCTGTGACACTGATTAAAGTGAACATGGAGGACTTACAGGTTATTTAAGTGGCAATGAAGGTCACAGACAAACCTTAACATGAATTCCAAAGGTCTCTTTAGCCGACAAAGTGGTGTGACAATGATTAAAGTGAACATGGAGGACTAATAGGGTTTTTAATGACTATATAGAACTAACTATGCAGAAAATGTGGCGATAAAGGTCACAGATAAACCCTAATATACATTCCAAAGGTTCTTTGTAGACAACAGAGTGCGGTGACAGTGATTAAAGTGACCAGGGAGGACAAATGAGGCTTTTAAAGAGAGTTTATATGAAGAAGTACTGATGGACAGCAGAAGAGTCGATTATTATCCTTATGCTTAATGAGCTTGTGAGTATTTTAGGATGTAATGAGAATGATATTTGAAAGAGAAAGGCATCATAAAGAACTTTGCGCAGGTTAAGTGAACCTGAAGGACATTTTTGGTTTAAAAAGAAAGAAAGTAAAGCTCAGTTAGTGATTGTAAACGAAGCTTACCTAGCTGTTCGATTTAAACTCAATTTTGCCACATTTGTCGGCTGCTACGCTGCTTTTCCCCTGCTACTATATCCCCCCCTGGTACCACACGTTGACAAAATGGCGCGTAATACGCATGTTTTGGACATTTCGAGCGTTTCCAACAGTTATAATTATGGCAATATATGCCAATACCAGCGGGAGATCCTAATATCCCAGTCATACAAGCGTTCCCCAAACATTTTCAGTTCTACATACATAATTACCCACCCAACTGAATGTGTGTGTGTGTGTGCCAGTGTGTGTGTGAGTATGCCATACAATGCGCCACATTAATTGCAACATTTCGCTGTTGTTAATTGACAAATAACTTTAAGGCGAGCGGGATAGAGAGAGCACAGGACGTCTACTCCAAACACAATTAAACCAAATTGAATTTGATTACATAAATTTGATATATATGTAAAAGTGAGCACAAAATTCAATTTGAAACTAGCCTAAAAAAGTATGCTAGAATCCACAGCTGCCGCCCCCCCTACACCCTACTCCCTGCCACTTCACTCCACAAGCCGTGTTGTGCAACCCCTGTGGCAATATTTTGATATCGTCGCTCGTCTGCTTCAATTTATGCGCGTAATCAATTTTACAAATGGCCTGCAGGCAGGTGGGCGTGGCATGTGGGCGAGCAGCGAGCGGCGAGCAGCAAACGGCGAGCGGCAAACGAGAAGGAAATAAATTTATGCAATTTAGAATTTGCCAAGTGAGGCTCTGAGTGTCAAGCATGTGTGTGTGTGTGTGTGTGTGTGTGTGTGTCTACCCAGTCAGCCCAGTCATTGACTTTAGAGCCCAACGAGAAGCGACGCGACGACTAAAATCAATTAAAACCATTTTGATTGCATACTTCTAGGCGTGTTAAGCAAATTATGTGCGCCTGCCCAAGCAGAGCACTACACTGGAACTACACTGGAACTACACACACACACACACATACACACCACATGCTTGAGTGCATAGAAATACCCAGTTGAAGTTTAAAGTTTAAGAAATCATTCTTACAATGATGAATTTGACACGTCTGCCTTTTTCAGCATGATATATGCACGGAAATCAGCATGAAAATGGCAGCACATAAAACTAAATGATAGCAGCAACTAAATTACACAACATTAACAATATGTTTCTACTATATTGTGCACAGAAAATGCCGCAATAAACTAGAGAATAACGAGTAAGAATGCTGTAGTCGTGTATACCCGACTACGAGACACCCTATAGACAGGTCTGATATTACCAAAACTGAACATCTTGGTACACACATATCAAGCAGTTCAGCGACAGTGCAAGCAAGCAGGCTCAATCCTAAATCTAGTTTCTTGAATAACTTCTGTGTTTATTATCCGATTGAGATGAAATTTGGTCAATAGATTCGGAATGACTCAAAAATAGTATATGCCAAAACTCAAAGCCATATCTTTGAAAGCGTTGCTCTGAAACGTTTTTATCGATTCGAGGGGTGAAATATATGAAATTTCAAACAAACTTGGAACACAGTTGCCTACATTCCTCTTCGGTATCTCTAGTAATCTCTAATAGTTCCTGAGAATGCATTTTCACAGATGTTATACCCAATGTTAACCATTTTATTGGTACAGGGTAGATAAGATAACATTTTCGGTGAAGCGTAAGCATAAAAATCATGGGCTCGTGAAATGATCACTTCTAATTTCATGCTGCTGGCACATTTATGCCATAAGCCACAAGAATAGCATGTTATGCAAGTAATTAGACAATATTTATAGCACATATATTTGGCTGTAAAAATGATTGCTGATTTGTGCATTCGTCTGGATTATGAATGCCTCAGTGAGCTGAGCGCTTTAATAGGAAACATTAAGAGTCATAACGGTCATTAAGTTGACCATTTAATAGGCAGCTGATTTAAAGCAAAGCTGACAACAATATAACGATAAAGATGTTGCCTCTTAAAAGTTTGCCCCGCCACGGCACGGCACATGCCACAATATTTCACTTTAATTTCTCACTTTGCCTCCTGCAACGGCTCAAAGTAGGCAACGCCAAATGAAAAATGACAACAGCGCCAAATTGCAAAGGCATTACATGAAATATTTAAAAGGCAGGAGGCAAGAAGGCGTGGCAACAACATTTTCTGCCTTGTCAGCAAGCGGCATCTGCTCTGAGAAGAAAAAAATAAAGAAAATGGAAAACAGGCGTTCCAGCTAAAGAATGAAGAATGAAGCGTGGCGTTGCTTGCTTTTCATTTTGCCTTTTGTATAGACGAAGAAGACATTTTGCGCCCCGATTTTTAATTGTTTAAGAGAAATTGACATAAATTTATGCATCATTTGGCAGCCGCACAATTGCCCGACCAGCAGCAGTGGCAGCATAAAATGACCAATGGCCCATTGTGCTGGCCAAAACCATTTTTGGCCGCATAATAAATGAGAAAATTCTCGACCTAATTGCCATAGCTCGTGTCCTGCCAGCCAACGCACAAAAGTAGGCAATGCAAATATTTATTTTTATTTGCTACACTGAAAGAACTAAATGTGTGCTAAAAAACCATTTAAACTAAAGAGGTTTTAACAAACCTAAAACAATCAAAATGTCAACACTTTTAAAGCCTCTAAACTCTCTTAACACAATTAAATCTGTACTGAGCTACAAATTCCTGTTTTCAGCAATTAAAATCTGTATTTTCAGCTTGACTGTTAAATTCTTAGCATAAGAAGTTTGATTGAATTTATTCTTAAACCGATTTTTGCCCAAGTGTACTTAGCCCATAAATCACTTTGTGTTTTCTATCTCTCTCTTCTTCACGCTATCTCTGAGTTTTGTTTTGGAGTTTTATATAATCCAAGCAGCTTACCTAAAAAGAAATGAATTGAGAGAAGAAAAAAAAGGGTTAGTCAAAGGTTGTAACAGTTAAGAGGCTCCTTTTTTGAAAAAGGCACCTCCTGCGGCAGCATGGCATTAAAAACAAACTTTCTTTTTTTTTGTGGAAACCCAAACAAAAGGTCGCAACAAGGTGAAAGCGACAACAACTCTTAAGTTGTGCAAGTTCTTGCAGAAACAAATTTCATGAGCAATTACGAGGCGCCAACGCGACGACGGGTTGAAGTAAATTAAAATTAAAATTTATAAAATATGTGTAAAATGTGTGTGTTTTTGCCATTTACATTTTGGTAAACTGATTGATTATGACACAACACAACACACACACACTCAACCTGAGCTGTGACGCAAATACAACACTAAAAAATAATAATAATAATAATAAAAAAAATTGTTGCTCTTATGTAATGGAAAATTTGCAGTAACGGGGAGACAGTTTCACAAGAGCCCAGCGGCATTACAGCAAAAAAATATATATAAAAAGCAAAAAAGCAAATCAGAAACTGAAATGCCAAAAGACAAAGGGAGAGAAGGACACAGGAGCAGAAGACAGGGATACACAACACGGGCAAAAATCTCTGGTCATGCATTTGACACATGGAAAGGAAACAACAAAAAAAAACAAGATATAAATGATGATGGCCTTGAAAGCCAGAGCAGCTGGAGATAGAAATGGAGCCTGTGTACGCTGCTTTTTTCATGTGGGCGTCCATTGTCCTTGCGAGCCAAACTAATTTTCGTTTGTGGGACGCAGTCCAAAAATAGCCACGCCTACAAGAGCAGCATGCTGCTGCTCACTTAAGAGCATCATCAGCATTTCTCATGGAATTCTCTCTCTATGTGTGTGTGTGTGTGTGTGTGTGTGTCCCAACGCTCATTTTGCATGCTCGAGCGATTTCTTGCTGTGTGTTTGGCATGCCTAATTTAGCCTGGCCATCATCATCATCATCATCATCATCATCATGCTCATCATTATGGCCTGGCCAACGTCAAAGGATAGCCACAGTTAAGTGGTAGCCAGCAGTTGCCTGGCGGCTAAGGTCGCTGCTACTGGGTTACTTTTAAATTAATTATGCGTTAATTATGTAATTATTAAGCTAAACTTTATGTATCTCAAGCAGAACTAATGATAGTACGCTCCTCCCTCCCTCTCTCTCTCTTTCTCTAACTCTGCTGCTTATTAGCTTGTCATAATGCCACGCTTTGGGGCAAAAAAGGCGCCTCTCTCTGCGCTTCTCATGCTTTTGAAATATGTTGGCCTTTGTCTTCTTCTTCTTTATTCACATTGAATCCTGACACCTTCTAACCCTGCCACTGGCATATCATAACTCCATTGTCCTTGTACGAGTGGCATTCAATTCAATGGCAAGCACCTTTTATCAATGCCAGTCACATAATGGCAACCTCTATTGTCATTTTTAGGCAATTTATATATTTTATACACCTGGCTAAGCTTTTTTTTTTTTTTTAAGGCAATTCTGTGAGCACTCTCTAGAGTCCTTGCTGTTGATTTGCCCAGCGTGTGGTGGGGTTCAGCAAAAAGTTCAAGGCTTTGCGCTCATTAAAAATGCGACAAGTGCAAAATAAAATTCCTGTGGCGTCTGCGAATAATTTGTTAAAAAAATTCAAGTCAGTCGAATGGCGCATGGAAACAGTCAACAATCTGATGAAATCAACTTGACTGAGCAGAAAGGGGGGCGCGTGGAGACTGAAAGAGACAGAGCTAGTGAGAAAGAGATGCATACAAGCACGAGTATTATGAGTTGAAATGTAAAAGCCAGCACACAATTCTCATATGCCAGTGATAATAACAAAAGGCGAGTGTGCGAAGGTGTGTGTGTGTATGTGTGTGGGTGTGTGTGTGTGCTGCGCCCAGTCAGAAATTGTCAGACAAAAAGCAACGTGCATGAATTCTTAGAAGACGACAAAAATACAGTACGCAACAAATTATAGTCGACTTTTCAGCGCAAGTTTGCCAGGATCAGGATGTGCGTACGTCTGTGCCACGTGAGTGTGTCTCATAAACAGGACAAGCTGTCATTCTTTCATTTTCTTTTGTGCCCAACAACCCCACTTCAGACTTCATTGCTGCAACAACTCTACTAACTACAAGTTGCCAAGTTGCTCATACGCCCTGTTGTACTAATAACAAGGAAAACTACTAAATTCTTATATGCAGCTACTTCTGTTGACAAATTGCAAATAAATTGAAATTTTATGGCGCCTAAAGCCGTGCAATATTTTGGTCCTTGACGATCAACAACAATTTATTGACAATTATAATTTATTTTCATAAATTTTTGTAGTTAACTTGTTAAATATTTGATATTACGTAGACTTTTAAGCATATCTAAAGCTCAACAGCAATTTCCATTGGTTAGTGGGGGGATTTCGAGGGTGCTTTTGTTGTTGGTTTGTGTCAAACAATGGAGGAAAGCCATAAGGACCTTGTGCGTCAACGGAAGACGCCTCTCGTTGCCAAGTTCAATAGGTTTCTATGCAATTTGTGTGTCAAACAATGGCAACGATTTGAATAAGGTTTGCTGCCAGGACATTTATTTAGTTATCACGTGCAACAACTACTTGGTAACAATGCCCCACAGAGTGATTGACAGCAGCAGCAGCAGAAGCAGCAGCAGCAGCTGATAAGCCCACAAACCCAGAGAAATAGACCAAGAGAGAGCGCCAGGATACCTGTGTGTGCCATGTTTTAGGAGTGGCCAATACTTTTTGCTCCTGAAGCTCCCCTCTTCTTTATGAAAACAAACTGAAATATATATTATATATATTCATATCGATCAATGTTTGACTGTAACGTGAGGCTGATAACTAAAAACTAACCTTTAACACATTGCCATATCGATCAATGCTAAAAAACATTAATGAATGGTATTTTTTAAGCGCCGTGTGATAATTATCACAACGTTCTATGAGTTCTCATATTTGTATGATAGATAGAAAAAGGTGTACAAAGTCTGATTATTATTTTCTGGGTTTTTACCTTCCCTAAACACAACCCAATGCAGGAAAATTACATTCTGCACTACACCTAGACTCAATTCCATTCTACTAAATACAAATCAAGCGAATATTTTGATTCTAACGATTTCAAATGTTTCGAAACTCTATATTTTATATTGCAAAATTTGTTAATTACTGGAGCTAAGCCCCTAAATCAAGTTTAGTCGCGCATAGTTCCCAGTTATCTAGGTATAAACTAATATAGTATAGGCCGATCATTTAAAGGTTTTCTTCCTCATTTTCCTTTATAATCTATATTAATTATTATTCATTCATAGGTTTTTCTTTAGAAGTTTTAAATCAAACGTTTAGAATGTGCATATACTAGATACTTTTTACACTCTTATCTTAAATACAACATACTTCTGAATTTATTCAGCAATTTTCGATAGAACATTATAAAAGAACATATACTATTTCTGTATATTTGTTTATGGTAGTATATTTCTATATCTAAATAAAGTTCTCCGCTTTAACTCCCTAATAAGGATGTTCGAAGTTCGAAATAGCCACTCTCTACTCAGCCAAAAGACCTTTAATTTTTCAATATTAAATAACAATTATTTATATATATTTGCATACTAAATTTAAACCTCATTTAGAAATATTTGTTGAGTACCACAAATTGGCTTATTAGTTGTATAATAAATAATCGTATAGCATTTCTATGAATACCATTTATCATCTTTAAATCTCATATTGCAATTATGCTGCTGGCAGCAAAGGTAACAATTCTCTTTAATTATGTAAATCACTGATTTCAAATGTTGTGGTTCATATGTTCAATTTAATATTCATTAAATAGTTATTGTGCCAATTCATGGCATTTAATGCCCTTTGCTCATAACGATGCGCATTAAAGTGACACATTAAAAACGCATATAATTTTTTGTCCGAGTTGATTTTGGCTTTTAAAACTGTTTATTATGCAAACCAAAATGTCAACTGGCAATTTGTCAACGTCCAAGCGTTGGGTGTCATAGTTTTCACATTAGACAGAAGGACACAAAGGACAACACGCGCGGACATGTCACATAATGTTATGATCATTCTCTTCTTTTTTTTTTGTATACTATTCCATTGTATACTCGTGTATATTTTTGTAAATTCAACACGCACATGTCCTGATGGACGCGATGATATCAAATGCCCGACCCGAATGATAATCAGGCGCGATAATGACACTCACAGTGGGCCACAAAAATTAAACGCCAACTTTAAAATACCCTAACAGTCTACACCCAGAAAAATAAATGCCATTGACTTCAGAAAGTTAACCCTAAAAGCCAGAAAAAATGTCTGTTTAATAGAAATAATTTCTTAAATTTGGGAAATATATTTCCTAAATTCAGAAAAAAAATAAGGTTAACTGCCTTTGACTACAAAAGTATGGCGATTTTCTACATTTAAGGGCATTTATTTTTCTGAGTGTAGTATTAGAGCAGGGTAATGCTATTGTGTGCTATGCCCAATGGAAAAGTTAGTGTATGCTTTAATAATCCAACTTCCGCTGGCGTTGTCAGTATTTAAATATGCATAAAACATTTGTTTTTGTCCAGAGGTCTGGATTTTGGTTACGGTATTGTTGTTATTGTTGAAAAATTATGGAAATGCTTGTGATTATCATTTGCGTACTTTGAATGTTATTGTCATTGGTTATGAAATGCAATCAAAATGTAAATCGCTGCAGCTTTTGCCGACTAATGTCATTGTATAATCCAATGCCAAAAATGTGCATCCATACTTTTCCCATAAACCCACTTATATTTAGAGTTAGAGTTAGCAAATTTGGTATGTAGATTCTATTATGCCTTGGCTAGACTTAGGCTTATTTGAAATTTTAAATAACGCCAACACAATGCCGAAAATCGATAAAAATTAAATTAATATTACGCAAAAGATTTGAATTTATTACAGGTTATTCATTAATATATCTGGTTTTCACAGCTCACGCCTTAAAGAAATCCATGAATAAATTATGTATATTGTTGAAAATACATTTTACTTGAATAGATTGAAATTTTTGTTAGTGAGTGATATAATAGTATATATATTTTGAAATTTGTTTATGTCGTGTGGCTGAAAATTAGCAAACAGCTGCGAGACTGAGAAAACTCTTAGCGCATTGCCAAAGCCAAAACCAAGAAAGAAAAAACCAGCAACAAAGTCCGTTAACAAGGTGTGCACACATTTAGCCGCATTTAACTTTATTTAGGTTGTTTTTAGAGCCAATTATGCTGATTTACGAGTGATAACAAACATGGACGCATATTAAGAGGCTGCCCTCAAAAGAAATAAGATTAAGGAGAGCGCACAAATTGTAATTGCCAAAATGTTTGGGCCCAAGAACACATTTGGCCCAAGGCTGTGCCTATTTACTTTTAGGCTACGTGACGTAGCCAAGCGAGCCACGCCCCCATTTCCATTCCCACTCCCACCTCTTTTCCACCTTAAATACAGTCACTTCAATTTATTTGGCGCCCAACTTTTCACGCTTGCAAACAATTTCCCGTTAAGGTAACAGGCCAACTCCCACAAAGCCTGCAAATGGCAACATGGCCATAACCTGGTAATCAAAACGGAAATGGCAACGCGTTTCCGGCGCAACCCCCAACCCAAAAAACAAGAAAGAAAGAAAGAAAGAAAACCCTAAGGGCTGACTTTTAGTAGTACTACTATTAACCCCTGGCTGACCTTATTTCATTTGGCATTGTGACGTATTTAGTGAATTTTCTATTCTTGCATTGAATTAGGCGGGCTAAAGAAAAACACGCGACATTAATTAGCCAATGCCACGCCCACAGTGCTCGCTGGCCCGGATATCAATGTGCTGATAATGGAAAACGTGAAAACGCGAAAAACCTAAACAATGAACAATGGCCAATGGCCAAAACAACTGACAACAACGGATAACAGACAACAGACAAGAGACAACGAACAACGCCAAACAAACGTCGAACAACGAAATAGTTGTTCAAAATGTGTCAGACGATAAACGCCAAACAACAAATGCTAAAAAGAAAATGTAACAAAAATATAATAGCAAAAAACAACAACAGAAACCGCGTGAACAACAATTTTTGTTTTTTTTTTTGCTCGTGGGCTAACAATGTGAGAAATGTTGGTGAAAAATGCTGGGAAAATGGAAAATTTGGCTGACCGGCTGCTGGACACGCGGCACAAAATCTGTGTGCAATATTTTTATTTGTTTTTCTTGTCTTTGTTTTTGTGATTGCAGGTTAAGTCAATTTACACGCCAGTTAATTGACAATGGCTATAAGCAGTGTAGGTAGGCGGAGGGGGGGGGGACTACTGTGCGTATGCGTAATGCGAGACCAAAGACCAAATAGGCCCAACTGGCCACAAATCTCAAATGTCAGCGCTTGAGTGACATTTGTATTGATTAGTAATGCGATTAATCACGTGTGTATCTACAAGTATGTGGATGTATGTGGATGTATGTGTTTGTGGCATGTGTATGTGTATGCGTGTGTGGCATGTGGCATTATTTAATGACATTACGCATACGCCAAGTATGTAGGCCAAAGTATTTTACGTTACATAAGTTGTGCCATAAATTATGCAAGCCACCAAATACCGTTTTGTGGCATCCCACAAAAAAAAACCTGGACAAAAGCTGTTAATGAAGCAAAAATGTCTTAGCACATGGCTCGGGTTTCGATCTTTTTTGTTTTTTTTTTTGGTTATTGGGGAAATTTATCTGTCCAGTCGTCCCAACGGGAACTCACTTCAATATTATAGTTCAGCTTTGTGCGCAGCTGTTGCAACAATTTTCGCAATGATTGCCAAGCTGATAAAAACAACAAAAAAAAAAACAAAAAAGTTGCATATAAATCAAGCAGCTGCTGCGGTCTTGTCTTAGCCACAAAGCCACCTATTTGTGCCAGCATATTTCGATTTCTGGAAACGCACTTTAAATTAGCTACCGCCTGTTGTTTTCTCAAAGAAATTCGAAATTCTTGTGAATATGCTGGGCGGGACGAGACGAGATGGGACGGGACGGGACGCTGACGTCACAGGTTGCAAACAGACAGCAACTGTGACCCAAATCGTAGCCAATTTAGGGCCAGGACAAAGCTAATTTAAGCAAGAATACACCTAATAGAGAGTGTTCGATTGGCAGTTACTCTGTAATCAGGTGTCAAGTGACCCAACTCACATATTAATGCTGCTCAGCAATAAGGCAAAGTGCTTATTGAATAATAATTGGCTTGTTTATTATCAAATTGATATGAAATTATCAGAAAACAAGGCAGACTAACAGATACGCTGTATTCAAATTCTCTCCTTAACCTTAAAAAAATAGTATCTTTAATAACTTTAGTGTTTAATATCCGATGCTTCTGAAATTTTCACAAAACAAGGAGGACATCTAAAAATATGGCTGTACAAGAAATCAGAACCGTATCTTTAATATTACGATTGTTATTCGGTTTTCTAGAATTGGGAAATTTTTTAAATTTGACAGAAATTGGCTTTAAATGGGACACAAGAGAATCTACAGGAAACTACAAAGTATTTAACGAATTTAGGACTTTTGATTGTCTCTTGATCGTTAATACTGATCAAGAACATATATACACCACAGGAGCAGAGTTGCCAGCTTTTGCCACAGTTTTATAATACACTTGTTAGCAAGTTTTAAAAAAGTACAGGGCATAAAGAAGATTGAGGAAGATAAAGCTAAAACGCATATTGAAAGTAAATGTCCAACAGCTGCTGCTGCGACGCTCGACGACGACGACGACGACGGCTGCTGCAATTCTGATGTCAGCTGCTGACAGCGGCAGAGAGCAGCAGCAGCAGCAGAAGCAGCAGCAACAACAAACACGTTCGACACGTTGTTCATCATCATAATTATCTACAGCGCGCTGTGACCCAATTTTGCAACTGATATTATAATATGACAGAGCGGGAGGGGGGCGGCAGCAGCAGCAGCAGCGTGTGGGCAGCAAACTTTGACTACTTGACTACTCTCCCGCTCTCTTGCAGTCTTTTGCTGTTGCTGCTCCCTCTCTCTTGCTGCTGTATATTTAATCAACAATAACAGCACTGCTAATTAGCTGTAATTGAGCACGACAACAAAAGTTGCTACCCTACTATATACATATAGGAACACACACATACATTAATATAAAACGCAATTTTGCAAATTACATGGCCAATTAATAAGCAAATTATAAGCAGCTGCTGCCTTTAAGAAGTTCCAATAATAACAACTACTACTGTAGAAACATGAACAGCAAAGGGGAGAGAGAGCGCGTGGGTGAGTGAGAGAGTGTCAAGTTCAACAAAGGCAACAACAATTGTTAATCAGCTGCTCTATTGAGCGTGCTTATTTATAGGCGCGCAGCATAAGCAGTACGTGTGTGTGTAAGCAGCATAGCAATAAAAAGCCGATCAACGCAATATCGCTCACTCGCTCGCTCGCTCTTTAATAGTTTCGCTTCCGTTTCATGTGCACGCATTGTGGTCACTCGGCCACAAGGGGATGTAGCTCAGATGGTAGAGCGCTCGCTTAGCATGTGAGAGGTACGGGGATCGATGCCCCGCATCTCCAAACTTGTGACACTAACTTTTTTTCTTTTTTTTAATACTTTAAATAATTTTTAAAAATTTTTTTTAAATTTTTCTATAACTTTAAGTAGCTCATTTAAAGCTACCAGCTACATTTGCACTCATATAGTCCCGTATACTAACAAGAGAGCACAAAAAAAAACTTTTTAAATTGGAAAAAAGCCGCAGTACCGTCAACACTTGAAGCAAGGACAAAAGGCCTTAAAATCAAAATGGACGCAGTGCAGCATTAAACACAAAAAAAAAATAGAAAAAGAAATCACGAATGCGTCATAAAAACTTTGCACATCAATGCGCAGCGCAAGGGGCGGAGGTTGTAAAAAAAAAGAGGGAACGGACGCAGGAAGAGATTGTAGAGATAGAAAAGCACGGCCATCATCAGCGGCCACTTTGAGAGTAGGTCCTGACAAAAAAAAAAAAAAAAAAAATGAAGAGAAAATTATATATAAAATGAGCTTTCACGTCTGCTGCCGCTGCTACTCAGAAAAAGCACTTGAAAATGCAGCAAAAAGTGCTAAATGGAGTGAGGAAGTGGAGCAGGGGCGCAGGGGAGCAGAAGGGCAAGCAGTATTGAAGGGTCAGCGTGAACAACGCTTTTATTGCATTTGTGTGTGCTGTGTGTATGTGTGTGTGTGTGCAACCCCCTGCGGCAGTTGCCTCATTTGCTGATGGATTAGTCAAAGTGCAGCAAAGACCACAGACACAGGGGTTTGGTTGCGGGAAGGCCAACAACATGGGGCCAAAAAGGGACCTGATTGCCACAGCGTACAGTACAGCAGAGTTCGAGGCTCAAGGCTTGCCCCCAGGCTGGCAATTTGCTGCAGTTCCAGTTGCAGTTGCATTTGGTAGCCGCTGTGAACTTTTTTCTCTCTCTCTCTCTCTTTTTTCTTGCATCATTAAAGCTGCCACAAGTTGCCTTCGCACGCACAGCTCAAAATTTTGATTGATGATTGAATGCAACAACAGCAGCAGCAACAACAACAACAACAACAACAACTGATGAGCAACAGCTGCTTAATGATCAAGAGCTAAAGGCAAAAAAGGAAATATGTAATTTCAAGTTTTATATTTATTTATTTATTTTCCGGTTTCTCGCTTTGCATTCACATTTACACAAAAATGATTTCTTAATGTTCATTTTGCGTTGCAAAATTTTAATTTACAAACTCGGCCGCAAGTCAATTGAAGTTAACCCAAGTAGTTTGAAGCTGCCCACGCATATTTGATACATCAATAAATACCCTGTAAACTGTAAGCAGACAGATGGTTGCAACTGCAATCCTGTGGATTTAGGTATATTTTAAAGGTCTACAATTCATTGTAGATGTTCCTCTAGCTTTATAAACTTGATCTTTATCTCAAATATCCATTATCTTAGGGCTACACTTATGAAATTTGGTATATAGGTCCTTGGAAACTAACTTTATTTGCCCCAATAAACAGTTTTTGTATTGGTTAATCGGCACGTCCGAAATTATCAATAATATTTAATATTTTCATAAAAATATTTCAAGTATTTTCTGTAATTATTCATTGTAAATACCAATTTTTGAAGTCTTAATTTCCAGCACTTTTAAAACCCAGTTTTATTAAAAACTATCGATAGTAACACAAAAATATAAACTGATGAGAGACGGAAAGCGCACTTAGTAACTTCTTGTAAATCGATAAATTTGAAAACAACCCGATAAGCTGATTAAAACTATCGATAGTATTTCCATACTTAGTAAATTCATCTTGTAAATCGAAAACAACCCGATAAGCTGATTAAAACTATCGATAGTATATCCATACTTAATAAATTCATCTTGTAAGTCGATAAATTTGAAAACAACCCGATAACTATGGATATACTATCGATAGTCTTAATCAGCTTATCGGTTTATTTTCATATTTATCGATTTCCAGGCTAAATTTATTAAGATACATTCATTTCACATAATACAGCATAACTTCTAGTCAATCTCTGTCAATTAGAGCACATGTATTTGTTTATTCAGTTGCCTTTTGGCAATTTTATGTAATTTTGCAAGCAAATATTTTGATTTTCAGTGCGTTAAAATAATATTAAACATATTTGAGCATTTTATTTTACCACAGAATTGTTTGTCTGTGCCTGCCGGGCAACAATTCGTCGAATGGCCAAGAGTATTGTTGCAAATATTTGGCCAGGCACAGGTACGACAACAATAAATACAAAAAACCAAATAAAATAAATGAATATAAGAAAGATTTAAATGCTACGCATTATGGGCCAAGTTATTTTTAGTCATTGCCAAGGCTGAGAGCCGCGCTTTAAGCTGAATTTTTTTCTGCTTTATTTTGGGCTTTAATTAATTTGCACATTGAATACTGTTCAAATAATTGCTGCTTAAATACGTTATGCAGATTGTAAATATTTCACAGCACACACGCACACACACACGCAGCGCGTCTGTTTAATGTTTTCATTTTACAGGCTCCGTTGCACGCGCGTCTCACTTTCCCTATATGCGAAGGGGCATGTTAACTTACTCACTCTGCTAAGGCGGATAACAGGCTAACTCAGGATGTCTCTCATATGAGATACACAAGAATCAATAAGTGAACTTGGAGGTGGAGATGAGAAAAAACAGCATTTGAGACATACTATATGACAGCGGGGAATAGGTTAGTTTGACATAACAATCAAAGTTAGAGAAGCCTAGAACTAATTCTGAAAGTGACCATGGAGAACATGCTTCATTTGTTGCATTCATGCAGTTATCAAAGCGCCCAATACTAACTTGGATTATGGAAATAGTGAAACTACTTTGAAAGTACAATTGAAGTGAGCACGAAGAAAAAGTTAATGTGACATTGGAGGACACATGAATTTTAATCCTCAAACAATATATCATAGGATTAGGAATAATAATACAAAAAAATCCATTAACAATAAATTCCATTGCTGGATTATATTGTGTTTAGTTCTAGTTAGAGTGTTAATACATACTAAACAAGAAAGAACGGCTATCTTCGTAGTGCCGAAGCTATATACCCTAGCAGGAATTAGTTTTTATACAAAACTTAATTTTTGTCTGATTGCTCCTATGATGAAATTATAGGAAACTATTTGAAGTATAGTAAAACTCTCACTTAGTTTGGATAAAATATTTGTATAAACAAAAAGTTTAATATAGTGATATAGTGGTCCGATTTTGACCAAATTTGGTCAGCTTGTATAAACTCTCTAGAGACTCTGTTTTGGGAAAGTTTGGTAAGGATACCTTTATAAACAAACAAGTTTTTCTTACAAAAACATGGTTGTCGACCAAACATTCCTATGGCAGCTATATGTTATAGTGGTCCGATCCGGCCGGTTTCGATTCGGATATGTACTGCCTGCAGCAAAAAGAAGGGTCTGTGCCAAGTTTCATTACGATAGCTTTAAAACTGAGAGACTAGTTCGCATAGAAACAGACGGACAAAAGGACATGATGCTGATTCAGAATATATAATATACTTTGTTGGGTCGGAAAAGTCTCCTTCTGACCATTACACATTTCGAGACAAAATTATAATAGGGCATAAAAATCAAGTAAAGATGGAGGTGATGTTTATGATTTGCGCAGATCATAAAACTATATAGACAAGTTTCTAGCAACAGTAAAGCTGTGAGCGACAGTAGACGTATCTTGGCTGACCATGGGGATAATTAGCAAACTGCACCAACTTGGCTTATATGAAAGAGAATTAATTAATTAAAATTGGCTTTTAAAAAAGTGTAATAAAAGTGTGAAACAGTTGATTAACTATACAACTTCAATAGGTAGGAATAATGAAGTAGCTTTGAGTAGAGTAACTGAGAATTCCGTTATCATGCGATGTGTATCTTTCTCCTTGCTTTCCCCGTCTGCTCTTTGCGCTGCATTCGCATTAATCTTTTGACGTTTATCGTTGACATTAATTACTACGGGCCATGTGTGTGTGTGTGCGTATGTGCGTGTGTGTGTGTGTTTTATTTTAGCCAACTTTAACGCCCGCTACACCCTACCCTGGCTCTCTCTCGCTCTAGGTGTATCTTCCTCTCTTGCCACTCGCTGCTATTGGCTTTATTTATTTACTTTAACGCAGTTGTTTGTGCAGTTGCTGTTATTGAATTTTTGTTGTTGTTGCTGCTGTTTTTTTCGTTTGAATTGCCCGCAGTTGCAACTTTGAATGCGTCAAAAACTGATTGACCTGCCCCAAAAAGCGGCAAACTGAAATGCAAACAGAATTTGCTGTTGTTGCCAAATTAGCAGCTGCTGTTTGAAAAGTTAAAAGCTCTAGTTAAGAGTGAGTTATTTTGTTGTCTCTTGTTTTATGTTAATACATAACTTAGCGTTGAGTTGATTTTTAACAGATGTTGTACCTGCTTGTTAGCTCTTGTTGTTGTTGTTGCGGTTGCTTGTGGCAGCAATTTGGCAACTTAATGTTGGCCAAGAAAAGCACAACACAACAACAAAAACTTAAAAAACTTAATAAGCAGCTTGCAAACAAGTTGCCAGCTGCATTTTTTTGCTCTCTGGTTTTCTTGTGTATATTTGTTAGTTGCTCGCATTTAAATATTTAATTAAGTTTTATAAAAAAACCGTTGAGACAGCGCCGCGTGGGTAAATCTTTGTAAATCTTGCTGTGTTGTGTTGTGTTGTGGGTAGGCAGCTAAATTACCATATCAAAAATATTAACAAACATTTTCAGCAGATGCCACAACAAGTTGTACACAATGTCAGCCAATTTCGTTGCTATACTCTGTTTTTAAAAGGGAAGTTGTGTATTTTGGGCTTATCTAATGTCTGTGTGGATGAACACGTTTTATGTCGACACTCTTAAGGCTACAGCAACCAAATGTGGTAAATAATATATCATAGGCAGATAATCTCCCTCAACTTGGGAAGAGAACCTATATCTGCCACATTTTTATAGTTAGCGTCATCAAATTTGGTATAGCGACTACTGAGGACCTCCTTCAAAGATATATTACAAAATACTATTGGCACGTCCAACCCCGCTCCCAAAAATAAGCAAAATCAATACATATTCGGGAAGAAAAGCTGTTGATTTTTATAGTTAGCGTCATCAAATTTGGTATAGGGACTACTGATGACCTCCTTTAAAGATATATTACAAAATACTATTGCAAACTCGCCCAACCCGATCAAAATAACAAATCCCTTAACTGGGGAAGAAAACCTGTATATGCCACATTTTTATAGTTATCGTCATCAAATTTAGTATAGGGACTACTGATGACCTCCTTCAAAGATAAATTACAAAATACTATTGCCTCGCCCAACCCCGCTCCCAAAAATAAGCAAAATCTTTACACATATATGAAGTCCAATTCGATTAGAAGTCTGCTGATGATCTAACAATATTTTTGTTGTATATCAAGCCAAATTTTCCAAAATATGATAGTCTGCTGATGATCTCTTTGACAGATGATATCAAAAAAAAATTTTACTGCACCCCTCCCCAACCCCATAAGTAGGCAAAAAGGAAGCAGAAACAGAGTATACTGCAGTTGGAAGCTTTCAACGACAACGTTCTTGCTTTTCTCTTCGACAATTTCTATGGCAGTCAGCAGCTTCAGAGCTTAAATAGATAACGCTTCTAATCTGCATCCAGCTTGAGCATCGGCTTCAGTTTCAAAGCTTTGGGCTTACCGCAATCTTGCGGCCAGCTGTCAAGCTTGCTCAGCAGCAGCAGCAGCAACGACAACGACAGCGGCAGCGGAAGCAGCAGCTGTTATTGCTCAAGTGTTGCAATCTTTTTGGGTTTTAACATCAAGTGTCAAATTATCTAAGCGGAGCTCTCTCACACTCTGGGCTGGTGCTCTTCAACTGCTACTCTCTCTCTTTCTATCTCTTCCTCTCTGTCAGAGCTGCGGCTTTGGTTTCAGCGCCCACTTGACGCCCCATGGCGTCGAATTCTCGCTGCTATGTTGTGTTGTTTGCCTAATTAATTAGCGAATTCATTTAAGCGTTGAAATTGTTGACATTCTTGTGTTAAAAGGCGGCGCCAGAGGCCGAAAAAAACAATGCAAAGCTATGCGGCTGGGTTCAAGTGTGAAAGGGAGAGGAAAGCAGAGCGAGAGAGAGCCTGCGAAAGCTGTTAATAGTTATGCAAACGCATTACACAGCGACACAGCTGCAGCGACGCAACTGCGCTGCTTTAGTATTTTTATTGTTGTTGTATTTTGTGCTTTTGGCAGCAGCTGAACGAACTTTGGCTCATTTAAAAGCGCTGATTCATGAGCTCATCTGTAATTCGCCGTAAATCAATAAAAAATAAAGCGACATTTGGCCATTGCCAAAGTCAAAATGTAAACTATGCAAAGAAACTTGTCGCCTCTGGAATATTATTTTCCCACAGCAGCCCACACTCTCGAATGAAAGAGGAGCACAAGGGAGATGGGAAATATACATATAAACATACAACATTTCAAAACATGTTTAAAAATGCATAAATTAAGCGCAGCTTAGCTCGCCTATGCAAAGCCAAATGCAAATTAGCTGGCGCGGAAGGCTAAACCTGATGATTTAGTGGGCGTGCATATATTTATAGGTGTGAGTGTGTGTTGGAGCTGTAGCGCATCGTTCAGAATCAGTTCAATTGAACTATTCACTAAACTGAACGAACAAACACTATGTGGATCCTGTTTTGTCGTTCAACTAGTTCATTTGATCATTTCGAGTTCCAATAGGCGTTCATTCTGCTCATTATTGCGCGTTTTGCAACACTTATTGGGCAGTTCCCACAAGTTTGGAACCACTTTCTGTGTGAGCTTATTCTTTTCATTGAACTACAATGTACAACGCCGCAGTGCGAAGTGCACACAGATTTTCAAATGTATTTCCAGTTTGGCAAATGTGTGAAAAATGCAACGCAAGCGGAAATAAAAGCAAAACAAATGCAATGCAGCAGCAGAGGTAGAGGCAGAGGCAGAGGCAGCAACAACAACAAACACCAAACAGCTGAGCAAGCAAAGGCAAACAAACGTTGATAATGATGACGGCAACGGCAACGGCAACGATGACGACGCGTCGCCGTTGCCGTCGCCGCAGCATTTGCTGCTTTTTGCTTTTGTGTGGTTTAATGACCTTGCCCAAGTTGCGCCTCTCTCCCGCTCGCGCTCACACTCACACTCACACTCATACTCACACTTGGCGCTGCTCCCCTGCCAAGCTCGACGCGAGCGTCAGCGTCAGCGTCGCGCCATGTGGTCGAACGACGCGACGCCGCTGTCGATGTTCGTGCCTAAATTTAATTTTATGCGCGCTTCACACGCCTCTGCGCCAACCACCCCGCCCCTTTCCCAACACAACACCCTTCAACAGTTTATTGGCTGCGTTATCGTAGCCAATTTTTATTTTTAAACTATTTTGAGAATTGTGTCAAGTGTACGACGCCCGAAAATAAAAAACCCAAAATAATATAAAATATTAAATAAAATAAAAGTTCACATGTGTTTCACATCATCATCATCATCATGATGATAATAATGATGTTGATGATGAAATCTTTGCGTGTGGGCGTCATCGTCCCTAACCTATTCCAGTTAGCATTAAAAGCTCGTAAAAAGTGACAATAAAAATTGTCGTTAAATGCCATAAAATGCAGAGAGTATCGATAGAACCCACAAAAATAAGAAGAAAATAACGAAAATAAAGAGAAAACATGAAAATCAAAGTCTAAAACAAACGCAACTTGCCATATATTGTACATAATTTCATGATCCAATATACGAGTATATAAAATTTTATGTATTTTACTTAAAAATAGTCGCTTGTTGGCCTTTCTTTATGGTCGTGTTTTAATTTATGGCCCAGCGCAAAGTCAATGACATGTGCGCAGGGGGGGAGCCGCGGTGGAGGGAGGATGGGTTTAAGATATATGTATATATATATGTATGTATATGAAAATGGTGACGCAGAAAACGGTTAAGTGGGCGGTAGGCGGCGGCGGTGGCGCACATTTGACCTTAGCAACAAAACAGGGTATAGAGAGGGGGTGGGTGGCTGGATAGAGAAGTGAACATAATTAATATATGTAACAAAAGATGACTAATTGCATGTGGAATTGGGATTTATATATGTCAAAAGAGTTGACAAATGTGTGGAATAAGATATATAACGATTTTAAATATAGAAATTTACGTGAAAATTAGAGATTAGTACGGGGAAAACTTAAGATAAGGTCTATACCTTAAAAATAAACTTCCAGGAAGCCATTTTCTAGTTCATAAAGTCATAAATTATAATATTTTAAGGATGGCAAAGCATATTTGGCTAATTTATTGCTTATGAAGAATATCAAAGGATTGAGAGAGTGGAATTTAAGATATAATCATTGTAAATGTAGGAAATTAACGACAAAGATTTAAGGATAAAGATATAGTCGTTGTAAATGTAGGAAATTTACGACAAAGATTTAGGGAGAAAAATTTGCAATATAAATATGGAATTTAGGATAGTAGAGCTAAGATAAAAGCTTTGGAGTTCATGAATTTACGTCAAAATTATGATTAGTACGGAGAAGAACTATGATAAGGTCTATACCTTAAAAATAAACTTCCAGGAAGCCATTTTCTAGTTCATAAAGTCATAAATTATTATTTTTAAGGATGGCAAAGCATATTTGGTTAATTTGTTGTTTATGAAGATTATCAATGGATTGAGAGAGTGGAATTTAAGATATAATCGTTGTAAATGTAGGAAATTTACGACAAAGATTTAAGGATAAAAATTTGCAATATAAATATGGAATTTAGGATAGTATTTATAGGAGCTAAGATAAAAGCTTTACAGTTCATGAATTTACGTCAAAATTATAGATTAGTACGGAGAAGAACTTATGATAAGGTCTATACCTTAAAAACAAACTTCCAGGAAGCTATTTTCTAGTTCATAAAGTCATAAATTATTATATTTTTAAGGATGGCAAAGCATATTTGGTTAATTTGTTGTTTATGAAGAATATCAAAAAGTTGAGAGAGTGGGATTAAAGATATAATTCTTGTAGGAAATTTACGACAAAGATTCAAGGATAAAAATTTGCAATATATGTAAATAAGGAATTTGGGATAGTATTTATAGGAGCTAAGATAAAAGCTTTAGAGTTCATGAACGCGCTATAAATAAGAATTTCTATAAAGGGGCAGGTTATATTATAAAGTTATTGGGGTTGTTGTCACATGGAGTAAAACATGCATTTATTCTTATCTTTATTGATAACGTTTTTAATACGATAAAAGTAGAACTGGCTACCTTTGATTCTATTTAAGTTGACGTAATTCACAATAACATTTCCACGTTATTTCATACATGACATACATATTACAACATTCATTTTTAGCCATATTTCCACCCATTTAAACAGGAGTTTTCCCAATTGCAAAAAACATCGCCCCCAATTCAGTTTTCCTCGTTTTCCTGTCAGGTTTGTTTTGTTCTGCCCAGTTTTGTTTTTGGTTTAGGGCCATGTCTGTGTCTGTGTCTCTGTGTGTTTGTGGTGTAGCGCGCCATTGTCGTCATCGTCTGCTTGTGGCATGCCACAAGATCAGCGTTCCAATTGCCTGTAGTTGCAGTTGTATGTCAACTTGCCTCGCCTGGCAACTGGCAGCCCAAAAACAACAACAAACAAACCAACAGAGGAAAATAAGAAAGAATATCATAAATAAATACTTACATACTTATATATCAAAGTGTAGCTAGTACTACTAACAACAACAACAACAAAGTGCACTCTTTCGTGTCATGGCTGGGCATATGATTATGACGTTGTTGTTGTTGTTGTTGTTGTTGTTGCTGCTGCTGTTGATGACAACACGTTGACAACAAGCAGCAACAGCAAGAAGTGCACACAAAAGTAATGTGCGACAGCAAGACAACAACAGTAATAACAGACATAGAAATAAAAGAAAAACTCTCTGCAACGACACAACCAAGAAAATAACAACAACACACAGCAACAACAACAACACACAACCAAAGTTGACGTTGTAATTTGGCGCGTGTTTTTCTTTTTTGTTGTTGCCGCCTTTCTCAAGGTTGCATTTTCATTTGCAATTTACTCAAGTCTGTCTATATGTGGTGTGTGTGAGTGTGTGTGTGTTGTGCGTTGTGTGTGTTGTATGTTTGTCACTGCGCTGCTTGTCAAGCTGCCTGCCAACGCCAACGCCAACGCCTCCCTTTGGCCACCTACTTCACCCAAGGCAAGGCAACATCCCATACCACCTGCAGCTGTCTAATAGCATGCGTCACTAATCGTGAGCTGTTTATATACCCTGTAATTAAAAACCTCGATCTTCTGAAGCCATGAGCCATGTTCTTCCGCCATATGCATCTGTATTAGTGATGTAAAAACATCGTTGGAAAACATCCATACAAAACATCGATGTTCTTCAATGTTTTCCATACAAAACATCGATGTTTTTACATCACTAATCTGTATCCCTCTCTCCCTCTGGGTATCTCAGAAACTATTTAAGTCAGCCCTATGAAATTTGGTATGTAGGTTCTCATTTGAGCTATAATAACATCGATGTCACAATTGTAGACATTTGTTAAATAATCTACAGTATTTTTAGTGTATTTTGTGTATCGGGCATACGACATATTTTCATTAGATTAACCCTCTCAAAAGTCGAATTCTAATATTGAATAATATTGATTATAATATATATATTGATAATAATATATATATTGATAATAATATAATTATAATATGTAGCATACATTTTAACTTATATATGTCAGGGTATCCACTAGTCGAGCACTCTCGTCTAGTGCAAATTACCTGTTTTTTTCTTTGATTTTCTATTTTAAGCACGCTAATTTTGTATTCATTGTCAAGTTGCAGTTTTTTTTATATATTTTGTCATACCTAATTACTTTGAATCGTTTAGTTCCCATGTCAAGACCAAAGGGAATTTCAAATCTAATGGTAAATAGCTTGTATAACTTGTATTACGAATAATTATATAAAACTGTAAGTACGCTTAATGGCTAAGGTTCAAATAACATCCGACGTTTGTCTATACAACATTAGCACTTTATTTCCTCATTTTGGAATATTTCTCATCTGATTTATGATGGGTGTTCTAATAGGGTTTATTTTCCAACTCCACCCGCTGTTAAAAAGTTCTAATTTTTGTACATTTGCCAACACTAGAAATGGTATTTCCCAGCTTTGTTAGGTTGTTGTACTTTTTGCTTAGAGATAAGTAAATGTTAACGACAAATACGGAAAGTTCAATGCACCCTGGGGGGGAGATAGAGAAAAGCGCACGTTAAAGGCAAATAATCAAAATGAAATTAGTCATTTGAGTTGCGTTAGACAAATAAATGCGATGCCCCACAAAAACGCAAAACGTTTCCCGTTCCCATTCCCGTTCCCGTTCCAGTTCCAGAGCGTACATATCTTTAACTAAAACCAGAAAATCGTGGATAAGATAAGAAATGACAACGACCCCAAACAAAACGAAAAATAACCTAAACAACAATGCCTAACTTTGAGTTGATGAGAAATAGGGAAATATTGAGGAATATTCATTTTGTTTAATCATTTTGATGATGTTTATAAGGTCTGTTCAATGAATAAGTCATGTTTTTGCCATTAAAAACAATTATATATTTCATTCTGTGCCGAATTTGTTTGAATTCGTTTGAATTTAACCATCAACTGATTAAATCGGATTAAATAGATCTTTTCGAGTCAAGGTTTAAGTTAGGCAACTTGTGTAATCTGACCTTTAGGTAAAACATTTCCTCAACTTATCAATCTTGAACTAAATAAATTGATTTTAATCATATACTATGTATGCCAATTAGCTGGAATTTCTCACACTTTATAGCCGGTTCAATGAAATGTGGTCAACTTCGCCTACCTGAACGTGTTCGCACCATTTTACCATTCAATAAAATGAAATAAAACGCTTACCTGTAAATAAAAGAGTAGGGAAAAAACATGTTAATTAATCAATAAATTTTAATATGCACTGGAAATACTCGTAATCGTAAATGTATAAGAAAAACTGCACAAGTTAGTGCAGTTAACGAGTATTAGCCAGCAAATCATGTGGCAAGTGTCATAAATAACGATTTAACTGACTCCAAATAAGATGGAGCGGCTCAAAAACGCAAATCTTAAATCGTTTCGCCATGTCGGCGCATTTGGCTAAGTCATGGACCAACTTGGTAAATGAAGTGTAGTCATAATTTATGTTTTCTAACTTATAGTTAGATAGATATTCAAAGCACGTTTATACAATAAATAGAAACCAGTTCGATTGTAAGCGGCCTCTTGGCGAAGGTGAAAACTGAAAGTCCATAGTATGATTATAAAAATATATTGTAAGAAGGAAATACGGTTGTACACTTTGTTTTATGTATATATCCTAAATCGTATCTATCTAGCGATCACGATATCGATACCTATAACATATCGCACAGAGTTATTTCTTAACTTATCGATATATTTTTCGGTTATATTCCAATTCACTTTATTTCTGTTACATTCAAAATCAGTTTGTTTCTGATCTTGCAATATAAAATAATATTTTATAACAGTTTTCTTGTTTTGCTGCTAGGAAATTTAAATGTTAGCACTCTTGAAAAATACCATTACAATTCCAGTAAAAATCAGTCAGTGTGAATAAAGTATGTATAAGATAAATCATTAATTAAACAAGCTACAGGCAAACTGGCAGCGTACAAACAAAATGCATTTACAAATCAACATTTTTGTTTTCTCTTATTTTGTTGGTTATCGTCACACAAATCGATAAAAGTTGTTTCTGTTCTTGTTCTGTGTTTTTGTATCCGCATTGTGGGCGTTTCTTTCGCTTGTTCCCAACTGAATTCAATGAATGAGGAGAACTCTGTATGCTCTTAATGATTAATTGCAACTGAGCCAACACTCAACCAGTCATCAGTTAGTTCGTTTTTAGCCAATGCAATCATCGTTTGATTGGACCCGCATTGGGGCACACTGCATTTTGAATGCCAACTAATTAGACATCAATTTTTTGTTGTAGCTATCATTAAGCGCTGTTCAAAGCTGAACCAAACCCAAATCGTGTAAGGAGACGCTAACCGAAGCTCAAATACCCTTGTGGATGAAATTATAGAATGGTATTCTTCAGTTTCAAGGTAGGTTATTTGCATATTCATACCATTGACAGCTTCTTTATATCTTTAACCAAACTTTATAATAGTTTGTTTCACTGATTATGCAAAAATTGAGATTTTTCCTTATATTTTCCTTCCTTATTTTTTTGATAAATAGCCATAATATTTGATGGATTCACTACTTATATACCATATGCAGTTAAAAGTAGTCTCTGTACCAAATTTCAACAACATAACTTCATCGGGTGAACAGTTTGCTGAGAACTGATTACTATGTTACTCTGTTACAATGCTGCTCTGCAAGTTATAGTACTCTCATTCTGCAAAAACCCAGGCACTTTAGAATTTTATTATTGATTTTCATTACCTGCATACACACACACACCACACACACACACACATTCATCATATAGAGGTGAGCTGCCCCCATCATCATCATCATCATCATCATGATGATGATTGTTTGTTTTTGTTGCCATGTGCTACGCCGCTGATTGCTGATTAGTTTTGATGAGGTTATGCGCCAGACACTGACCGCCCAGCACTATAACTATCTGACCCCATGTTGCCATGCCCCGCTCAAGCTCAGAGATATGTAATTATAACTGTTTACAATTGCAGCCTCGAATCAAATCTCTGTGGAAGCCGTTAGAACAGACACTACCAAATTAAAGCGAGCCAAGGCAAGGCAGCCAAGCCACAGCACTACCAGCAACAACAACAATATTTCAAGTCTTTGTGGCCTTTGCATAAACAACTAAAACAACAGACAACAACAACGGTTAAAAATAAGAATCCTTTAAGTTTAACAAGTTAACTGCTGCGGGCCATAAGGTAAAAAGCTCCCAAGAGCAAAAGAGAGCGAGAAACGACGAATGCAAAATAAATAAATAGTTAAATAAATGAACGGCAACAACACCAAACCAGTAAGAACGCTCTAGCCGGGTGTACTCGACTAGCAGATGCCCTGTTTCTAGATATAGAGCTGCTTGCCTTTGAATAGAACAGCAGTTTCTTGAATTTCTTGAGTATTTAGTTTTCAATCGTTATGAAACTTTGCACACATAAAGATTAGATGCTAAGTTATATGTGTACCAATTTTCAGGATAATATCTTTAAAAATGTGGTTATAATTAAATTGCAAAGTATGATATTCGAATTCTTATATTTTTGAATTTTTAGATATTTGTTTCGATCTGTTATAACCGCTCTATACATTTCTTGCTTACAGGGTATGCTGCATTTTAAAACAGGTATTTATACAATTCCAAGTTCTATGCCTCAACCGCAACCTCCCCTCTTGAAGGCCCCACCTCAATTCGCATTGCGTTTTGTCGTTTGTCTGCCAAGTTTACTTTCGACGCCTTTTCCTGTGTAGTTGTTATTTTAGTTGTTGTTGTTGTTGTGTGTGTATATGTGTGTGCGTGTCTCTATGACCAGAGAGCCCTTGGGTAACGAGGCTCAAAGCCATTACGTATACGTAATATCTATAATTATGCATTTTATGCATTTCCGGTGGGAGGAGGAGGAGGTTGGCGAAACGGAACTGCGAGCCTTCAAAGCTGATTTGAATTTCAACAATTTAACAAAATTAAACTAAAAACGGCTCGTGGCTAAATTGTGTAGCAACAATTTTTAATTGGCATTTAAGTTGTCTACACATATTGTAAATGCAGCTAACAAACGGAAACGGAAGTCGACTCTGCCACACAGAACACGAGCCAAGGACAGGCAAGAACAATTAGACATAAGAGGCAACATAATTGAGCCCTGGATACTGCCTCGAGTGCCTAAAAAGAAGCAGCAGGAAATGAAGGATTTCTCCAAAGGAATAGACTTAATTGTAAACGGCAAGATGCTTAACTATGTATGATAATAGAATGCAAGGTCTGAAAACAATTAGAAAGGAATTTAACTGGCATTGTTAATCCACAGGAAATCAAAGAAATTTTGATGAAGATAACAAATTTCAGCACAAAATCGAAATATTAAGCGGTTCTCAATTCCGAAAGTTTCTCTTTTCGGAAAAAATTGTTACTTTAATACTTGAAAATGGTAACAAGGATTATTATATATATTTCTAAATTAGTTTGCAATCATAACTATTTCATTTTATGTAAAAGGCAAGGCAGGTAAATGATTTTAAACACTTTCTTTTATTGACTTTTGGGCTGCATTCAAATTCTATTTGTGTTGGCTTACATAAACAAATATTTTGTTACCAAAAAGGTTTTATCTATGACAAAAGATCAGAAACGTGCCACAGTTTGTAAATAAAAGGTCTTGATTCAACAGCAGAGAGTATCTGAGAATTATTTTAAATAGTTGACGCTACAATCTCTTACATTTACATAATGCGAGTAGTTGCCACAGGAAGCCACCTGATTGGGATAGCTACATTTATTTAGTCGTGTCTGGCATTCCAAATAGAGTTTAAGAAAAATACCAAAAACACAGAGTTGAGCACATGAAAGGGCTGTCAGGCAGAACTGCAGGCAAGAGGCAGGCAGGCAGGTAGAGGAGGGAAGGCAGGCAGTCAGGCAGGCAGTCAGTCAACTAGACAATTCCAACTTCAACTGCGGACTGCAAACTGACACGCAATAGTTAGACAAAACTCGTAACGTCCCTGGGGTCTGTCCATCCGTACGTAGCTCTCCCTACGTTTCATCGTCGCTACGTGTCTTGTCTACCTGCTGTGCAGTGTGTCCATGTTGCAGTTGCAAGTTGCAGGTTTGTGTGCCATGTAATTATGCTGTTTAACAGCGAAAAGTTTGGTTAACAAATAAGACACGTTGAGCTGGCCACCAAACCAAGTAATTATGGCTAGGCAAGTACGAGTAGTACTCAGACTCACACTCACACTCATACTCACACTCACACTCAGACAGTACTCATACTCAAAGTTCGTTTAGTTTTGGTCTCCTTGCATTTCAAATTGAGCAAATCAAAACTGTAGAGCGTCAGTCAGGCAGACAAACAAGTTTAAAAACATTTCAAATAAATAATATTTGTTTTCAGGTCAAAGGTTCCTAAAAACTTGCTTCAAAATGCTTTTGCATTTTGTGTTATTAATGTGGCAATATTTTGATAAATGCTTGCTAAAGAGAAAGAAAAAAGAAGGAAATAAAAATAATAAAGAACAAAATTGTTTTTTGGGGGGAGGGCTACTAAATTTGAACAAGCTGCCACCGTGCCACATACTGGCAAAAAAGAAGACCATTTCATTTTAATGTGCGGCCTTAAATCAAATCAAAAAGAAAAATGCTTCAAGGGTGAGAAAAACACACATGCATAGTGGGTGGGGTGGGGTGGTGTTGGGTTGTGCGAGACTTGTGTGTGGCCATAAGGCTGACAGGGAAGGGGGTGGGGAATATAAAATTAGTTATTGATGGGTCTGTGGGAGACATGCAATATTGCGCACATTTAATGGGCTTTCAATTGCGATAAAGCTGGGGGAAATCAAGCAAACTACAACAAAACCATAACCAATCAATACAAACACTAAAAATAACTAACAAAAATCTAATTTCAATCGAAATAGTAAGTGCACTAACTAAAGTTCAAGCTAAAAGCTCTAAATATGAGCGAAAATTGCTTAAAATTTCCGTAAACTCATATTTAAGCTGAAAAACAAGCGAAGCGTGAAGCGTTTTAAATATGATAAATCCATGAGAAAATCACGAGTATACCATATTCTAACTTATTATACTCAAGTTTACGCCACAGAAGGGGATTAGCTGCGGTGCACGACTCAGGAAAACGCTCAGAAAACCATATTCTTACTTAATATTCAGACCACAGCAGGGCGGGTATAAGCCGGGGAGAGTTTATCATATGATAAAGTTGGGGGGAACGAATCAGGAGAACTCTTAGAAACTTATATTTAAGCTTATTTCAAGGCTAAGGAAGGGTGCTATAGAGCCGGGTAGAGTTAAAGGTATGATATGATAGAGGAACTTAAGAAAAACAACCAAAAATTCACATACAATCTTAAGGGGCAATAGAAGGGAGGTCCTAATTAGGACGGAGTATAAATTATAATAGGATTGCGGGGGAAGGTCAGGAGAAAACTCCCAGAAATTCATATTTCAGTTAAAAAACAACAAAGAATTTGAAAAATGCTAAAACTAAGCATATATAATCAAGAAAATTATCCGAGGCACAAATTAAATCATAGAAAACAGCTAAAAACTAAAGTTAGGGGGTGGGGGGAGTACGGGGTGGGGGTACAGGGTGGGGATACAGGGTGGTGTGAAGTGGCAGGGCGTGTCGTGCATTGACCAAAACAAGTGAACGCCGCGTTGTCAGGTTGAATGTACCCCACGAAAAGCAACTCTTAAAACCATAGAGAACAACGTTGTGCGACGTCGTCATCGTGTTGTTGTTGTTGTTGTTGTTGTTGTTACTGTTGTTGTTTGTTGTCGTTTCACGATCGCCAACCGGACAGTCGCAAAGTTGATAACCTTGAGAGCATTTTCATGCGAAAGTTCAATGAATTTAGTTTTACTTCCATGTCTCAAAATGAAAGAGAAGAGCAGAAGAACACAGCGGGGCAAAGCTGAGAGAAGCGAGAGAGCAGCAGAAGAGGCAGACAACAAAGTCACAGGCGAGTTCTAAAAAAAAAGAAACCAGCACATGTGAAAAAAAAAGAAGAAAAATAAATACAGCACAAGAAAAAAAAGTAGTTATAACTACTGAGAAAAGTGAAACAAAACCAGACTAAACATTGGCCTGCCAGCAGACAGTAGACAGTAGACAGCAGCTGAGAACCAGTTCAGCAAATGAACAAACTGTTGCAGTTGCAAGAAGATCTCTAAGCGTTGTATAGAAGCTGAAGCGGGGGCAGGCAGCGGCAGGGGCGTGAAATCGATGCGTTGTCGTTGTCTTCGTTTTCGAAGCTCATGAAATGCGCAGGAAATCAATGATTCGGTTCGGTTCGGTTCGGTTTCGATTACACGCACACGACGACGATTGGCGACGACACAGCAGCAGCAGCAGCAACAACAACATGTTGCTGCAACATGCCATGCAACTTGCCACGCAGCATGCTGCTGAAAGCATTTGCAATAAATTAACTAAAATTATAGACAATTATTAGCATTGATCGTGGCAACAACAAACAACAATTCCAGTTCGAATCCCAGTTCCAATCCCAGTCCCAAGTGAGCGATGAGTTGCAACTCTCTGTGCAGCAGTTGCATATTTATTGGGGCGTTTGCGCATTTTAATTAAGCGATTTGTCATTACACAAGCGAGCTCAGGCTCAGGCTCAGGCAAAAGGGCCAAGATGCTGCTTTAGGCCAGGCTTACAAAAAGGTAGTTGCCAGTTTCGCTTATTGATTACACACGTTAAATATACTTTACGTATTTAGATAGCCCACAATGCAACATTAAAACGAGGGGCGCAACATTCATTATTCAATTACAGTGTTGGATATTGCACTCAAGTTGAACATTGATATTGAAATGGGTATATTGAACTTGGAAATTGAAGGGTTCAATTATAATCCAGTTTAGTATTGCTTAAGCAAAGAAATTGGCAATAATCTATTACAAAAATGTGTAAATTCAGTTAATAATAAATATATATTTGATTCAAGTTGAACATTGATATTGAAATGGGTATATTGAACTTGGAAATTGAAGGGCTCATCTTGGGGGCAACAATTATAATCCAGTTTAGTATTGTTTAAGCAAAGAAATTGCCAATAATCTATTATAAAACGTGCAAATTGAGTTTAAAATAAATATATATTTGATTCAAGTTGAACATTCATATTGAAATGGGTATATTGAACTTGGAAATTGAACTTGAAATTAAAGGGCTCATCTTGGGGGCAACAATTATAATCCAGTTTAGTATTGTTTAAGCAAAGAAATTGGCAATAATCTATTACAAAAACGTGCAAATTGAGTTTAAAATAAATATATATTTGATTAAACGTCAAAACAAGTTGAAAACAAGCATTCAAGTTGAACATTGATATTGAAATGGGTTGTTGAACTGGCTAATTGAAGGGCTAATCTGGGCGGCTATAATTATAATCTAGTTTAGTATTCTTTAATCAAACTAATAACAAAAAACCTACAGAAAAACCTATTTAAAAATAAATATTATATTTAATTGAACGTCAACAAGTTGAAAATACTTTTAATTGAAACCTATTTGTTGACTTCAAATGTAAATTATTTATTTGGCATATAAATTCTTAAATATTTGTTAATATGTTTTTGCTAAACAAACATATTTGGCTGAATATAAATAAATTGAAAACTGGCTAATTGAAAGTCAATATTCAATTGTTCTAAAATTTGGCTGAATATAAATAAATTGAAAACTATGTGATTGAAAGTCAATATTCAAGTGTTTTAAGATTGAACAATAAATAAAACTTGCGGGAGGTATTTAATGAAATTTAGTTATATTGAATATCAAATATTCAAGGTTCTCAATATTCAAAATAATTCTGAAATGGCAACTGTCAACTTTATAAATAAAATTGAATATGGAAAATTGAAGATTGCAATTGATAAACGAGTTTAAATGACAGATTTTTAACCAAGATTTAAACCAAGATTTGTTGTATTAAATATTAAAAACTAAATAGTAAACGATTTAAACAAAAAACCTTTATACAGTAAGTCAATTGAGACGCACATCCTTGTTAACTCACTGGAAAAGGAAGCTTTAAAAGTATGCCAGAATACAGATCAGGAAGCAGCTAATGAAACAGTTTCTCCCTGCTGATATTTACTTACTACAAAAAACTACGGGAAGCTTCCTGATCAAAAAAAAAAAAATATATAAAAAATAAAGAAAAAAGTCCAGCAAAACAGGAGCCAGCAACAGATTTAAAGACAGCGACAAGAAGACCCAAGGAGAACCCAAGGAGAGCCCACAGCGGACCATCATGTAATTTGAGTGGCGTGTAAGCCGCAGACATAAAACCCGCAGCGTGCATAATTTAATATCAATATTATAAGTATATAAAAGGTCTGCTATATTCCTCGCTACCTCCCTGCCCCTCCCAGTACCCCTCCTTGCTGACTACCTTAATGACAAACCAAGTGCAGCACTTCAACACTTTTAGTGGCAATTTACAGGAGCTGACCACAAAGACAAAGAGGCAGCAGCAGCAACAATAATGACCAAGTCCAAGCTGATTGCTGATTATGACATGGCTCGAAGCTGGGGGCTCTCCTCCTGGGTCTGGGTCTGGGCCTGGGCCCAGGCCCTCAGGCTGGCCAAAGGGTGAGAAAAAGCCAAGTTAGATTGTCGTCAGCCACATGCAGATGATGTGAAGTGCAAATAATTATGACAAGCAGGCGAGCGAGGACAAGCGAAGCGCAGACAGCCGTGGAAGGCGGCGGTGGCGGCGGCGGGGGGAGCAGGCAGCAGAGCCACTGAACGGAAGCAGCGACAACAACAACAACAACAACAAATCATTGCACACCTGCAGACTAAAAATAAAAAAAAATATAAAAAAAAGTAAATTGCGTGGTGCGAAGAAAAAACAACAAACTGCGAGTGTTGCAAGAGAGTAAGAGAAAAAAGTGCAACACTTGAACTTTGGCGCAGCTGCATTAAGCAGGAAAACGAGGGGGAAAGGGGGCGGCGAAGGTACTGGTAGTGGTAGTGGCAGTGGCAGTGGCAGGGGTGAGGCATTCAGTCAGCCAGGCAGGCAGGCAAAGTGGCAAAGTCTCAACCTTAGACACACCTCCAACGCCAAAAGCCAACAACGCCAACAACAAACTCTTGGCAACAGCTTCAGACCAGGCCACATAACGATGATTATGAAAGACAATCAGCTGTGCCTCATTGTTGTTGCTGTTGTTGTTGCCGCTGCAGTTGAGGTTTGTAGGGTAATTGACAACGGCTGTGGCCGTTGGCTGCTGCACTGCAATCCATTGGCCCGGCCAGAGCCGGCCACTGGAGCAACAGCCACTCAATGAGCCACCGAGCCGAGTCAGCCAAGCGGCAAGGTAAAGCCAATACCAAATGCCTTAGTTATTGGCCCAAACGAACAACGAATAGATTAAAGACGGACAAATAGACAGACAGACAGACTGACGGATAGACAACATACCCAGCTAGCTAGGGGTTAATCTTGTCTGTGTCTGGCAAATAACTGAGCTCCGCTCTGATTGCTGATAAATGTGTTAAAACGAAATGAACGGGTCTTGAGCGATATCAGTGCAAAGGCCCAAGGTGTCAATAGCTGTCTATTTCAGAGGGGATTCCAAATAGGAGCACGAAGAAACGAACTGAGGGCAGTCGAGCCAAGTATACTTATTGGAACAAGGGTCTAAGAACTAAAATCATTCTTACAAATGCAGGGAGAGACCCCGAATCGAATTAGTTTTACGAAAGTTATGGGATTTGGAGTCCATGAAGATGTCGAACCATACAAATCAACGTTTCTTTAACTTCCAGTACGTATTTTTATAACAAAACTCCGACAGCATAAGTTTGAAAACATCGTATTACAATATATCTAATATATACAATATATATAATATAATTGAGTTGAAACCTAATCGACATTTAAAATTTTTCATAAATTTTCCAAAAGGGGTAATTAGGGGTACTATACAGGTAATATTTCAACTTTAACTTAAGCAAATGAACTAAATTTAAATGCCAAATCAATCTAGAAGACAAATAATAACACAAAAGACAATCCACACAGAAATTTGTTAGGATTTAACAAAGTTGTGAAAGGTAGAAAGCTTCAAGGAACATTAGAAAAGTTATAGGTATTTACAAGACATGGCAAACTTAAAGATATGAACCAAGTTTAAATTTCATATCAATTAAGAGGTCAAAGTGTGGAGTAGGTTTCTGCTCCAGCCACGGTAACCTAACCTAACCTAACCTAAGAGGTCAAACCATGAGAAAAACATTCCGCATAGAAATTGGTTCAATTTTAACAAAGTTAAGGCAGTTGGAAGACTAGAAAGAGCATTATCTAAGGTCCTTGCATGCCGTGAGTTACTACACCATCAAAAGCCATCTCATTAAGCCAAATCTTGTCATGTTTAGCCTTCAGGTCAAGTGAGAAAAAAAAGCAAGCCGGATAATCCCCAGGGCTTTGCCATAGAGTTCCCGCACAGTTCCACTTTGTTGAATTCACAGTGCACTGTGGTCTATCATAAAAATAATGAAAAATGCCGCTAATTATGATGGCCCTTCAAAAAGTTATGATGGCATTTCAACCAAAAGAACAACAACAACAACAACTGACAGTACCAAGTCAGAATATTACCAGATTGACCTTTAAGGGCATGAGACCAAAGAGTTTTTGAGGCCGAACTGTCGGAGTCAAAAGTTAAAACAATAAAATTTAAATGCTCTGGCCACAAGCTCTTGACAAATTATAAACATAAAAGTTGTGCAGACAAAGCGAACCGAGACAAGACGAAAAATCAATTAGCAATTAATAATTCTCAATGTTGCGGGCCTAAAGACCGGTTTTCGGCCAACTAATCCAACTAACTGGAGGCGTCCTGAAACCATTAAGACACGAAAACAACCGCAGGGCGTCGCATAAATAGATATTATTAGTCAGTTATTATAACAATGTTTACATTTGACGACCTCCCCTCCCCAACCCAAAAAAAAAAGTAGGAAAAGAAAGAAGCTTTCAATCGAAACTTTGCGTTTTCAATTAGCAGTTAAAGCTTATGGCCGCCAAAAGCTGTTACCTCTAGAGCTCCCTCTATCTCCCACCCCCTCCTACTGCCAATTACCAATGTCCGCTGTGGGTGTCAATTTGACTGCTGTCAGGTGGCAAACAGAGGAGTCAGAGCAGCCAGGACAGCCAGGACTGACTTTTAGCGTGTTATCAGAGAGCAGACCCTTTGGCCCCTACTCTATGTTGTTCCCTATCCCCACCCGAGCGCCCCACTTTATCAGCGGCTCTTACACGCAATGCGCCAGAACGTGAGCTGACGCTGACGACGACGACGACAACGACAAGTGTCATTATATCAAGTGATTTTCCTTTTGGCCACTGCCAGTGCCACAGCCTGTGCCACTGCATTTGCTCTGTGTGTTCCCGCCCGCTCTGCTTCCCTCCCTATTCATTTCCAGCTTCTTGCTCCTGCTCCTGCTCCTACTCATCCTTGTCATTCTCGTTGGCATTGGATGCCAACGTTTTTGAGTGGCTTATAGGGCCCGCAGTTTCAGTCCGTGTGCGTCTCTCCCTCCTCCCTCTCTCGCCCCCCTTTTGACAGTTTTGAAGTGTTATACGATTTTACATTATTGGCTCTGGCTGCCAGTCTATAGTCTATACACCGCACCGCCTCCATCCTGCTGCTGGTTCCATTCTTTCTATTCAGTACCCGCTCTATCTCATTCTCTCTCTCTCTCTATCTCTCTGCTGTCTCTGTCACACACAATTTCCATCTCTTTCTGCTTGGCTTTTGTCCGTGTTGAATAGTTTTGACGTAGTTTTGCATATGTTGGCTAAAAGTTTTTGCATCGCCGACGTGACTGCCGCCTAAATAGATTTGCTGGCGGCTTTGCAGCTTGTCAGCTAAGATAACAGCACAACAATAACAACAACAACAACAACTAAAGCAAAAAAGTAAACTGAAAAGTCTTTGTTTGATAAGTTTTCACAGTGTTTTCAGCACGTGCCAATCCATTCGCAATTCATTGGCATACAATATTTATGAGGCTTTGGATCTTTGTTAGTTTAGATATGGCAATCACATCTCAACAACATTATGCCTGTTCTGATTTTAATTCCTTATTGTTATGCAAGAAAATGGAAAATTCTTATAATTAAGAAGCCAAGACTTAAACGAGACAAGTTTTATACCCTTGCGGAAAGTTTTTAAGTACAAAAACGTATTTTACAGCTGTTTGATATAGTAATCAGATTTTAATGAAATTAGTCATACAATAGAAAGTAAATTAAAAGTCGCAATTCCTGAATTTGGTTAAAATATCGTTAAAAAACAAAAAAGTTGCTCATACAACTCATTTTTCATCCGATTCTACCTAGTACAGCTATAGGATATAGTAGCGCGATTCTGTTTAAATTTAATCAGCTTGTATAAACTATAATGAAACTTAGATTTGTTGAGTTTCGTCTGCATAACTTTATAAACAAAAAAGTTATTCATGCCAAACAACTCAATTTTCATCCGATTCTTATGGCAGCTATTGTAGGATAAATTTAATTATATTTTATTTAATTTTTATACACCATTTGACCAGACTTTCATCGTTCATTTTATTTATCAAGTTTGTAGCGTTTACTAAGTACATTTGTATGCTTTTCAGCAATTCTGCTTAAGCCAATTAAAAGTCTCAATTTTTTGCTTTAATTGCATTTAAAAGTTTACCACAGCTGCATGAATTGAATACACACTTTTATAATGCCCCATCATAAAAGTGTGTATCCAATTTATATTTCAGCATAGTATTTACCAAGAATCTCTTTGCACTAATCCACATTTAATGCACTTAACTTTTTCTTCTTCTTTCATCTGCTTGGCATCTTCTTGGCAACTTGTTTATGTGGGGCTGGGACTGGGGCTGGGACTGGGGCTGAAGCTGAGAGAGAGCGAGGGGGCCGTGTCGGGTCGGGTCGGGTAGCTGTCATAAGTTTTGTTTGCAATTTATGCACATGACATAAAAACGTGCGCGCAGAGACACAGAAAACCAGTAAGAATGCGTCACTGGAGAGAGATAAACTAGCATATACCCTGCAGAAAAATGAAAAATAGTCTAAAACGCGTTCATATATATTTTTTCATAAATATCGTTTCAGGGAATACCTGATATATAGCGCCAAACTAACTTAAACTTGAGTTGCGTATGTTATTGAAGAACCTACATCCCAAATTTCCTAACCCTAGCTCTTATAGTCTCTGAGTTCCAGGGCGAGACATGTTTATATAGACTTCACTGCTCAGGATAATCAGGAATATTAATATATTAACCAAGCTAACATAAACTTGATTTACGTAGGTTATTGAAGAACCTACATCCCAAATTTCCTAACCCCAGCTCTTATAGTCTCTGAGTTCTAGGGCGAGACATGTTTATATAGACTTCACTGCTCAGGATAATCAGGAATATTAATATATTAACCAAGCTAACATAAACTTGATTTGCGTATGTTATTGAAGAACCTACATCCCAAATTTCCTAACCCTAGCTCTTATAGTCTCAGTTCTAGGGCGAGACATGTTTATATAGACTTCACTGCTCAGGATAATCAGGAATATCATACAATACCCCAGGAAATGTCTCTTGCTGCCTCCTACTGACTTTATCATAGCCAATTTTACAAACATATTTCATTTTTACAGGGTATAATCGAAGTTGTTGTTGTTGGCATAGTATCTACTGCTGTTCTTATTCGAGTTATTTACGAGCTGTATTTTACGAATTGCCATTGCTTATTGTATTTTATTTGTTGCTGCTGTCGATTCACTTTAAAGATTTCCCCGTGCCAAATATTGTAGAATTTTTTATTGAATTTATTGCAGTTTGTAAATTATTTATTTATTCATTTTAATGTTTCAAATGTTATAGGTTCTTTAATTGTTTTACAGCAGAGATTTGGACAAAGCTAAGAAGAAGATGAAGGAAACAACACAAACAACTGGAACAACAACAATAACACAAGTCTCAGCGGCTGGCAGGCGCATAAAAACTGGGTCAAAAGTTGGAAAAATTATAAAGTAAAAAGAAAAGTGTAGAAAACTTGCGAGCTAAAAAGAAAAACGGCAGCAAAAGCAGCAACAACGTTGCAACGTTGCAACGGCGACGGCGGGGCGACTGTTTACACACACACACTACACACACACACACACATCTATAGACACTGCACTTTTAAAGCTCACGCAGCAGGCAAAGAGCAGCCCCTCCACCACCCTCTCTCTATCCCTTAACTGCTGCACTTCTTTTGTGCATTTTGTTTATTATTTTGTTTAGTACTTTTTATTTACTGTTTGTTTGTGTTACTTTTATTGCAGCGCCGCAAACGAAGCAACACTGCAAAGAAAAAAACACGCTTTGAATATGGATTCTCGACTGTGGCATAACCGCAGAGAGGGGGCGGCGGGCGGGTTAAAGTTCCTCGGGGAGTCAGTGTGCGGCAACTATCAGTTAGGGTTAATGTGTTTGTGCAAGTGTTTATTTGAACTCAATGATGCTGCATAATTTAATAACTAAGTCAATTAAATACGCTTTGAAACAGGTGTTGGAAATATGGAAATATATGAATACTTGTTTAGCCTTAGCCATATATGGAAGTTAACGCATAAGCGGCTTTCAAAGAAGCTAAGAAAAACAACAAATGTGACCTTCAAAGCTGCGTTTCCTTATAACAACTCAATATGAGATTGATAAATGTTTAAAAGTTATCATAGCTCAAGTAATATATATCATATATGGAATAAATACGCGCTCTCTCCCACTTTTTACTCTCACGCGAGCGTAACTCGCACGCGCTCTCTCGCTTTTACGCTCTTGCGAGCGCATTGCTTGTTATAATTCTGCTTTGTGTGGCATTCGTAAACGTTTTACTGGCTATAATTTGATATTTTTATAAGTATTCTTAAATCTTGTTAACTCACCTATGTAAATGTACTTCAAATATTTTAAAAACTAACATTAAATATATTTTTGATATAAATTACATTAAATTCATTTCGCTTACACAATTTTAATGCATTTTATTTGAAAGCTGCCCACATTATTAGCCAAAAAAAAAAAGCCAACAACAATCAAAACCCATTGACAATCTCACAATAAATTGCCTTGATCTCTTCGAGGTGTTAACTACAATTTTATGCAAATTACTTTACAAACTGATGCATATCCTAAATGCTTAAATACAAAAACAACTAATTGCATAGATTTCTTGTGTTTTTTTGTAACATTAATTAACAGAAATGTTTTTTGCCAACTTCAGCTAAAGCCGCGCCTTAAACAACAACAACAACAACAATATGACACCTACCTGAGCTGAAAACCAATTTGGCAATCTTTATAGATTGCAAATGAAAATTAAATTCAAGTCTCCCCCTCCAAAAACATGGCAAAGACGATAAATATAAGCTAATTATAACTAAAAGGCAAAACAAATTTTCTATAAAAATAGCAAAAGCGCGGCCTTGAGCAAACAATTGAAAAGAAACAACAAACAAATCAACAGAAAGAGACAAAATAAAAACAAAATGTCAAAGCAAAAATATTTGCTGTTTGATTTTTTTTGTCAGCTGCAGCAAAATGTTAAACAAAAAACAACAAAACAACAAAAAAAAAAATAAAACACTGCACACAAATGTAAATAAATTACATGCAACAAATGCAGCAATGTTGACGTCGACGTCGCAGTCACGTTGAGTGCTGCCGCTGCTGTCGCTGCCTCTGCCGCTGTCTGTGCCACTAACCCACTTCAAGACAACCTAATGCTATCTCTGTCTAGCTGACAAGCTCTCTCTATACCTATCTCTTTTCCACAGCGCAACGTGAAACGTTGACAACAACAACAGCAGCAGCAACAGCAGCAGCAACGAGGCTGCCTTCGCATTTTGCATTTTATTACGAAAATTCTTTGCATTCAAAAACCTAAAAAGCATTCAATTAATCAGACAACCCCAAAAAGTAGAGTTGGGGGTAAGGGGGAAGCGGGAAACGGAGCTTGCGGCGGTTGTAGCCCGAAACAAATTAGCGGCTTAAAGTCCCGCTCCCCTCAAAGGCGTTGATTGATTTGAAGGGCTTCCAGCATCCAAGTGAGGGGAGGGAGGGAGCAAGGCTAAGGAGTTGGCAGCCCATTTGATCATTTGCTCAATGGGTCGCATTTGGCAGCTGTCAGCGGTGGGGGGTAGGGAAGTTGCAAGAGTGGAAAAAACAGCTCAATTGAAAGCTTATTTATAGGCCCGGCAAGACCCGACCATCATCCCGACAACCGTCGACAGTTGTGACCCAAAAATCTGTCTGGAAACCACAAAAAATAAAGAATAAGAAAAAAACTTCTGACCACACAATCTTCAAAAACCACAAAGTGGTTCGTTCACTTCACAGATAAAGATAATGACGCGAGAGAGCATTGAAAACTCTTTGGCACTATCAGAAATAAGAAGAAGAAAAAAAAACTATAAAGAAACAACTTTAAATTGTAGCCATTGTTTGGCTGCTCTGATTCATCAACAGCTGAACCCCCCGCACACCCGCACACCTCTCCGCCAAGCTGCCATTCAACTGTTGGCCATAAACATAAACATAATTTTCTATTGCCTCCACTCGACGCGATTTCAACTCGATTCAACGCTTTGTCAACAGCTGCAAGTTGCGTTGCATTTTCGCTTTCAAAAAGTTGCACAATTTTTTGCAGTTGTTAAAATTACTCATTATAGAAAAGGCTTAAGCGGGTATGCTAAGCTGGAAGGTTGGTATGTCATTACAATATTAACAAACTTTATGTGAAGTTTTGACTTGATTGACAGTTGAAAATTTGAAGCAGCTGTTGAACTTTGCAAAGAAAGTGCTTTTGACAAAATTTGTTTACAATTCCCAAACAGTTTTAGCAACGCTTTAGTTAAATAGGACATAGAAATAACAAAATCTGCTGTTAATTTGAAATTGTTGATGGCAGTTGAAAGTAAAGTATCTAAGCATGAATAATTGGATGCCTTTCTTTGCTTCTTACCGAAAGAAAGCTACGGAATGTGACTTCTTTTGTTTATCCAACTTCTTTGTTTTTCATTTTTGTTTACATAAGATGTTTTAAGTATATGCTTATCACACGAAAAATGTATATCAAGACAAATATTTACATGAAATCTGTGTTAAACCAGAATACTTTACTCCCAATCCTTAAGCTTTGTAGGCTAACAATAAGTAGCTCAAATTTCTATACATATATTTAAGATAAACAGCGCTTTTGAGACTCTGGTTAGAATTTACAGGGAATCTTTGAGTATCTCAGCTTATAATATTACAATATTTAAACGTGCTCAGTTAGGTATTTGGTTTTTCCTCAGCATGTTATTTCTTTATGCTGGCTTCGGCGAGTTACTAAACTTTAGCTGGTTACTTGTGCATATATAATAAGTAATTGCAATGTTAAGTATACGCCAAGTGGCACAAAACTTATCCTCAACAAATATACACCCCCACACACACACACACACACACACACAACAACAACAACAACAGTAGTTACTGAGTTAAGTCAACAACCAGCTGCTGGTTCAATGAACTGCACTTGGCCAGCAGTTTAACTGGCCAGTTTGCTAATTAAATTTGCTTATTTCAATAATAATAATAATAATAAAGAGAAAGAAGAAAGCAAAATAGCAAATATACGAGTGTCTAGCTAGGAGACTGACCACTACTCCGGGGTCAGTGCCATGTCTCTCTGTCTAATCTAATAAAAAGCGAGGGACACACCTTGACAGTTAAAATAATTTAATATACAGTTAAACAAATGACATTTAAGAGTCAGAGGAAAGAAGTTTGAAGGTAGAATTAATTTAAAATAATATCGAAATTTTTTAAATCTCTTCTCTATCGATGAGTTTTCTTCGATAAATCGATTACTTTATATGGAAAAAGGTTCTGTTTTAGAAGTTTGATGAATTCATTGACAGTAAAAACAAACATTTAGGTGAGAAATGAAGATGAAGTATTACAAATTTACTTAAACTTTACTAATTTTGCGATAGTTCATTTAATATCTAAAGCTATCGATAGATTTCTTGGTACAGTTCTGCCTTTTCCTTTTTATACTTTTTCTATTGCTTTAAAAATTCTTAAATTCTTTGAATAGAAACGCGCGCGTTTTGCATGCGTTTTAAAACGCGCATTAAAGAAAAGTTTGCCAAAAACAGCTGACAAAGTGCAACGCCAAGGGCATTAGAGCGTTAAGAAGGGACTGATGGGTAGAAGGTGGTGTGGGCGGGGCCGGGGGCTGGGGGGCGTAGCATAGCATTAACATTTTGCATTGTAATTACAATATAAATTTCCAGCGGATTTGGCGGATGCGAACGACGAGTTTTTCTTTTTTGCATAGATAAAGTTAGTAAATGAGTCTAGGCTAAAGTTATTTCTATTGTTGTTCTTGTTGTTGTGGATACACTTTCTGGTGTGGTTCTTGTTGGTGGTGCTAGTGGTGGTAGTAATGGTGGTGGTGGTTCAGTGCCGACGACCAGCAGCGCGTAAAAGTCAACGACAGCAAAATGTGGCGCTCAAATTAATTTTTCAACTTTTATTGCGGTTATACAGAGACAGAGAGAGAGTACGGATAGTACTGCCCATATAAGTATATTCGTATGTATATAAATTCTGGGCTATATCATTTTAATGAGAGACACACGCATGTGTGTAAACGGGGGCGGGGGCAGTCTGATGCCCCAAGATCTGGAGTCTGAGTATGTTCAACTTTAACTTACAATCTTTTTGGGGTCAACGCTAAACTGGCCAACGATCCATGACACATTGTTTCAGTTCATAATTGTGAATTGTTGTTCTTAACTTACCTGCAAAGAGAAAAAGAAATGAGAACATGAGAACAATTAATTACATGTGTGCAGAAAACTAACTAAAAATGAATTAAATTAAATTAGATACTATATATATAATAGGGGTGTAAGTAGCGTTGTATTAAAGTAACCATGGAGGAACTGCTTGAGTATTAAATGTAGTTGGGTTGGAGGAGATGACAAATGTACATACAAATCAAGCTAATAATATTACCCATGGGATTGAAACAAGGGAGGATATTAGGATATAAAAAGATAAACAGAATTGAAGGAAGTAATAAACTAAGCTAGACAGGTATTATTATATTATATACTTTGATGGAGCTAGGAACTGCGAGTTGAGAGATCTATACATCTATTGTAGTCCTATTGTAGCCCTATTGTAGCCCTATTGTAGCCCTATTGTAGCCCTATTGTAGCCCTATTGTAGCCCTATTGTAGCCCTATTCTAGCCCTATTCTAGCCCTATTCTAGCCCTATTCTAGCCCTATTCTAGCCCTATTCTAGCCCTATTGTAGCCCTATTGTAGCCCTATTGTAGCCCTATTGTAGCCCTATTGTAGCCCTATTCTAGCCCTATTCTAGCCCTATTCTAGCCCTATTCTAGCCCTATTCTAGCCCTATTCTAGCCCTATTCTAACCCTATTGTAGCCCTTTTTGTTAGGAACTTGATTTCCTGAAGAAATACAGGAATTTGTGTTAGGCTGAAGGTGGCTCCTATTTCTGTTTCTAGGTTAGTATTTCTAATTTGCATTGTTCTTCTGCTAGAATACGTAGGGAGGATTCCTTCTCAAGATGGGACCTTTTATCCTACAGTGTCGTGTTAGGAGTATCCTACTGAAGGGAGCATTCCTTCTTAAGATTGGACACCTACAGTGTCGCGTCAGGATTATCCTAATGAAGTTCCTTCCCATTGGAGCTAATTGCATAAATCAACTTGAACTGTAGTTTTCTAGAAATTACTTGGGAATATTTGAGACCTACTACGATTGCCCAGTTTAGCTGTCTCAAGTGGTACTTTCCTATGCCTTTGAGTTCCCAAGACAAAGTATCAATATTATCAAACTCATCAATAGATTCTAACAGATAAATAAAGTGAATAAACTAAATGTTCCTATTTGAATTCAATCCTATCTATCTCTATCAAAATATCAAAGTTGTCAAAGCTGAAAATGGAAGCATTTAACACATTTAAAACCCACTTCAAAATAGTTTCGAAAGTGGAAACCAGAACAGGCTTGTTTTATTATTTATTGTCGTCTCGTAGTATACACATTCTCACTAAAACTTCATATATATGCATAGTTTATCGAGCTGAGGGCAGCTCAATTGGCATCAGTCCCGCATCGCATCGCATAGGGGTAAAAACAATCCATAACAAAAACCTCAATCTCAGTCTCAAGTGACTGCAGCAGCAGTCGGCACATGAAATATACTTTTTGTTTTTTGTTTTTTGGTTATTTTTGGGAAACGTTAAAACAAAAATGTCAAAAGCAAATTCAGCAAACACTTAAAATGGTCTCAAGTGAGCGAAGGCAGGCGGCAGTTAAAATGCCAAAATAAAACAAGAAATTCAATAAAAAACAATAGCAGGCAGAGTCAAAAAAAACAACAACAACAACAACAAGAACCACAGCAAAACTACAATAAACAAAAAATACAAATAAAAATTATAGTAGACGACGCATTTTCCCAAAGCGGCAAAAAGTCAACTGCCGGCTAAAAAGCAACGTAAAAAATGAGAAGAGACTGCGAGGCAGAGAATATGTGCGAAAGTGAGGGTGGGGCGGGGCCAGAGGGCGAGAAATGCGCTGAAATTTATGCACACACTCACACAGCATGGCGGCTGGAGGGGGGTTAGTGTGAGGGCGGTAGGTAGCACTGTCTGTAGTCCCTGGAGGCTGGACAGAGGCGGGTGGCGTACGCCCGCTCGCCACCCACCCCATTGGGCGCCCCGGGGCGGCTGCCTGCAGTGCCGCCCCCTTTGTAAATATGCATGAGCAAAAATTTGCTGAAGGACGATGACGAAGTGACAAACTGACAGACTGACAAACGGACAGCCTGATGAACTGACTGGCAAACTGCTGATTTTTATTTGAACAGCAAACGGCGGCGGCTTTATGAGCTGCTGCAGTTTCAGTTGAAGTTCAGTTTATGTTTGGTTTCCTGCTCTCAAAAAAAATAGAAATGGGAAATTCAAAATTGCGACAGAAATGAAATGCTGAGCCAGAAGCGTATGTGCTATGTGGGTTATAGAAATGGGCGGGTGTCGAGGGGGCTAGCTTGATTTAGTAGCTGCTGAGAGACAAGCCAACAGCTGTCAAGGCTTGTTTAGTTTAGGCCAAGTTAGTAGAGGCTGACTGAAACTCATTACGCGTAAAGCCACGATGAAAGTTAAGAGCACTTAAAAGCATTTATTTATAAATTAAGCGATGTGAAAGTTGATCAATTAAATGGACATAATGATCAACTGATGAGCAGTAATGATCAAAATGCTCATAATAATATTTATTCCATTTTTAAGTGGGATTTATTAACTTTACTTATTGCTCATTTCAAATATACGGGTATTCAAAATGTGCTTATCTTTATTAATTGTTTGATTTGATTGGGATGAAATCTAACTTCAAAAATTACTTTTTTATAATTTTTTTTTAATTTTTATTAAAATTTTATTAAAATTTTTTTTTAAATTATTAAAAATTATTTAAAAATTTTTTTTTTAAATTTTTAAAAATTATTTTAAAATTTTTTTAAAATTTTTTTAAAAATTATTTTAAAATTTTTAAAAAAATTTTTTCTAAAATTTTCTCCTAAAAATTTTTATTATTTTTTTTGTTGTTATTTATTTAGGTTTTGTCTGATTATTATTATACATTTCAAATATAAGGGTACTAAAAATGTGCTTATTTTTATTAATTGTGATGAAATCTAACCTAAAAAAATACTTTTTTTTAATAATTTTTATTAAAGTTTTTATCTAAATTTTTTTAAAAATTATTATAAAAAATTTTTTTAAAAAAATATTTTAAAAATTATTTAAAAAAAAATTTTATTTTTTTTTAAATTTTTTTTCTAAAATGTTTTTCTAAAATTTTTTTATTATTTTTTTTGTTGTTATTTATTTAGGTTTTGTCTGATTATTATTATACATACATATGTACTCATATATTCTTAGCTCATTTATTTAGAACTCTTTTATTTATTTGTAACTATTGCCCTTCAAATATACTTCTATTTTTTAATTCAAATTTATATTTCTTAGCTGATATATTTATTTGAATGAAAGATTCTCTGACTTTAAGCAGTTTTTATCATTTCCATATTTTCTGTACATGATTAACAAACATGTCAAACTAACTTCTTTATTTAATTAATGTTTTCCCTTTCTCAAATTTTCTAAACCTTAACACCTCATAATCTCTAATATCTAAGATAACCCTAAAAATAATTAATAACCTTTTCAATGATTGAACATTCGGTATTTTCAAATTGAAGTTAAAATGCCATTCAGAATTTCACGACTGGCAAATGCCATTGAAATACTAAATCAAATAATTTCTAGTTTGCCCGTTGAAATCGGGGCGCACAAAATTCAACTAAAAATCCAATAAATTTCTTGTAGCTGCCAGCTAAAAATTCATCACGCAAAATACATAAATACAAATACACAGCTACAGATACAGATACAGATACAGAGAGAAATACAGCTACAGCTACAGATACAGATACAGCTGAAGAAAGCAATGCGAAAATGTGGCACAAAACACGTACAATAGCTAAAGTAATACAATAACAAATCGCCTCAGAGACTGAACAGGAAAATCGAAAAGAAGAAAATCGCTGGCAAAATTACTGAGAAAAGGGACTTGGCGGTGTGGCGGGGCAGGTTGAGACGCTGAGTGAAGCTGAAGCTGCTGCTGCTGCTGCTGCTGCCTTCGCTGCTTTGGCTTCTATCAGTGCCCGTGTGCCCGGGAATTTCTACACACACACGCACACAAGTTTTCCATACACACACACACACACACACCCACACACACATAGGAAAACATGAAAATCTACTCAGCTGCCCGCGAAGGGTGCAAAAATGTGTGCGCGCGCGTTTGTGTGTGTATATATACATATATATATGTATGTTGTGTGTATGTGTGTGTGTGTGGCTACGAAACGAGGGTGTTATAAGCGGTTAAATTTTGTACATGCTCTGGCTTCCTACTCACCCCTGCCACTTCCCAATCTAGCTACGTCTCGCCGCCACACACAACCCGCTGCTGCTGCGCCGTTGGCAACGTCGTTACCTCCAATTTCCCAACGTCATGCTCTGCCCATTGGCCCCCTGCCCCCTGGCCACTCCTCTCCTCTCCTCTCTTGTCCTCTCCACCTTCGTCATCGTCCTTGGCTGCTGTTTGTCCTTTGTGCGACCCCCAGACCCAAATGCCCGCCCCGTTTAATCCACGTGCGCTTTTTGGCTGCCCATTTTGGTGGCGTTCTCAGTTGCGTTTGGCTAATTTTACGTTACGCATACGCCCCGTTTATGTGTGTGTCTGTGTGTGTGTGTGTGTGTGTGCGCGTTCTAAATATGTTTGTTATTGTTGTTATTTGGCAAACGGAACGCCCAAAAACTAAAATTCTGTTGCCTAGTTTTAAGCGCTTTATAGCGCATCGCTTTGTGGCATTAAACGTAAACTGTGTGTGTTTGTGTGTGTGTGGGTGTGTGCATAACACCAAATTTAAATTTAATGATGAGCCAAATACATTTTTAACAAACAAACAAACCAAATTCAATCTAACAACAGTTGTCCATGGCGAGAGAGGGAGGAAGAGGGAAATCCAAGGCGGAACCTATGCCAAAGAGATGCGCTTATAGGTTTATTGTTATATAACAAACATTTTATATTTTTTGCCATTTTACAAAACTCATTTTCCGTTAAGGTTATCTGCGGCCACACAAAACTTCAACCATAAAAAAAGAAAACTCAAATAAATCGAAATAAGAAACATAAAAATAACAAAAGTTATCTTTGGTAATCCGAAGAGTTAATTCTCTGAGGATCCTTTCTATGACAGCTTTATCATATGGTCGATCGATTATGATAAGATACTAAAGTATACTAAAACTCTTTTTAGTTTCAGATATCTTGAAGACAAAAAGCTTGTTCATACAAAAATGAATTTTTCAACCGATTGTTCCTATATGATATAGTAACGCGATTCGGCTGATTCCAACGTATGTTCTTACTACTCCAAAAGGAAGCATCTGTACCAAGTTTCATCAACGTAACTTGAAAGCGAAATCAGTTCGCATAGAACAGAAAAGCAAACAAATATGCAATTATCTCGATTGTGTTACACACTTCGTGGCTAAGTTTGAGGACCCTCCTCAGCAAGTGAATAAATATACGAAATACGTTAAATAATCGCCGCCCTTCTTGGAAAAACTTTTGCCTTTGCTTTGCATATATTTGTGGGGCAGGGCGGGGCGGGGCGTAGTGCGGGGCAGGGTGAAAAACGTCGCTTAAAATTAAACAAAACACAAGTTGGGCAGGCGAACGAATCTCGGCTAAAATCAGGCACCCGGAAGCTGCCTTTTGCTTACCAGCCTACCTCTGCCTGCCTGCTCCCTCTTTCCCCCTTCTACTCCCTCTCTCTACCCCTCTCCAACGCCCTCGTCAGCTGCGTAATCTAGCAACTACTTGAGCGGCATAAATTCTAGAAACCAACAACGACAACGACAACGACGATGACTGCAACGTGGAGCCATAAAAGTTACAGCCCAATAAGAGAACGGGTACGAGTAAGAGGGGCAAGAGTCTTGCGGGAGAGAGGAGGGCGGTGGGGGCACAGAGGGGTTAAGACCTGACCAAAGAGATGGCATATATAATTTCGCACAAGGCAGTGAACTTGGCGACTTGGCCTGCATAAGTAATAAAAATAGTAATTTGCTCGTAAAATAGTTGCGCTCAAGTAATTTTAACGATTATGATCTTAATCAAGTTGCCAAAGGATAAAGGGGGAGAGGGAGGGGGAGGGGGCGAGCGAGAGGAGAGGAGAGGGATGCTGTGGGTCTGTGTTAAGCACTTTTCTGTCTGCATAGATTTCTAAAGTTTTACAAGCATTAGAGAAGGAAAAACAGAAAACTTAAGATTTGTGAAAGTTCAATTGTTAAGAAAAACATAAGCTCAAACTCAAAACTTGACTAATAATTAATTCATGTAATTAAGGTAAATGCCTTAAAATGCATAACTTATAAGAAAATAAATGATAAATGGAATAAGTGTAAACGGGTGTATGAGATAGGGCGGCGTTATCGGATATCAGTTTGGTGGTGGAAGTCGATAACAGCAGAAGCATCGATACAATCATCGATAATATCGATGGGAATAATCAGAAGCAGTTGCTAACAATCAGTTCGTCGTAAGCCGAAAGTGAGTTCGTCGATAACAGCAGAAGTATCGATACAATCATCGATAATATCGATGGGAATAATCCGAAGCAGTTGCTAACAATCAGTTCGTCGTAAGCCGAAAGGGAGTTCGTCGTCAGCCGAAATGTCGATCAAGAAGCTGTTCTGCTGTTCGGAGAATCAAACTGCCTTAAATTATCTTTATACGCTGTATTTAGCACATAGTTCCTTACATAACCATAATTAAACATAATAAAGTATTGATTAATCTCTACCTTACATAAATAAATTTCAAATATGTTTCTATATTTGCTAGGTTCTATCGGAGGAACTGCTTAAAACTGAGATTAAATATTTAAAAAAAAAAAATAAATAATAATAATTAAGTTTCTCAACAGTTTCTACAACATACTTGTGATTCTCTATAATATCAAATACTTTTGGACCTTTGCTTGCTTAGAGTTCTCTCAAAAAATCCAATTAAAACTTATAACTTTTGAACATTTACACCGTTCAGTCGAACATTTTCTATGCTTTTCCCCCCACATATGAGGAAAGTTATCAGCCCACAAATGGCTAAACATTTTCTCTCTTAACTAATTTACATATATTTTTTGGCAACACTTTTATAACTTTACTGCCTTCCACCCCCACCAGCCCCCAGCAAAGTCAAACTGATCAAACCATTGTATTTGTAGCCCAAAAACATTTTCTATTCCAATTTCTATTTGTATTCAACAACATTAAATTGCAGAAACCCTAAAAACTAGGGAACCTCGCCCAACAACAGCAACAAAATGTTTTAAAATTTTCTGGCTTTTTGCATAAAGTTCAAGTAATTTATTTGTAACAAAAAAGAAAATAAATATAAAATATAAAAATAAAAATATAACGACAAGAGAAATAGAAAAACATGACTGGGCCGTTGGAAAATCCAACAAAGGCGTTTTCAAATGCCAAGCAATGAGTAAGCAAAACAGCAGAAGAGAAAAATATATACACAAAAACAAGTAAAAAAACAAAGGACAATATAGTAGGATGCCTGAAAGGAAAATAGGGGAAAATTCTACGAGGCAAACGAACGTTGGGAAAAACTTTACGACTTGGAAAAGCAGCGCTTGAATTTATGTGCATAATTTTTATATATTTGCGACAGACGATAGAACCAAACGGTTGCCCTAACTAAAGCTGTGGGCGTGGCAATTACACACACACAGCACACACACAGCGCACAACAAATGAAACTTTTGTGATTTACTTTAAAAATGTTGTGACTGTGAAGCATTTCTAGGTATGCGCCAAAGGTAAATTGAAATCGCAAAACAAGCAAACAACTGCTCCATAAGGAGGGAGTGTAGAATGGGGGGTGTGTGTGTGTGTGCTGGATCTACTGAACTGCAAAAAGGCAGCAAACAAACTTATGCCACATGCAGAGTAGCCTAGAGAGTTATAGGCGACTACCATGTGAGTTTCATATGAGTTATGTGGCAAAAACTTTGCAATACAGCACCTACAAGGTATCATTTTAAAGGCCAGGCTGAAGGGGGTGCACGGGGGGTGGCATAGTGGCATGCAACAGCATTAAGCAGCGACATGTTGCAAGGCTGGCAAAAACATGCGTGCAACAACAGCAGCAGCAGCAGCAACAACAATGCAAATGCCAGAAGTTGCCTCCCCGGGCGCTGAAAACTGTGCTATACTTTTTTGCACAATTAAAGCCCCGCTTTTGTAACTGTATAGGTAAAGCTGCTGTGCGTGTGTGTTTGTGTATGTGTGTGTGTTGGTTTTGTTAAGCACTTTTAGGTATGCAAATTTCATTTTAAACATATTTGCTTGGGCAACAGAAAAAAAAAGAGGTGTGAAAACAAAACAAAGCTAAAGTCAAGAGCTGAAACTTTCAGGCATTATAACAGTAATAAGTACAGCAGCAACTACACACACACACACAGACACAACCAAACACACATATATATACCTATATATATATGTATATATACAAACAAAAACAATGCACATCAGTGACTTTGGCTTTGGCGTTGAAGTGTGTACTTTGTTTAATGAGTTTTCAAGATGAGTTTTTGTGCCGAGCTCAAAAAATAAAATAAAACAAAAAACAAAACAAAACAATAGCGGAAAAATGCCACGCCCAGACGCCTACTTGTGGTTAACGAGGCCAAGCGAACAGGCCAGCCAGATATACGCTATATATACTGTATACAGTAAGTATATATATTTATATATAGTATATATTTTTGATTGAAATGCGCGCTGGCAGCCAAAAGTTTGCCAAGTCAAAAGTTCTCTAGAGAATGAGAAAGAAAAGCAATGCAACGACACAAAAAACAAAAAATAATAAAAGAAAATAAAAAAAAGTTGCAGATGAAGTGAGAAAAAGCGCGGAATTGAAAAACAAAATGAGCTGCACGATGGGCAAAATTGTGTGGAAATTCTCATTGTGTGCGGCTGAGAATTGAAGCCTGGCAAAGACAACACAGCAGCAGCAGCAGCAGCAGCAGAACAAAGCCACTTTAGCAGCCCACCCAACCAACCACCCAGCCCCTAAACCACCCAACCAACCACAGCGGAAAACATTTTAAGATTTTCGCCACTAGAAAAGTGCAGTTGCCTGGCGCTGGCACACGCGTTAAACTCACAGGACTACAACTAAAGGAAAACCCAAAAAAAAAGAAGAGAGAAAATTAAGCGCACAGCAGGTAATCAGCACCAAAAGAAACAAGTAAGAATGCTATAGTTGAGCATACCCAACTACAAAACTCCCTGTATCCAGGTCAAAAATATACGATAGCATCTTCCTACACTTACACATACACAGCACAAGCTACAGAGCAAGCGAGTCATTTAAGTGGCGGCTGTGCTGCTTCTTTCCCCGCGCTGCAGTACTGAATCTTGTATGTTGAATAACTTCCGTGTTTATTACCCGATCGACTTGAAATTTGGGAAGTAGATCAAGAGTGACTAAAGTCAAGTACATGCCAAATCCCAAAGCTATATCTTGAAAATTGTTACAACAAAACTGTTTTTATCGAATAGCGGGGGAATATCTCGAATTCAAAATAAACTTGATCTGCTGCCGCTATAGACAAACCTACATTCCAAATTTAGTGACTCTAGCTCCTATAGTTGCTGAGATCGACGAGTTCATACATACGGACAGACAGACATGGCCAAATCGAAATCTCTTTTGATACTGATCAAGAATATGTATACTTTATAAGGTCGGAGATGTCTCCTTCTGCCTGTTACATACATTTGCACAGATTTAGTACACCCTTTTTACCCATTTTATGGGTACAGGGAGTAAAAAGAAAGAAAATATTAAAGAAAAGGTTTTATTTTTGTTGTTGCACGCGACAAAGCAAAAAAAGACAAACAAAGAACATTTTTCTAGCTAATGACAAATTTTCCTTTTCAAGCTGAACATCAATTGATCAATTTTAAACAGAAATTCTTCCAGTTTGTTTATTGATGTTTATCTGGGCAAAGCGGCAGCAAAACCCAAAGAGAGAAGGAAACGAGTTGATAGAACAAGATAATATTCAATCTATCGAGACAATGTTTTGTTTACACAACAACAGTTGAGAGTTGAGAGTTTTTCTTTTCCCTGAAGGTCATCAAACTTTGATCAAGTGCAAACAAAAAAAAAGGGGGGAAAGAAGGGATAGAAAATAAGATTACAAGCAATACGAGAACATATGGCAGCTAAGAAATAGTTCAAATGTATGCCCCCAAAAATATAAAACGCAATGTGGAAAATATGTTCAAGTTTCTTTGGGCTACACAATTAACACAGCTGGATAAATAAGAATACCAACAAAGTCCACTACAAATATAATAATAATGATGATGTCAGTGGATCATAATGATGTTGTTGATGCCACAGATGAGTCAAGATATATCAGAAATATCAGAGATCGTGCCGCATGCAGGCAGGCGCTGACAAATCAATGTCGAGGGGCATTTAAATTTAGCAAACATTCAAAGAAAACGCCAACAACTGTGAAAAACTATGACAAAGAGATGAACAACACATGCTATGAGATCGACGCCCCCTCTATATAGAGATGTTAAGCTTGGGTACAAATCTCTCCCTTCTTCATACTATGTCTGTCAACATTTTCACGCAATCTAATAATATTGGGATATTAATCGGAACAATATGGGAAAAACTGTCATGTGAAAGTTTAAATATGATTCCATTTAGATATCTTAAAATGCAGGAGCCTTCCTTGAGACCTAAACACTGCCTCACTAATAGAAATAATAAATATATGTGAAGAAAATTAAAGATACAAGAAAATAACTATAATATATCACTTCTTTTTTTTATAAACTAATAATTAGTTTTTATGCTGCGTGTTATTTAAAACACTTTCATAAATATCTCCGGTTAAAGAGCAGATAAACGCAGGGATCTAACAGTGTATTAAAAACCTCAGAGTGTTAAGCAAACCTTTACCAGATTGAACAAAGCTTAGGTAAATTCCAATAACCTTCCTGCAGGCGTGCTACCAAAAGTCCAATTATCCGAAGGATGGTGTCGGACAAGTCTTCTAGGCGAGTAGCCAAGGAGTTGGTGTGGGCCAGGAGCCTGCCTCTGTATCTATCAGCGGAATTGCTGATTGTAGAGAGTGTTCCGTAATAGTTCCGTAATAGGAAGCGTCCATTATTCTCCCAATAATAATATTTGTCGTATGTTAAGCTAGCATTCTTCATAAATATCTGATATTTTATATATTAGACTAGTATTAATTTCAAGGAAATTAAAAAAGAGTTTTAAATTTACAAATTCTTTCGTCCTGCAGTTAGCTATTTATGTCAGGAATTTATATTTGTAGTTTTTAATATATATTAAAATTCCCTATGCAAAGTACAGTCATCAAAATGAACTACACAGCGTTGCCACACATTGCAAATAGCCGTTATTAAGTTGGCTGCGCCTCATCAGTTCATGATATCTGTTTATCTTATAAACCGCTTTGCTGTCCCTTTCGTATTATGATATAATATCTATAACTTAAAGTAAATATAATATAGTATACATTTTAATATCAGAATATAATATTTTTGATATTAAAAGTGTTTTTAAATTTTGTGTAGAGTCAACAAAGTCCTAAAAAGTTTCTTTCGCACAAACTGGCCAACAATTATGAGCCGTTATTCTGGCCGATTGTGTGTTGTTATCCTCCGAAGCGCAGACTGTGTGTAAGTGTGTGTGTGTGTGTGCGGTTTATGTAACTTTTTATGCACACTTATATAGCAGTTTTTTAATTACGGCCAACAACAGCAGCAGCAGCAGCAGCAGCAAGTAGTAACTTGGCCAGGCTACAAAATGGAGCCTACATTATGGTAAACTTAAATTCCAGGCTGTGGCTTTGCCTAGCCTAAAAATAGTTTGCCCCTCCTGGCCGCGCCTCATCCCGCCGTCTCACCTCGCCTTGCCTTGACTCGCCTCGCCTTTGGCCAATATTGTTTTATAGCCCATACAATATTACCATTAGATAAATTGCCTTTTGGCCTGGACATGAACTGGACACACTCGCTGGAGCTGTAGCTATATAGTTGTGGCTGGAGGAGCTATAGAATGGAGTTGAGTTTGGGGTCTGGGTTGGGGTCCGAGCTGGGGTCTGGGGTTCTGTCCTGTTGCACGTCGTCGTCGTCGTCGTTGTCGGCGCTGCCACGTTTCAAATTACTTTCTTTATTGATTTCGCCGATGACTCGCATTGTTTGCTATTTTTACTGCACTTCTACATGCATTCCAATGGCTGTTTCCATACATGGCATTATTAGTCGCGTCCCATATGTGTATACGTTATGTTGGAATCCAGCAACCCCTAACCCCTGCCCCTGCTCCCACCAGTCCCTCACCCCTCTCTTCACATGTGCGTGTCAATTTGATGAGTGTTGTTGCTGCTGCTGCTGCATTTTGAACCTAGAACTTTGTACCTCGCATTCTCTTCCGAGTTTCCGAAGGCACTTTGTCGACACTTTGCCAGGCTCTATAAAAAGATCTTCTTCGCTCTACCCACACTTCGGTCCCCTCCGTTCCTCTCTCTTTTCTCTCGCTTGTGCATTTTAGTTATGTAGAAATTTTCCACATTTATTTTATGACGCATTTTTATTGAAAATTTAATGCATTTTGTTGTTGAATGCGTTTTACGATTCGTCGTCGTTGTGTCGTTTCCATTGATTGGCTGACTCCATCCCATTACTCATTTCGGAGAACAATTTTTAAAGTAACGCAACGATTCGAGTTTCCTGTCTGCGGGTTGAGGGCGTAGCCTAATTGACCCCACCACTCCCCCCCCCCCCCCACGCCCATCACATTAATTAATTAGTCATACATAATTAAAGCATACTTAGCTGACTGATTGCCAGATTGCGTTTGTATTGTGGGTGTTTTCAAGCTACTTTACTTACGCAGTAATCAATAGAATTACAGCTGACTTACCTGGAAAATACAAGAAGAAAGGTCAAATTATTAGCGGCTTTTCGTGGAGAAAATCATTAGGAAATGAGTGTATTTTTAGAAAAGGCAAAGGAGAGAACAGTTGGAATTAGAGTTATGATAATAATACTATTGATAATACTATAATATACTTAAACATTTCAGGAAAAACTTTAAATGTATTGAACAATTCGAAATCCCACACAATCCCGCAAAAGGTTTTTCCTATCTGGAAATCCCCTCCCTGAAAACCTTGCGAATTTGCAATCTGAAACAATTTGAACTTGCTTGGGTTAAGGAAGATATTTTCGATATCATACCGCAAAGACTGTAAATGTATATGTTCCTATTCGAAAAACCCTTCCCCGAAAACCTTCCCAGTTGGCAATGAAGCAATTTGCTTAAATTGGTTGGATCAAGGAAGATATTTTCGATATCATACCGCAAAGTCCGTAAATGTATAGGGAAAATCGAAATCCATTCCTCATATTCCGCAAAAGGTTTTTCCTGTTCGGAAAACCCTTCCCTGAAAACCTTCCGAACTTACAATCTGAAGCAATTTGCCTAAATTTGTTGGGTCAAGGAGGATATTTTCGATATCATACCACAAAAGTGTTTGATCCTATTCGGAAAACCCCTCCCTGAAAACCTTCCCAGTTTGCAATGAAACAATTTGCTTAAATTTGTTGGGTCAAGGAAGATATTTTCGATATCATACTGCAAAGTCTGTTAATGTATATAAAAATTCGAAATCCATTCCTCACATTCCCCAAAAGGTTTTATCCTATTCAGAAAACCCCTCCCTGAAAACCTTCCGAATTTACAATCTGAAGCAATTCGCTTAAATTGGTTGGGTAAATATTACAAGGTCAAGGAACACCACAAAGTCTGACCAATTTTTGGAAAGCTATGCAGTAACCTAACCAAAGATGGTTTTTTATCGGAATCTATAAAATTTCCTCCCCTTAGAATAGTACAACAATGTGAAGTAATTGCAGAATACTTAAGTTAATTATATATTTAACCACAAATTGGAAATTTCCATTAACCCAAATTTAAGCTCAGAACTTTATAAATTGTTCTCACATTTCATTATTCCAAATTGTTGAAATGTCTCAATATGAAATGACTATTCATCAGTTGAATCGTCTGCATTATTGAGGAGATATATAATACTTATTGGCGTACCTATTGTTATAACACCTTCAGCTAGACATGCCCCCGCCCCCGCTCTCCCCCCTGTCACACTTGATACAAGTAATTAGCTCGACCCCTTTGTGACTCATCTAACAAGCAAATTATAATGCTAACTGTATATATCATTACATGTGCGGCAGGTTGGGGGGGTGGGGGCTTGGGGAGACTTTGTACAAAAGCCACTTCATGCATGTTTTGTGATATCTATCTAATCAATAACCACAAGAGCCACTCCCCAGCATAGAACAGCCCCCTCCGACCCCCCTAGTCATAAGTAAGCCCCCTTGCGGTTTTCGACATTGTAGAAACAAAGTTAATGTTCATAGTTGTTGTCTGTTGTGCTTGTTGTTGTTGTTGTTGTACGTTCATGTTGCACGTTGTCTGGAGGCAAAAGTTCAATTAAAAATATTTAAACTGCGCTTTGCCGCCTGGGGATGGGCACACACAGTGTGTGCGTGTGTGTGTGTGTGTGTGTTTGTGTGTGTGCATCCGCAGCCCAATGCCTGATGCGTGTCAAAACTCAACTTGGGATAGGTTGGAGAGCTCCCGCAAGGCAACAACAACAAGTTGCCAGCTAAAAGGAAGGCAACAACAACAACAACAACAAAACTGCACAACGAACGCCTCGCAATGGCCATAAGCCGCATCGGTCAGCGTTTGACGACCCCCCTGGCCATAGGTCCCTGATACCCGGTACCGCAACCACCACTGCCCGCCCCTTACCAGCAGCGTCCCCTCCTCCTGCTCCCCTTAGCAGCCCCTACACTGTTGACGCTTTGCCAGACCATCCGGTTCTCAGTCGTCGTAAAAATACAACAACGAAAATTTCATTCTTCTTTTTTGTTCTTTTTTTTTGTATATTTTTTTATTTTTTGGGTGCAATGAACGTTGCGTCGTCGTTGATGTTGTTGTTGTTGTTGTTGGCGCTGCTGCGCATGCGTGCCAGCAGCAACAACAACAACAACAACAACTACAATGTAGCTGACTGTATGGTCGTCTGCCCGGTTCGTTGAAAAATTCGTTAATAAATTGGCTACCCGAACTGGCAGGCAAAGTTCCAGACTCAGACTCAGACTCAGTCAGAGTCTCAGACTCAGAGCTCCAAGCTCCACCTTGCATCAATATTAACATTCATGCTCATCCTTTTGCTGCTTGCTGTTGTTGTTGTTGTTGTACCGGCTGCTACCCCTCAGGGTCAACAACCCACTTGTGTCGTCGCTATTATCTGAAACCATCTGCCGTTCCCTCCTGCCAGCCAGCCTTCAAGATCAAAACGGAGTTTCAAACTCCAAACCGGCTGGCTCCCACAATACCAAAGCCAATCGATTTGTGACATGTGAGAAAAATCAATAAGAGCAAGAGAGAGAAGAAGCAGGAAAAAAAAACAAAAAAGTTGAGCCCCAAAACGTGAAAAATCAACAAGAATGATGAAAGAGAAGAAATAACAACGATCCTATGCAGCTGCAAGTGCTCAAGTGTCCTGTTAAAGGACACACAGGTACTTGAGTCTCAAGTCTGTTAATTGTAGCTGTGCGTATCCTGTCGAAAAAGGATCGCCGTGTCTGCGCATAGACCAACCCCTAAGGAGCCCTCCTGTAATTCGAGCACAAACCTCTCAAAAATTGTTCTTCTTTCAAAACCAAACCTCATCAAACTTGGGATCCTGAGAGCAGGATCTGTTACCTGTAGCTCGCTTTGTTATATTTCTTTTTTGCACCTGCTTTTCAGTCTGTGTTTTCTTTTTTGTAGGTTTGCAAAAGTTGGGTTCTTATCGTCATAGAATGTTAATCAGTCCATAGCTAATTGGAGTGGAGAACAACAAACAAGAACAGAAAACAATAATTAGGTGCATAACAAGTGGTTAGTTGAGTTAAAGATTGAGCATTTGTGGTATACAGGAGGAGTTTCAAGGTTAATAGAAACGTTGAATCACAAATGATTTGTCATTTTAAGCTGAAGAATTCAATTCAATTGCTCATTGTTGATTTTTAAATGAAATGGTATTTATTTTCAGATATGACAGCGTCTGATTCTTTGAATACATTCAATGAATGCTTATTTTTCACTTAACTTTATATGCCAATTTAATAAACATCAACTGTTTATACAATTACTCAGCATGATTAGAAATTAAGTGAAATGTTTGTATCTTAATTATATTTCCTATTTCCTTATTCACTCCTTCAACCTTCCTTATATGTTTGAATATCTTATATGTCAGAATTACAAAAAGGACTCTCAGTAACTCAGCATGATTAGAATTTAAGTGAAATGTTTGTATCTTGATTATATTTCCCATTTCCTTATCCACTCCTTCAACCTTCCTTATATATCTGGATTTTGACTTTGGAAAGTCAGAATTGAAAAAGACTCTTAGTAACTCAACTTGATTAGAAATTAAGTGAAATGTTTGTATCTTAATTATAGTATTTCCTATTTCCTTATTCATTCCTTCAATTTTCCTGCCTTATATATCTAGATTTTTACTTTGGAAAGTCTGAATTAGCAAAAAGGACTCTTAGTAACGTAGTTTTAGATCAAGTTGTACAGAAAATATTTGATTTATATTCAATAATTTACCAATATATTTATTAACTTTTGTTTTCTTTAGGAAAAAACACAAGAATATATTGATTATAGGCCATTCTCAATGCCGTAACGTTTCCTAACCTTTCAAACCTAACCTAAATTGAAGCAACTCATGCACTGTTGCCAAATTTCATTTCGAGATATATGCGATATTTTCAGTGTCAAACCAAAGGCAGTTAGTTAAGAATACCAATGCCTTATATAGTAATTAATTTTATATACAAATATGGTTTTTAGCATGCAATATAACTATATCTCAACTGTGTATAATCATAATCACAATTAGTGCACGCATAAACGCAGTTGAAGCTAAAGTTCCACACATGTTTTTCAATAGTTTATCAACTTGAAGCACATATTGACTTCCAATCAATACCAACCTATTATTTCTACGTAAATCTCAATGCTCTACACCACCCCAGCTGCCTCTCCCCAGTCAACAAGAAGCTGATGCGTTGTTGCCACATTTCATTTGGACAAAAGCGAGACATTTTCAGTGGCATTTGGCATCATGTGTGGCATTTCATGTAAACTTTTGTAACAATCCTGAATAAAGGCAGCATCAGGGCTGCCTGCAAGTCATCTTGGCAGTAACAACAACAATTGTTGTCAACAATTCGCAGCTGAAGCTTATTGAAAATTGGCAACAAAGCGACAGTCAGTCCCCGCAACTCCCCCCACACACACTCCCACCCCCAAGGCAAACAGTCATCGCATTCCCATTGCAAATCTTCAACTGACGCAGTTGATGTAGGCGCCAAAGCAACAAAAGCAACAAGCTGCCTGTTGTGGGGGGATCGGGGGAGCCTTTTGTCATGTACATGCGTTGTATATTGTCCGGAAATCAAGATCATACATCAATAATGACAGTTGACAATGAGAATCTGCTCGCTGCTGCTGCTGACTCAAAATGCAAAAAAGGCAAACAAAATGAAATTATTTTTTTAATGTAATAAAAATGCAACATGTCATGGTGCCACAGCAGGAATGTCAAACAAAAGCCCAGCCAGCTTGAGGCAGGCGTGGTGTTGCAGGTGGAGCTCAACACAGCACAGAGATGCCTCCTGGGTGTGTCCAAATCCAGATCAGCCCAGTGGCAGGCACAGAAGGCTAGACAAATGTCAGCGGCTTAAAATGCAGCCAACGAACGCTCTGACAGCGACACCTAAATGGCTAAAACTGACAAAGCAGCTGGCAACAGCTGAGGATGAGTATGAGGTTGAGGTTGAGGCTGAGGCTGAGGCAGAGTCACAGACTGTTGCAAGTTGTAGCTGCTGTTGCTGGCATTGCGGCTGCTCATTTGTCAAAAGACATTAGCAGACAGAGAGGCAGTCGCTGCAGATAAGCAGCAATCATATAAAACTATATATACTATGTATCTGTTTGTGCAACATTTTGAGGCGTGGCATCCTCATAATAACTTGCAACTGGATGACTCAAAGCAGCAACCAGCAGCAGCACCAGCAGCAGCATTTGAAAGTGCCACAATTAACGCGTCTGTCTAATTATCGCGGTGACAGAACAGGCGCAGAAAACAGAACCCGACTCGGGGGGGCAGCCAGTTTTCCAGAGACTGGCGCCAACTGAACCATTTTCAAATACATTTGGCAAATATTTAACAAGTTAGAATCCTGTAGATGCCAGCTCCCAGCTGCGGTATACTCTATTTCCTATTCCTCGCGAGTCTCTCAACATTTCATGTTTCTTTTCTTACCCAAGTTAGTTAAAAGTCTGTTTACACTATCTCATATTTACGTGCAATATTGCTCCACCACACATTTCCTGATGAATTGCAGCTGATTCTTGCCCCTTGTTGTAAATTTCTTCCTAATAAAGTTAGTCAGTGTTTTAAAACTTCACAACATTGAAAACTTCTTTCTTTTGCCGCTGCTAACACTGAAAATATATACTTGTCATATTGATTGCTTAATAGTTTAAACGCAAACTAATATTTTTAAGCAATATTGCAATGTTGCGAGAGGTTCTCGTTAGAAAGTATCACAATTTTAAAGCAAGGAATAAGAATAATTCAAAAAACCGAAATTGATTTCTGATGGCAGCTATAGTTTATAAGAACAGCTAGCTGAAATAACCACACATACTCTTTTTCATTGTGTAAACAGAGTATAACAATGACGTCGTCGTAGCCAACTGCAATTACCACCGCATCGCAATAGACGAGACTTTGTAGAATTTTAATTGAAATGTCAAAAGCGTTTAGTGTGGCAAGCACAATGATGCAGCAGCAGCCTCTGTCGGCGCCTCTGCCGCCGCCACAGTTGCCACAGCCACAGCCGCAGCCGCAGCAACCAGACGACAAACGCAACCTGGCGAGCGGCCAGGTACTGGAATTTTAATCGGCAATGCGGCAGAAATTTGATTGTGCCATTATTGAGGTTAAGAAAATATGTTAAGCATCAGTTGAAAGCGCTCTCAAAGTCAAGATATGCGGGCAATGGGTTAGTCTATAAAGCATTGAAAATCGCTCATGCTTCGGCAAAGGGTTTAAGAGCTACTTCGAGTGTTTTCGGCAGCTGCAGTGTTGCCAAACTTCAGGCTAAGCACTAGCTGTTGCCAAACTTCACTTTATTTAATCTTTAAGCATTTTATGCTTCGAAAATGCGTTAAAGAGCTACTTAAGCTGAGTGAGAAAGTCCTGAATGGGATTTTTCGTAAGTTGCAGTGTTGCCAAACTTCAGAAGCAGCACTAGCTGTTGCCAAACTTCACTATATTTAGTTCATATAAGCATTGAAAATAGTTTTATGGTTTGGAAATATGCGTTAAAGAGCTACTTAAGCTAAGTGAGAAAGTCCAGTTTCTAGCAGTGTTGCCAAACTTCAGAAGTAGCACTAGCTGTTGCCAAACTTCACTATATTTAGTCTATAAGCATTGAAAATAGTTTTATGGTTTGGAAATATGCCTAAGAGTTACTTAAGCTAAGTGAGAAAGCAGCTGCAGTGTTGCCAAACTTCAGAAGTAGCGCTAGTTGTTGCCAAACTTCACTATATGCAATCTATCAAGCATGGCAAATGGTTTTATAGCTTGACAGGCAGTTGCAGCGTTGCCAAACTTCACTAATAGTACTAGTTGTTGCCAAACTTCATTTTATTTATTACAAACAGTGTTGCCAAACTTCACAAATTTAATATAGAGCGTTTAAAGTTTATTAGAGCTAAGTATAGTTGTGAAAATGCTTGGATGTGCTTTATTTAAGCAACCCAACATCATTTAGACCATCTGACTTGAGCATTAAAAAGCTATTTGATATGAATAAGAAACTATAAGACCCAATTAGCTTAACATTTAACATATTATTATGCTTATTACCCCAAAATAAACACACACACACACACAGCCATGTCACAAACTTGACTTTGCCACAAAATTAACAAAGTGCAAGACAAAATTGTGTGTCAATCCAAATCGATTAATGTTCAGTCTGTGGCATCAGACAATTGTTAATTAACACTGCCGAAAATGTGCACAAATTGTGGCTACAAATTGGTATCTGAAGAGAGAGAGAGAGAGAGAGAGGGTGACAGAGGGTGTTTGTCAAAACTTGTACAACAATAAGATTTGCGGATAGGGCATTGGGGTATGTTGCAGCATTGAAGAAGCATTGAAGCAATCAGCATATGCAGCAGCAACAGCAACAGCAACAGCAAAATGCCCCGCAGCCTGTTCCCCTCGTTCGTCAGCCCGCAGACATTTACAGTTGCGGCAGCTTTGGCTAAAAGAAGAAGAGGAAGAAGCTTGGCTCATTGCCGTTCATTTTGAACCCTCATTTAGCATAAACAGCAGGCAGAAGAGCCCAGTCAGACAATGGCTGCTGTTGCATGTTGCATGCTGTTGTTGCTGCTGTTTCTGCTGTTGTTGTTGTTGCAGCTGCAGCAGCCACAGCTTCAACTTCAACTCGAGATACTCACCGAGTACCCAGTATTAAACGCTCGCACGATTTTCTCGTTGCGGCTGAGTGACTTGTGCCGTCGTGCCAGCGGCTCTTTGAACACAACAACAACAACAACAACAACAACGACGACGACGCAAAAATAAATACGAGTACTTTAAAAAAAACTTGCGCATTGTGCTAAATATAAGCAGAGTTTGAATGAAGCCACCAACCAGAAGCTGCAGCATCTGCCCCAGCCACAGCCACAGCCGAAGCCGCAGCCGCAGCAAATGAATCCTGTCCCCATCACACAGAGGACCAAGTTGCAAGACGCAGACGCTGATGATGACGAAGCTGCGGCGCTTAATTAGCACGTCTCCAGCATTTTCGGCTATAAATAGCTCTGTGCAACAACTTTATGGGTGGGGGGAAAACTCAAGAAAAAGGTGTGCTTAAGTGCACATGTTTTTCCACCGAAGCTTTTCCTACTCCAAGCTAAAACAAAAACGCCCAAAGTTACGATAGTTTTAAGCGACAACAAAAGCCAACGATAAGAGCTACATTATATACAACATTTATACAGACGATAACTTTAGTTGTAATTAAAAGTAGCCAAGTTAATTGTAAACTATCAAAGTGCAGTTGAGAAACTAACGATACTATCGATATAATGTTTAAATTCTTTGAACTAACAGATACTCTAAAGTCATAAGATGCTTTAAATAATGGAAAGTTATGCAAATTGTTGTTTTTAAATGAAATATAAGAAATATACCTAGTTGATAGTCTGTAACAATAAAAGTGGCTCTTATAAACAATCGATAATATCGATAGAAATAAATATTAGATATTGTTTGTTGATAGTCTGTAACAATAAAAGTGGCTCTTATAAACAATCGATAATATCGATAGAAATAAATATTAGATATTGATTGTGTTGCTTTAGTATCTCTAACTATCAATAACAGCATACTTGTTGGCCAAGAGCCTCACAGATTTTGTAAGAAATTCAAATTATTACCTAACCATTAACTACACATAAGAAACTAAAAACTATCGATACTATCGATATATTACATTTTAATAAATATTAATGGAATTGTTTAAGCTTTAGCCAAACGATAGATATTAAGGTTATACAATGCTATCATAATAATTTATTAGATCAAACTTAAAACGTCTCTCGTTAAGTATCTTTAATTGATATTAATCGGTTTAAATATTATATAGGCTTGACCTGATATAAACATAAATAGTTAGAAGAATACATTTTTCCAAAAATAAGTATATTTCATAACGCTCTTAAAATAACATCTATGCATACTTATAAACCCATTTTTAAAAGACAATCAAGAAATCTAAATAGCTTAAATATAATAAAAACTCATCATTTCATTTAGTTTTTCGTTATTAACGATAAAAACATAAACTTTAAAAGTGATTCTCCAGTATTACAGCATAAAAACTAAAGGCACTCATAAAAAACAGATTGAATATTTTATTATACTTTGCTCGTTTAACTAATCTCTCCTGAATTGTTATGCAATGGAATTGAAGCTGCTTTTGGTGCACACAGTGCCTCATAAAACTCTGTTACAACTGCTAACAGTGGCTTCAAATAATGCTGGGACGTGTGACAAGCGCATCATAAATTTAAATCATATCTTGAGAAATGTATTTTCCGCACACACACTACACACACACACACACACACACACAGACAGTGGAGATGTGCATAAATTTGCTCAAACATTTTTCCAGTTGTTTGGGTGTCAAGAAAATAGTTTGACGCAAAACTTAATTAGTTTCTCGCCTCTGGGTGGGGGGTAAAACCCCATCCCGCAGCCCTGAGGGCAGCTTAACGCCCTGTCCACTGCCCGTTGCACGTTCCCCTAACACCACCGCCCCTCTACCAACCCAAGAGGCATGCTTCCACGTTAGATTTTTAGTTGTTATGCTCGTAGTCCGGCTGGTAGTACGAGTGGCTTCATTAAGTTTCGGGTTCAAGTAGTTGCCCCGCCGGCTGCCAGTTCAACTGTTCAACTGTCTAACTGCAGTCCGCTGCATCGCACCCCTCTCCCCCGCACAACACATTATACCATGCAACCTGCGCCTCTACGAATTGTCTATTTCAGTTTTCCAATGTAGTTTACGATCCGTTGTGGCAAAGAGTTTTGTTCATCGTTCGTCGTTACGTTCTGTTGTCCAACACACACGATGATTTATTTGGCACACACACACACACACACACACACGCACACACACACATTCAGAGCGCTACCTGCACGTGTAAATGCATTTTGCTGTAGGTGAATTAGGTTTGCTGCTGGGGCCAATTCAGGTAACTGCGGGGGCACAGCTGAGGTTTGAGCAGTGTGTGCGGGGGGAAGTGCAGGGTACAGGGTGCAGTGTGCAGGCTGCAGGCTGCGGGGTGCATGTTGCGGCGGGGATATAGCTGAGTTCTCGCTGGGCTAAAGCTTTTTCGTTGGTGGCACTTTGTTGACTATTATTTTTCATTTTGAGCGCAAGAGACGAGCGGCAACTTGGGAGGCGAAACGCAAGTGAAAATTATTTCATGATATACACAAGCACGCAGAACACACAGAAAATCACACACTCACACACACATACACACACACACACACACAAGGCGTGTTTGCCGTGGCTGTTACATGATACCTAAAGCCCAGCATATGAGCGAGAGGGAGAATATCAACCTCAAAGATACATTTGCGCTTCACTTGAACCGTAGAACGCAATTCAAGTGAACTAAGCTGGCCAGAGCAAGTGACTCATATAACTGTGTGTGTGTGCGTGTGTGTATGAGTGTGGTGCGTGTGTGTGTGTGTGCTGCGAGGGCGAAATGAAGCTGTAGACAAAATTGCGTGTGTAATTCTTTTTGGCAACGTAATAGTACTACAGCAAATGTTTTGGCCAAAAACAAAACAAAAAAAAGGAGCGTAGAGCCCAAATAGTGTAGTTCAGGACGTTCCAGACAGAAGCAAAAAGGATGCCAAGGAGTAAGTTCAGCAGAGACAGAGACAATAACATGAAATAATGTCGCTGCCATTTGGGCGCTACCTACAAAACCTTTAGGAACGGAGCACTTGAAATGTGTTTTTATAGCTAAAATTGCATTTACAGCCCATACAAAAGTACATATATTTTTGTTAAGATTGTTGCGATGTTGCCAAATTTCAGCAGGCAATTGGATAGATTAGGATGACTTCCTAGTTGCTTGGCACATGCGTGACAGGAATACAAAAGTACATTTTATTAACAGGAAATACTCAGACTTTGTGACTTTTGCGCTGTTGCCAAATTTCACAATGAGTGTGAAGTGTATTTTCACAGTTCAAATTCAATTAAAATGTATTTCCTTGAATTTCTGGGAAATGCGAGCGAAAACATAAAAGAACTTTAATTAAATTGCATTTACTGTTAAATACTTGAAAGCAACTGAATTAAAATAATAAACTCTTGCGTTGTTGCCAAGTTTCACTTGCAATGTTGAAAGTCAATTAAAACATATTTCCTTGAATTCCAAAACTGCATTTAATATGTAATTTGTGGTTAATGCGTTTCAAGCTAATAAAATTAAAGGTAATTACATTTGGGTTGCATGGAATTAGTTGAATAACAAAATGAAAATTTGCGCTGTTGTCAAAGTTCAGTGGAAAAATAAGTGTGAGAAATACAAACTCCATGCGCTGTTGGCAAATTTCACAAGAATCTCAAGCACTTAATGGAAAATTTTAGTTTCATTTAAAGTAAAATATTTTGAATGTGCGAACTGGGAAGTTTAATTAAAATGTATTTTCCCCAACTAAAAGCAAACACGCTGTTGTCAAACTTCACTTACATTTATTAAAACCCAAACTATTAAGAATTTCAACAAACTTCTGTGCGAACGATAAGCTTAAAATTGTATAATTTATGCAGGGATTTGTCGAAAACTAAGTTTTGACCCGTTCGACCCCATTAATGCCCCGGCAATGTGAACATAGTTCGAAAAATAGATGAGAAAAATGATCAAAAAATGAAACTCATAAACCAATTTACCCAAACTGCAATGCAATCAATGGCAGCATGGAAATTCAACTAGGGCCCAGCGAAGGAAGCAAAATCAAATGAGGAGAGACGTATGCGAACGAAAAACAGGATAATTATTCAAACACTTTCAAAGTCAAACAGACAGAGGCAAACACACACACACACACACACACAGAGAAATTTTTTGGAAAAACATTAGTTGGGAAAAACTTTGTCATTGAAAACTGCAGTTCCCAAAAAGGGATGGACGTTACAGTTCAGGGAAGGTTTTTAGTTTTCCTTCGAAGCGAAACGGGAGATGGGACGAACCGAGACGAGACGAGACGAAAAACATATGCGGGACTTACATATATCCTGTAAAAGGGACTCGCTGTGTATGTATGTATGTATGTATATGTGCGACAGACAAAATATCTAAAAACTGTCGAAGGTTGTTCAACCAACCACCAGGACAACCAGGACCACCAGGACCAGCAGCCAGCATCAACATTGAGCTCTAAAGCCACGAACAGAGCAGCTGTTCCGTCGTCTGAAAGGAACCAAATGGAAAGAGAAGGAAAAAAAGAAAATAGTGGATGGAAAAATAAAACTACGTGTCCCGGTACTCAATGTAGTCAATGCTTCAATGTGCACTGCTTTTGTTTTGTTTGGATTTTTTTGGTGGTGCAGCAGCACAAGTAGCAAGGGGAAGCGAGAGAGAGAGAGAGAGGGAGAGGGAGAGGAATCACTTAACAGGGGGCACAGGCACAGGAACAGGGTAAGCCAAGCGGTAGAGCGTCGATTAATGCCAGGGAATCGCATCGAATCGGGCGTCAGCGATGCGGGCCTGCACTGTCTCTCTCACTCCCAGAGTCTCACTCTCCCTCTCTCTCTCTCTCAGCTGGACAGGGCCATTGGACTCGAGATTAGCACAGGATTTGCGCCTGATCAAAGACAAAAAAAAGCCTAGAGAAACAAGTAAGAAAAGCAAACCTCGGCTTGTCGAGGATTTAATGCCCTTTCCAGAGAACTCGTTCCCTTATGCCAGCTATAATATATAGTCATCTGATTTTGATCAGAACATAACGAAACTTGGATATAGTGAGTTTTCTTGGGATAACTACATAGAAAAACAAAAGAGAATTTTATACAACAGCTCCATTTTTGATTGATGATTCCTTTGTCAGCTATGCGATATAGTGATCCGATTTGGATCAAATTTGAAGAACATCTAAAGAACGTAAGGAAACTAAAAACTGCAGGTTTTTATTGAGATATTTTGGAAAACAATAGTCTTTTTGTGGTTTTTATATCTTTTCAAAGCAGTTCTATAATAAAGTGATTAATTTCCGATAGGCTCGCATAGGCTCGAAAGTTGATCAAGATATACAAGATATATATACTTTTTGGAAACGCAAATGTTGCGTTACGCATTTCTTGATAAAAACTATAATATCCTTTGCAAAGGGTATAAAAATAACAGGAACAGAAGAGCGCGCTTAAACCAAGTCGAGGCTAGCTGGGCAGCAGATAACGACGACAACGACAACGACGACACCTTGCAAGCCAGAGGCTGTAGCTGAGGCAGAGGCAGAGAAGGAGGCAGAGGCTGAGGCTGAGGCTGAAGCAGAGGCTAAGGCTGTCCAGGTTAAAGCCAGGGACAGAGCCAGAGCCAGAGCAGGCCACAAGTCGTGCAGGAAGCGAGTTTTATGCAGGCAAAAGGTTTACCACGTCTCTGCATCTCCTCATCTTCAGCTGTCTGTCCGTCTGTCTGTCTGTCTTTCTGTCCGTCTGGCCGACAGTCCGTTCTTGGACTTGTCGTCTTCGTCTGCTGCCTGCTTCCAAAACCAGTTGCAGGTAGTTTAAACTAAGCCCAAAGATGTTCGGTCATCTTTTGCGGCTCTTTTCGGCATGCCGCTGCCTTGCTGCCTTGCTGCCTTATAGCACATTTCTTCTTCTGTCTGCGCAACAGGCCAGAAGAGTCTCGGCCGGAGTATTGAGGTACTGGACTCTGCGGACTCTCGTGTCCAATATTTTTGTTTTTCTGACCGAAACGAGCTCATGTCCCCCCCTCCTACCCCCTCCATCTGCCACCAACACACACACACACACGTCTGGCCTTCCTTTTAGTTTTTGTATGTTTGTCTTGGCCAAATGCAGTGAGAAAAATTCGTAGAAGTTTGCCTAGGATTAATTGGTTAATCTTGTTATGTGTTTAAGTGTATAAATGGTTTCCTATTTCTATGAAATAAATTATAAACTGATTAATCTGGCATTTAGCATCTTCTTTTTTATTGGTGAATGTGGAACTGAGTGTGGGTTATTGTTGGTAGCTGTAATTAGCTCATAAATCATGGTTTCTATTGAGCGGTGTTGCCAAACTTCAGTTGGTTATTAAAATCAGTGAAAAGTAACAATTATGCTACCAAATTTATTTTCTACATTTTCCATTAACTAATATAATCTAATGTAATGTAATATATAAAGCGATGTTGCCATACTTCACGTAGTATGACAAGCCTTGTTGCCAAACTTCATAGAACATTCGAAATGACCATTATTATGCCCACAAATGTTATTGAAGCAATTTGGGTATACTTTAAGTGCCTGGCTCTGTTGCCAAACTTCATTAACAGACGTAGTAAAACGGCCCAAACTCTATGACACTTGCTCGCATTGCTGTTTAACTTCCTGCCACGTTATAGGCTACACCTCACCTGCAGCTAACTAACGGCACATAGCCCGAGCGAGACCGAGACATAGATAGAAAGGGAGGGCGAGAGAAAGAGCCCATAAACAAAACTAGCCTGGCATCTGGCCACACGGCATCTAACAAGTTCGACATTTGGCACTTAAATTTAACGCTTGATTGCATTTACAGTGTGGAGTGCCGAGGCTATATATTAATATATATTTCTGTGAGCCAGTGCAGCTGACTGCGACCCAGGCCAAGAGACCAGAGACTACAGACCAGAGACTAGAGACTGGAGACTAGAGACTAGAGACCATGATGATTGCTTTCAAAAGCCAATCCAACGTCAACGACTCTATTCTGCGGGTTCTACTTTAAAGCCAAAAGCAACTGCCGGCTTCTTTCTAACCAGCTTTCTGGCTTGCCTTTTCACGTTTAGGGCTTGAGCTCCGGTTCAGTTCAGTTCGGCTCTGGGTATGGGTTTGGGTTTGGGTTTCGGTTCGAACCTCTCCTCCACTTGTGGCACATTTCGTTGTCGTCTTTATGCGCTGCAACTTCCTTGTGCCTAGTTTTAAGCACTTCTCTCCTCTCCTCTCCTCACTTTCCTCTCCCGACTTCTTTTATTTTTTTGTCGCTACTTGGCGTCACTTAGCGTGTGCCAGTTTTTTACTGGCTTCTTTCGCTGTTTACCCAACACTAGAGCTCCCCGGTAAGCCCGCGCAGTCCCTTTCCAATTCCACCCTCTCCTCCTGCTGCTGCTTGACTAGGCGCGCTGGGCGCTCGTGTAATTCCAGCCGGAAATGCCGTTTTACACGTGAATGAAATTTGTTGTGAAATATAATCGTAATATGCAGCGTTGCCAAACTTCAGCTTCAGCTGTCAAAAACAAGTCAAAAATCAACCGTTTCATCAAGTTACAACTCGTTTAGCAACAATTAACGTAAAATTGTACAACATTTTCATCCGAAGCACGAAATGCAAATCAAAGGAGGCAAAAGTTTTCCGGGCGACTCAACAGCCGCTAGCCGAAACGGAAAAGAACAAAAAATAAAACACAAAACATTTCCCTGGAGCGAGAAGAAGGAGGAGGACGTCACAATCTTTTATAGAAAAACCACCCTACCGTTACAAGCACGTTGGAAAAATGCATAAGGCACAAAGGATGAAGGACGCAGGACGCAGGACGCCACGCCAGGCCGCTGTTGATGTTGACGTTGCGACGACAGACCACATACAAAAAAGGGGTAAAAAACGGTGGACGTCAGGCCTATGTACGGGCATAGACGAGTATACAGGGAAAGGTCGCCGCCAGGCAAAGGCATTGAACCCAGTTACATGCTTAGAGACTATCCAGCTAATGATAAAAAGCCTTGCAATACAAATATTGTCCATATTTCAAGAGGTAAGAATACCTTTTATCTAAAACTGGAAGCTAACTTTGGCTGTGTTTAGGTATTAAGCCAACTACATACCAAATATAATGATTCTGACGCTGCAGCATAGTTCTCTTTGGGTTTCTAGATCTGACAGTGTAAACTGCAAAGCGTAGGGGCTCTTCAGAATGTGAGGCCTACATATAAAGAGCAAAGGACTCCTCCAGACAAAGGCATTGAACCCAGTTACATGTTTACACAAAATGCTAGCACAAAACTTCAACACAAAAGTTTCCCATACATCTTGCAGTTATAAACTGAATAAGCATGTGAAATTTCTTAAATATAATAAAAACTATACCCTAAATCTGCGATTTAAAAAGGTTTTGAATTGCGTGTGATATTAAAGAACTCACATACCAAATTTCCTAATTCTAGGCTCATTTTTTCACTGAGATCACCACAGATTAATGTGGAGTTGTAAGATTAGGAGATTTTGGGAAGTTAGAGTGTTAAAACTTACCAGACAACGCCGAATGCACCATAGCCAATTGGACGATCCGGTTGAACATCCTGTGGCACCGCTGGCGGTTGATAATATGGGGCCGCTGCGGCCAATATTGCGCTGGCGCCCTGTGGCGCACCACCGGCAGCACCACCCTGTACCAGTGACATCGATACGCTCATTGAGCTACGCGGCGCAGCAGCTGAAGAATTTGGGCAGCTGTTGATGCTGCTGCTGTTGTTGCTTTTGTTGCTGTTGTTGCTGGTGGAGGAGTAGCTTGGTGTGGTGTGCTGGGGATTAGCTGGCGTTTGATAGCTATAAAGCCTTTGCTTGCTGCTGTCGCTGGTAGTGGTAATGGTGGTGCTGGTGGTGGTATTGTTGCTGTTGCTGTTGCTGTTACTGTTGGTGGTGGTGGTGGTTGGATGGGAGAAATGTTGACTGCTCAATGGATGCCGCTTGGGGCCACTAATGGCCGCCATTCAATAGTTGCCCATTTGAATATTGTAATTTTTGTTTGCTATTGTTATTCTTCTATAACAATTTACAATTTCTTTTTTTGTTTTATATGAATTTGCTTTAACACATTAAAAATTAATTTACTTAATTGAAATTAAATGAAATTTTTGCACATTTTCTTGTTGTTGTTGTTGCTGCTGTTGTTGGCGACTGCAAAATAGAAGAAGAAGAAAGAAAACATTTGAGCATTTTGGGCGCATTTTTTGACAGGGCGAAAAAAAAGGAACGCGCATAGAGAAACAAAAAAGTGCCGTTAGCTGCGACCGGGGCGCGTCCGTGTAAGTGTGCGCATGTATATGTATGCGTGAGTCAGTGAGCACGCCAGAGAGAGCGAGGGAGAGAGTGCAAACACAAAAAAACTACAAAAATTAAAAGTGGAGTGTGGAGTTGTTGTTTACATGCAACGCGGACAGTTTAATAAACTTGAAAATGCAAAAAAAATTGTCTTATTTAATATGTGCACATGTTTAGCAAGCAGCAGCTAAAGAGAGCAGCCGCAGCGGCGTCAGCATCTCTCAGCGTCTAGCGGCAGCGTCAGCGTCGCGCACTTGACACTTTTTGCTGCTGCTGCGACGTTGACGTCGACGCCAAGGCATAGAAAACAATGCACAACAAATAAAGAAAAATGCAATGAAATGTAGAAAATGTGCGGCATTTCAATTTTTCACATGGCAATTTTTCCAGCCTAATTGCACATTGTTTTTGTTATAGGCTTGCTTACCTTAAAAAAATGCACAATTACTGAGCGGCAGCGGCAGCAGCGACGGCGGCAGTAGCAGCGGTTTCTTGTTGATGGCAGCGGTGGGGACGACGACTGCGGCGACTCTTCCGCATTTGTATGTATGAGTGCGTGCGTATTTTTGGTGTATTTGTGTGTGTGTGTTTGTGTGCAGCGTCGGCGGCGACGGCGGCGTGAGAGACAGACAATAATATGGAATTTACAAATAAAATTCAAAAGCTAACTAAAACGCGACGCGAGCTGCGACGTTGCGACGGCAACGTTGACAGCGACAGCGGCTAAAATGCAGCAAATCTCACGAATTTGTTGTTGTTATTTTGTGGTTTATTAGCGCACACACACATCCATTTAGACACACACAGACAGAGAGACCGACGGCAATCAATTGAATAATAATAATTTTATTTGTGCTTTTGTCACGTTTTTTGGGGGGGGCTCAATATTTATTGCATTATCTTGTTATCACACTAACCGTAGTTTGGTAGGAAGTTGCGAAATTGCTTTTGCAATACATGTGTATGTATGTATGTATTAATTTTCCTTGCTTTTGCATCAAACACACGCGGCGTCTTTTTACCGATATTATGCGTGTCGTTTATGCGAAAGTCGTGATAGGACTGACAACAACAAATTTTCTAGCAATGTGGCCAGGCTTAGCTGCTTAGTGTGACCAGTTACTTATTACTTTGGTATTTCCTTGTACAGCTGACTCTTAGCAACATGTTGCTAAGCTACATGGAACATGTCTCGCATATATTTCAAGCGTTAGCTAGATTTTATGTTAAAAATTTCGATGGAGCCGCTTATTTTCATATTAAATCAATTGCTATACTTATATTTAAGTCCTTGGTCCACATGGTGGGCATTTGTTCATGTTGAAGTAACATTCTTTTGATATGACCAGTTTTTTGGTATTTTAACATTAACAGCTGTTCTTTCCGATAAGAATCTTGTTATCGTTTATTTTTTTCCGGGCTAGTATGCCGCTAATTTTGAGTTTTTGAACGAAATACACTTCGAAGCAGATATTATATTATATTAGCGCATGTGATATAGTTAACACACACATACATAATAAAAATTTAACAAAACTGGAGCAATTATTTTAAAATTTAAAAAACAGGCGGTTATTCGCTGTTAATAACATTACAGCAAGTAAATGTTAATTTCCTACTTTACATTTTACTGAACGAACTAGTCATTTTTCGTTCTGTCGATCGATTCCCCCTTTCCACATTTTATCCAATTTTTAATAGACAAAACAGTTTCTTTTAAATCTAATAATTAAATGGCTATTCTGTGTTTTATGGAAAATACAAATTGCATGTGTTGGGAGATTCAAATGACTCAAATGAACGATTAGAATCAGTTCATTCGTTCACTCTGAAGATTAGTTCACTCGAACTAAGTCTGAACGGTTTTAGTAAACAAAAACATGGATAAGATTAGCGCGAGAAACGGAGACGGTGAAGGAATACCTTACCGATCTGGTAGTGCCTCACCATCGCTGCAATGTGAACATCATTCCCGACCACATAACCATGCTGCATGGCACGAAGAACAAAAAGCAGCACAGTCGCAAGCGTCGCGCGCATAAATCGAACACGCTGACGCGCAGGGAATATGCGGCACTCGGACTCAATGCACTGCCCACGCGGCAAATGCGGTACGAGCAGGCGCTGCCGCTGCACAAGCTCTGGCGTGGCTACATACGTGAGCATCTGGACCTGCAGGAGGGCGACGAGGTGCCACAGGTGCATGATAAGCGCTACGAGGACTTCAGCAAGCAGCTGGTGAAAATGGATTTGCATGGCGCCAAGTTGCGTGTGGTGCAGTCCAAGTGTCCCACACTGGTGGGACTCAATGGCATCTGTGTGTTGGACACAAAGAACGTGCTAAAGCTGCTGGGCGAGGATCATCGTGTGCGCACGGTACCCAAGACTGAATGCGTCTTTGGCATGCACGTGGGCAACATGGAGTTCACAATATTCGGACAGCATCTCAATGTGCGGCCAGCGGAGCGCAGCGTGAAGAAAATCAAAGGCTATGTGGAACCCTTTATGTAGGCAGGGAGGCAGCACTACAATAAATGCGTTCGACAATTACAAATTGTACCTTTAATTTAAGATTTGTTTCATATAAAATCGTACATTTAACGCCCCAGCGGAGGGCGACCGGAAATACCGCGACATATTTATTAATATATAGTTATAAATGTTGTTAATTAGTTTCAGTTTTGTTGATTTTGTGATTCGATAAGTCAGCCTCTTAAGCGAATTTACGCAGCCGGTTTTGTCATTATAATAACTGCGGAGGGCACTAGACCCAGCACCTCCAGTGGCTTCTCATAGTCATCGTCGGCAAAGATCTTGCGCGGAAATGATGTCATCAGTGCGAAGGGCGTCTCAATCCCGGTCTTCACCTGTATAAAGACGCGCACAGCGGACAACGGCTCCTTTACATTGAACTCTGAAGCGAGTGTCGAACCATCCTGCAGTCGCACCTGTATGCGTGTCTCGGTGTAATCACGGGGCGGCGACTTGACCCCAGTTGGGGAACTAGCTGTAGTGGTCGAGCTGACTGAGGGCACCGCATCCGACATTTGTGGACTGTTCTTTAGTTCCCTGTGTAGGAAGTTCATCGATAAAGACAATTACTTTATGACGATTTAAGTATATACTCACCTGGCCTTGCGTGCCGCCTTGTCAGCCTCAATCATGACGCGTACACGATCGCGAGCGGCCTTTTCCTCCTCCTTTTCACGTTTGCGCTGATCGACAATTTTCTTCATTTCAATTTCCTCCATGCGACGACGAGCCTCGGTCATGTCCTTGCCGGAACGTATGCGATTACGTTCACGCTCCAAGGCTTCAGTTTTTTCACGTTCTTCGCGTTCCACACGCTTCTGTTTGAGTTTTTCCTCGATCAGCGACAGTTGTGCCTTCTTTTCATCCTCGGTTAGCGCTTTCTTCTCCTCTGTGGATTCGGAAAAGTTGCTGTGGCCCGTCTTGGCGGCATGATATTCCAGCTCTGGTTGATCTTTGAGCACCTTGCCACAGTCATCGCATTTAAAAGATTTGGCAACGGCTTCCGATGCACCTGCCTCTTCGGCAGCGCCGCTGCTGCTTGGGGCAGAGTCCTCAGCTGCTGCTGCTGGTGCAGCGTCTACAGCGGGAATCTCCTCATCGCCATGGGCCAACAGCCATTCCATGGCCATCTCGACGCCTTTGTTGCTGGTTACCTTTAGGGCATATTCACTGCAAAAACAAAAGGTCGAAATGGTAAAAGAAAAAAAAACAAACCGGCGATGGAAAATATGTATACAGGACGCTACTCACACTCTATCTCTGGGAAAACCCATATCCATCAGTGTCTGCACATCGCTCATGGCTGTTTCTTATTTTTCTAGTGAAAATTAGTCAATAAATAGGTAATTTACGCAAAGTATTCAATTTTTTATATTTTTTCCCCTGCAATAATGACACACAAAAACAATGTACTGTTGCTAGTGTTGTACAACGTGTAAGAATTTCTGCTCAATTAAAATACATACATAAATAATAATCGATTATTTAATAATTAGCAATAAAAGCCAATGCGCGCAAATATTTCATAAATATATGATATAACAAACGTTGCTAGTTTATCTATAATTCGTAATAAAGACCAATATCATACATAATTTGCGTCGATAAGCATATCGATAGGCCAACAGCTGTTTCTTGTTTCTCATTTGAAGCAGCGATAGTGCATCTTGCAATTCATTTCACGTCATTTTGTAATTAAACAATCAGCATTGTTACAAGAATGCCACCATCTAACAAAACGAAAAAGATGATCATCAAAATACCTCGCCATCCGTTCATTATAGCACAGGGCGAGCTGGATTATCAGGAGCGCGTGCAACTACGCAAATGTCGCGTCAATTTGGAACGCCTCAAAGGTCAGCAGGCTGCCGGAGCACACCCCTTCCCATTGAAGCCCAAGCCCAAGCGGTGCTGTGTGCGCGTGGCACGATTACCAAATGTGGATCGAAGCGAGATATCCGTAACACCAGCCAGTTCCATAGTGTGTTCGGATTTTGACGAGGGTATGTCGCACTTTGCTTTGTTATCAGACAAATCTTTACATCTTTCCCATTCGATATTTGCAGATTCTAGTACTGAGTAAATTGTACCGACTGTATTTAAAGACTTGGCAGTGCAGGAACGCATTGGACCCTATCATCACCAGATATAGCTATTATTTTGAAGTACAATAAATAAAATACCATTCGTGTTGACTGAACTATTTCTTCTTCATTGATTGGCAGGAAATTTGAAAGCAAAAGCGATAAGCTCAGTTTTTTTTTATCGATTAAAGTTTGTTTCCGAAAGTTTCATCACTAGTCTATGGCTGTCAGATAGAAAAAGTATTTGTGAAATAAGCCCCAAATTATCCGTAACATTTCGCTGCAAAACAACATTTCAGGCAGATACAATCATGAATTGGCACGCGGGCAACATAGCGGAAGCTGTGGCGGAATCCAAAGCCAAGGATGCCATCTTTGTTGTTTACATTGAAGGTAAAACATTGGGCAACTATGAAATTGCACCACGTCATTCTCGCTAATGGGATATAGTCATTAATATATATATGCACATGTGTGTTTCCCCCGAATATAGGTCAGGACGACATGACCGCCAAGCTGGACAGATTCCTGAGCGATGAGCGTGTACATTCCAAGCTGCGAACATCCGACTTTGTGGCGGTCAAAGTACAGGGCGAAAGTGCAACCTACACTCAATTCAGTGCACTTTGTAAGTACAGTAAACGCTCGATAGCATGAACTAAATAATCGATGGGCTAAGACCATCCACTCTTGCTCGTATCTATTACGAAGCTGCCATGAGCTTCTTCATGTCGCAGAACTCATTGACCGTTAAATATCGATAATATGCTACCAACTATCTTAACATTTCGATTCTAGAAATTAGATGTGTCTAGAAGGAATACGCAGTCAGATTTGTTAGGAATTAACTGTTTCCTGTAAGACAGACCCCACTAATACCCTTTACACTTTAGATAAAGTAGTGCCGGTGCCATCTATATTTTTCATTGGCAAATCGGGAACGCCGCTGGATATTGCCACCGGGATCATTGGCAGCGTCGAGGAGCTGGTGGCTAAAATCGATAAAGTTCTGCTCCTGGCTGGTAAGCAATCGGATCCGGATGCATCAACTAGCAGCGCAGCAGCATCTTATGTCAGTATAGCGGAACAATCTGAACGCACCATTGCCGGTGCAGAAGATGATGTACCCAGTGAGGAAACTGCGCCCGAGCCGGAACAAACAGTGGAGCCAGCTGAGCAAGTCGCGGTGACCACAGAGCAAGCAGCCGCCGAGCCGGAATCGGTGCCAGCAGAGGAAATAGCTAAACCAGCTGCTGTTGCAACAATTCCATCGCCACCAGCTGCTGCTGCGCCTGAGCCAACTGCAGCGGCCTCGTCAGCGGCAGCCGCCGCTGAAAGGCGCGCAGCTGCAGCTGCCGCGGCCCAGGCAACAGCAGTGACGACCTCTGCAATGTTACCCAATGCTGTGGCCAACATGATGCCGGTTAGTGTGCCCCTGGTGCCACCAATCGATGCAGCCTCCCAGGGCAGCGCTGGTTCGCATGCAGACACCACGGAGATACGCATGGCGCATGTGCAGAATCTTGTCGAGCAGAAGCGGCGTGAACGTGAGGAGGAACAACAGCGACGCGACAAGGATAACGAGCTGCGTCGCCGTCGCGAGGGACGCGAAGCGCAAACCCAGCAAGTGAACACCAGAGAGCAGGAGCTGAAAATTATGCAGGTAAGTTTCGAACCTCTGTCCGTATTGCTACAGCGATGTTTAACTAACCAACTAATTTAAAATGTTTCCTCCAGGAACGCTTACGTCGCGACCGGCAACAGGAGCAGCAGACACGTGAACGCATCCTAGCCCAAATTGCCGCCGATCGTGCAGAGCATGCAAATCGTGCATCATCCCTAAATGCAGACGTTCAGAGCATCAATACGGTCACAACAACAACAACTACGATCGTATCACCAGACGAATCGCTCACATCGGTGCAGGAGACGCGCCTGCAAATACGCTTGCCTGGCGGCCTAACACGCACCAAAGCCTTTGCTGCTCAGGAGCCGCTGGCCACCGTTCGAGTGTATGTGCTGAATGAGCTGCTCGCTGGCAGCGACATACGCGAGTTCACACTGGCCACCAGCTATCCGAGACGCGAGTTCAAAATCGAGGATGAAGTGATGACGCTGACCGATCTAAATCTTGTGCCCAATGCGGTGCTGTTGGTGCTCAAGCGTGAGCACGTCAATAGCATGGTGCGCACCAGCGGCAGTCTGGTGAATCTGCTGACAAGCGTGCTCTGGGCCATACTCACACCAGCGACCATGGCCTTTGATTACATTAATAAGATGGGTCTGCAGCGTCTAAGGCAGCGCCTTGTGCAGATGGCATCCAATGTCGGTTGGGTAAAAGCTCCAGGACGTGTCGCTGGCAATGGCGATATTGCAGCCCGGAACGATGCGTAAGCTAAACACATGAATAATACTTAAAAGCCTGTTCCGGTTTCTACTAATGTCCGAATTCTCCGGAAGCGAATATCCTTTAAATCTTTTCATCTTTGATCTTGGATTGAACTCCCTTGTCATTGAGATTGAATTCAATTCATCAGCTTAAGCGATAATAGTGAAAATCTGACCATTAAATGGGCAGAACTTCATTTCCGAAAGTAGAAACCAGAACACGTCATATATTCTTTGTTGTATATATACATACATTACATGCAAATCTTTCTTTCCTATCACAGCTCTGCTCGTCGCAATATGGACATGTTTGTACTACGTTCAACGCCGGCTCCTGGCTTGCCGCAGAATACACAAAACAATACAATGCCCAATCAAAGTACACCTGCGGGTCAAAATCAAGGACCACCCACGATGCTGTCGCAGAGTGGTGCAGAAACACCACAGCCTGCAACCACACAGCAGCGTTCCGGCAACTTTCGTGCAACACGTTATGGGGAATCGAATATACGTCGATTGGCGGATACCACAAAGGATGATGATGATAAAGCCACCTACAATGGCAACTCGACGCAGCAGCAATAATAATTTTAATTAAATACTAGATAATTAATTAATCACTTAACCATTCACAGCTTCAACTTATGCAGCCTTAAATTATTAACCAAATACAGTAATCCAAATCCAAATCAAAAATATTCAATATTGTATATTTTTTTGTCTGTGTGTGTCTTTTTTTATTTAAACGAGCAGGAAAATGATCAGCATTTTGGACTAAAGACACAGTTTGTGATAGGTATTTAGGAATAAACAAATAAACAATGTTATACAATTTATTCTAAAACTTTATGCAAAAACATTTAATTATTTAAAATACGTTTATGCGTAGTTACTTAATCGTGATTATATATTGTATACTATATATATAAAAGAATAAAAATATCATTGAGCTCATAACATTTATTGAGTAAATCATGTTTTTCATTTACTGCAATATATTGCAACGATCAAGTTATAATCACAATTAAGAACATGCGCATAAACGAAGTGAAAGTTATGTGATAATAAGGACTCTTCCGAATTCCACTTTCACATCAATTCCACAAAAGTGTTTCCAGACAAACTGAAAAGTATAATCTGTGTATTTCTGTGGAATTAATACGAATGTGAAATTCGGAACAGGTATGAATAATTATAATTGATATGGTGAGCCGATCACGTGTCCTGTTAAATACAACTTAGCCTCAAAACATCGAACGCTTTCAGTGCTTTACACAAAATTATAAGTTAAGTTTTCATAACCTTTTGCGAAGGGCATAACAAATGTTTATAATCTTACAATACTAGAACAGAGATAGCGAGAACTCAGGATCGCTGCAAAACGAAATCCAATCGATGTTTTTTAAGTTTTTTGTTTACAATGTAAACCACATGAGAAATTGCAACAGCTTGTAAACGTTGACCAGTGGAAATTTCCATTCCTCCTTGCGTTGCAGCGGCGGCACCAGGCTGGGATAATGCACAGGACTGCTAATGTGGCAATTGGTGTTCACAGTGCCACCTGGATACTTAATCGCCACAAGATCACCAAGCTTAACACCATCGCAATCCATCAGCTCCAGCGATTTGTTGAAACAAATACGTATCTCGGATAAGTAGCTAATGCCGTGCTTGTCATCGAAGATACAGTGAATGGAGGGATTTTTGCCAAGGCCACGGACAAGGGCATTGTTTAGCGCAATGACCGTGTTATTGGAGTCCGGATGTATGCCCGCTGCATCCAGTAAGCCGGATACTATGTACTTTTCACGCCATTGCAGGCCCTGGCCAAAATACTTAAGCTCATCGTCCAGTTCGGCGAGCGCGGCGGCACAGGTGCCATGCTTGAGCCATTCGTGCTTCCACAGCCATTCCTCGGACGAGGCGCCCTCCAAGTCCGGCCAGTATGTATTTAAGCGATCCAATATCGCCTTCAATTGATCCGGTTCAAATTCAGCCGATCTGTTGCAAAAATTCGGACCAAATTGGCCAATTTTCGTTGGCCAAATGCCGTGTATGGTCCAGAACTCCTTTTTCTGTGGCAACGTACACTCGTGCGAAGGATCATGCTCCCTCCAGTGGTAACAGGTAGTAACGGGCCATTGCTGGGTGAATATCAGCGTGTCCCAGCTGATGGCTTCCTCGCTAATAGCTTTCATGAAGAGTGGATAGTCATAGTCATCATCGTCCTCGGAAAAATCAGCGGCGCTGGGGCGCTTCAGCGGCTGTTCCGCTGAGCTGCTTGACTCATCCGAGGCGTTGCCCAAAGCGATGCCCCACTCAGCAGTAACATTAAGCAGGCTGCAAACAAAGCAATTGTTAATCAGTATTATAGTTCAAATCTGAAAAGTTATTTGTTGTGGTTTACCCAACAGTCAAAGTTAAGGTATAGGGGGTTGGCAATGGGGGATGGGGATGGGGGCATAACCTTGAACTTGATGCCATTTACAAGGGCGCCTATCGTAATATCGATTAGTGTTCCTGCTTTCGTTCAACTGCGTCGATTACGTTTCACCCTAATCTCGGCCAGCAACGTATGCACGGATTTTGTTTGTTTGTTTTTGTTTTTGTTTTCTTTTGCGAACAAACTAGAAATTTCGCTGTCGCCTGGCGTTTTTGTTGCCTAATATTATTATGAAGCACTTACCTCAATGGACTTGCCTTTGTCACCGTCGTGCTGCATATTAAAACCGTCAAAAAGACCAACAATTGTTGTTGTTTCTGCATATTTGTCTCGTATTTCAAAATAACGTAGTAGTGTCAGCAAAATTTTAATGACGCATTTCGTTTGTTGTCAAGTTGCGGAAATAATCTTCTATCACTTGAGCTGATTTATATTGTTGAGCTTTAATCAGTTAGTTGCAGCTGCAATTAATTGTTACTAAAATGTATTAATTATGCACTTTGTTTTATTATTGCCTTTTTCACTCCCTGTACCCCATAAAATGGTTAAAAAGGGGTATTCTTTATTTACTGTTAAAAGTCAACTCGATCAAATGAATCGAGTTAAATGAACTCCAAGTTGTTCACAACAAAGAACTGTGAACGTATGCCGGAACCAGCCCGCGGCCTATCGAGTCAAAATATTGGAACATGTTCAACGGAGAGTAAGATTTTGCTCGGAGGCCAGTGTAAACCAACTATGACAAAATTTACATTTTTGGCGGCAGAGCGACGACACAGGATAACATTTCCCTAACATTGCCAAATTAAAATTGAACTTAGTACGCTACTTTGTTTTATATTATTTTTGTTTTTGCGCTGTTGCGTTTTTGTTTTTATTCTGTTTACAGAAAGTTAACATACGAAGATCTGCTATTAACAGAGCGCACAAATTGTGTTCTGTTAAAACAGCCGAACTTGTTTTAGTCCAGTAAAAAAGCAAAATACTGTTTGTTTGAATGCATTTTGAAGTCAAAAAGTGTAATTATTGGCTTAATAACAAATAGAAAAGAAGAAATTAGCGTATTCGAACTTTAATTTAAATTTTGTTATGTGCGGCTAACAGGTATCGATAGATACGCGCGATAAGGCGGCAGAAGAAAAAAACCAAAGCCATCTATCGGCGAACAGAGGAACTAGAAAGTGTAGCAGTAGTGGCTAGAGACGCACAGCACTTAGAATGAAATTGGAATAGGCTAGGCTTAAGATGAATATGAAGACAGAATTGTGGATAGCGAGAGCAAATTAGAACACGAGGTAGTTGTAGTTGGATTGTGTGTGAAGTGTTAGTGGCAAGTTACTTTAAAAGCAGCAGCAAAGAACGAAAAATGGAGGAAACCTTCCCTGCAGCACAAGCAGCAATAAACTTACTTGAAGCTGCCAAGAAGAGAAGCGAAACTGGACATCTCTGCCAACCGGCAAAGCGAAACTCAGAGTAAGTTTGTTCCTTTACCTTTGAGCTCCCCAAGACTGCGCATTGAGCATCTTTGCCTCGACGCACGCTCGCAGACCGACTGTCTGACACCCGGCCGAGCATAAATCCGGACGTGTCCAGTCTTGAGAGAGTTGGTTGAGCATTGCGTGTATAAGCGCTTGGCCTTAAGTTTTAAAAACCAACTATTGTTGAAAGTGTTGTAAAACGTGAATGACTTATCGATAGTTGGCGCCAACTTGCAGCAAGCATGTTATCGATATATCGCACTGAACGCGAATCAAATTCAAATATTAAAAGCAGATGACATTTAAGCTTAACATGCTCGTTGAACTGTTTTTACGCTTTGTAAACCTAAATCTAATGATTTTTATGCTTTTAATAAAAAGTGTCAACTATTAGGCTCTTAAAACATCAATTATTCTACTAAAACTGGCTGTACAAACTGAAAGATACTGGAATGAGCTAGCTGATTGCACGTTGAACGGATTTGTGAAGTACTACGACAGTTTGTCTGCTATGTTTTCTGTCAGCACAAAGCACAAAATCCGAGCAATCAAAATAAAAATCCCTCGCCAAAGATAAGATGCAACTTAGAGTCTGAAGAATACAGCAAAGAAATAAATAAAGCCCACACACACACGCACACACACACGCGTGCAAGCACTTTAATTAGTGACAACGATAATTACACACATTTTGTGCTGGCACAATTGCGCTATTTTATCTATGAAATACAAACATGACATGTAACCAAACACCAAACGACTTCTGTTGAAAGCCCAATGACTACAACTACAACAACAATAACAGCAACAACAACAACAGCAACAATGACAAGGCGAACAACAAGAGCAACAAGACTATTTTTGCTACTGAAATTAATACAACCATTGCTAAGCAATTGATTATTGCCTAACAGTACTTTGCACTTACCACTCTGATGATCCAGCACAACCAAGGCAACCCAATGAAGAGCGGTGGGGGCGTGGGGCGGTGGGCCTAGATAAAAAAACCCCCAAAAACAGTTGGGCACTTATAAAGCATTTGTTGCCACTTATGGCAACTTTAACACTTAGTGTCACCAATTTTATCAATTTCAATTAGTTCGCCCCCCACTGATAAAGCTCATTTACATGGATACCGAGTGCTATCATACCCATTGTCATCTTTATCATAACATTTGTGATTATTTTGTCATGTTTTTTGCGTTCTAACTAAATAATGTACATGATTTTGACAAGATACAACTGGGGATCCAACTGGGGGTTGTTGCTTTTATGCAGATTTCGCTTTCAACGTTTTTATGTTTTTGTTTGATGACAAATTAATTTAATAATAACAGCTGCAAACATTTTGTAATCAATTTTCTGGGCTCAATTTAACGTCTATGTACAATCAATTAATGTTTGTTGTACTTTACTGCCATATTTTTTGATGTGTACCAAATTTGCTGACATATTGAGTAAAGCTTGGCGGTTTTAGATAAGGTTATGGTTTAGAGTACTTAAGATTTCTCTATTTTACAACACTAGTAACTAACAACACTAACTCTCTGCTTTGAAGACTGAGTTAAGTTAAGGGCCTCTTCGATCAAGACATTCGGAATGGACAGCTATCTGTTCTGAATTCCGATAACACGATTAATATATATATTCTTAATATGCTTAAGAGACATTCGGAATGGACATCTGTTCTGAATTCCGAAAAACGATTTATATATTCTGATTATACTTAAGAGGTAGTGAAAGTTTGTAAATTTTGAATCGATTAATATATTCTTAATATACTTAAGAGGTAGTGAAACTTTGAAGACTTTAGGAAAGAAAAAAACAGCAACATCAAATTAAAAACGATTAGGAATCTAATAAACTCGAAAAAGCTCCAAAAAAATGATTACAATTACAATCATTATTTGTCGAAAAATATCCTTGATGTTATATCAATTCCGTTCTTGTCTATTTTCTACAATCGGATGCATGCTTTTTTAGTGTCTAAGCAGCTTTTATTTAACTTTTCATCTATTCGCAGTGTTTGCCACTTCTGGGGAGAAAAAACTGCATAACTTTTTGCACTCAAATTGAGAAAATTATCATTATTTAGCGCAAATAGTCAAAAAATCGCCGAGGCAGACAAAAAAGTTGAGCCATTAATTTAAAAATGCGCCCATTATAAGTTGACGCCATCATTATCATCATCATCATCATCATTCTGTTCATCTGAACGCCATGATGCTGCTGCCGCTGTCAGCGCTGGCGTCGCTGCCTCTTTCAATGCAAACGCATGCGTCATGAGAGCATACGCATGTGAGAGCGACAGAGAGAGGGAGACTGCGAGAGACACAATGTGGGTGGAGTCAGTTAAGTTGGAACTCTGCCATATATAGAGCACATAAGCGCGGGGGGGTGGGCAGAGACGGTAATTGCCTCAATTTCCCATACATGCTGCTTCGTATACTTCGGCATGCCCGCAGCCAGTCAGTTGACGTGCTGCCCTTTTTTGTTGTTTTCTTGGCGACGTCGTCGTTGTCGTCTCCGTCGCCGTCGTCGTTGTTGTTGTTGCTACGTTTTTTGTTGTTGTTGTGCAATTGCTGTGTAAATGGCATGAGAATGATAATTGTAGCAATTATAATATTAAATTGGGAGATCATGGCTCACGGGGTTTTCCTTTTCGTTTCCCTTTCCATGCGTTGCTTTTTATATAGCATACTTTTTTGCTGTCAACGCCGCGACGCTGACTCCATCTCACTCTCCTTCGCTCCCGCTCTCACTCTCGCTCTCTCTCTCTCTCTCTCTCTGGGGCATTTCATTGCTGCTGTGTATTTTGCCGGATTTGTTTGTTAATTAGAATTCTAGCGTTGAAATTAAAATGCTCACTCCACTCACATTTTGCAGACTTCGTTTTAAAAAACGAATATATATATATATATATAATAAAAAACCGTAAAAAATACGTATTTTGCAGCATTGCGAGTAGTTTTTTGGGGCGTCGACTGTGGGTGGAGCTTCGTTTGAGTATTTGGCTGCCTTCGCTTAATTACTGCAGTTTATTTTCTAAGTGAGACTAATTAACAGGCTATTCGCAGCATTGCGGCACATTTCTGCCGGGGTTTGCTCTCCTTGGCCGGGGCTAGTTTATGTCCGTGTGTGTGTATATGTGTGTGTGTATGTGTGTCTCAGTGGCTAACGAAATTGGTCAACATTTTGGGCTAGTTAGTTGGTTGATAGCATGCAAAGTGGCCGAAAGACTTCAATGCGAACAGGCATTAAAAACTTTCTTGTTTCCTTTATTTTGTAGCTAAACTTTTTGTGCCCAATTAGTTGGCAAGTTTTGGGCCAAAGTTTTAACTATCAAAACTGAAGCTGATGAATTTAAGGTTCTATTAAATTAATACAGAGTATAATAATAATAAATTAACTATAAATTGCTTAGGGTTCTGAGAAGGACATAAAACAGCCTTTTCTCAAACTCTTCTGCCTTGAAATTTGGCCAAAACTAAACAGATTTTCACAAAGAAAGTAATTTTGGTCATCGTTTAGCTCCTAGATTGATTTGGCATTTAAATTTGGTCTATTGCTTAAAAAAAAAATTATCGAAATTTTTTGGTTTTTTTTTCATTTTTAACATTTTCTAAAAATTTTCGAAAATTTTTGAAAAATTTAAAATATTTTAAAATTTATTTTAAATTGATTGGGCATATCAAAATTATATTATATTTTTATAATCAGGTAATTTCGTGGTAAAAAGCATGACAAATGTTAAAAAAATGTTGATTTGTAAGGTTTTCAAGTCAACTTTCGCAGAAACTTACCCGATTTACAGCCGGAGTAGCTTTATAAACTTGAATTATGACTCTGCATTTGAACTTGATTCAATTTCTTTACTTATATCTTATTTATGGTTATTATGCTGTCCACTTAGGCTACTATTTCATCTGTAATGTTCGACTACTTTCCACTAAGCCACAAAATTTACGTTATTAGGGCAACATTAGACGCGCTGCTAATTATCAACACTGTCTGGGCAGGCACAGCCACCAGCAAGGACCAGCAGCCACAGCAGCCCCACCAGGAGCACCGCCATTACCATCAGAAAAGCGCCAATACAGCAGAAAGTGGCAGAAGTGGCAATCCACCCACTAAAACATGGCCAGAACAGAGGAGAGCAGAGCAGAGGAGAGCAGAGCGCAACCCTCGCACGTTAATGAACGTAAAATTCACTTAATTCCAACTTTAGCCATGAATTAAGCACGACAAATGGCTGGGAGAGTTGTCAGCCATTGCGTAGGGTGGTCCTGCTGCTCCTGCTCGTCCTGGTGGGGGTGGTGGCTCTCAGGCGATACGCTGACTGGCTGGTCCCGGGTATAAATAAGCGTAAAGACGTGCCGGGCAGACGGAAACTCTGAACGCAACACCCCCCAACAGTCCCGGTTGCCCCATACAATAAGTAAATGTGCTTTTATGGCTCTTAATTAAGGCAATGATGGGGTGTTTTAATACGTTTGCCAAATGTTAAATGACAAAGTGCCAGTCGACGTGGCACGTCCTCAGTCCATATCGTTGGATGTTTCTGTTTGTATCCTGTATCTATAAGTTTGATAGAAAGGGTATGGTGTAGTTGTATAAGTAACAGGCAGATGGAGACACATACTAAACTAAAGATAATAGATTCTCGATTTCTGTAACTATAAGCCACAGAATTTGGTATATAGTACTATATACAACACGCAGATCAAGTTGATTCTAATACTTTTGGGAGCCTTCCTCCGCTTTTCCAACACATCGGACAAAAACGCAAGCTATAATCATAATATTTTAATGTGGGATCATCATAAGCCAATTACTGTGATAATTCCAAATTCTATGAATTTATTCTTAGTCTTATGACTTTTATTTGGCCCTAGAAAATATACACCTTCCTATGTATATGGAACAGCTCTTGGAAGATCTCCTTTGGAGATGGCCAGCGGTCATGAGAAGCAGACTCAACTATCGGATATTCATTACATTGTCTTTAATAGAGATATGTATTCGAGACCACCGTACCAACCGAACCATCTATCAAAATGTGTAAATAGTATCTTTAAAGTCAAATGTTTCAATATACGATATGACTAAGGATCTGATGGTTTATATAAGACCCTCTGCAGAGGGCATCATCCGTCTCAAGCTAACCTAACCTATGGATACAGAAAACATCCTTTCTACATTACAATTTCCAAGACTTATTACATACCCTGTTGGCAACGAATTTTGTGGATACTATCGATACTATTAAAGGTTTTATCTTTAAAGTTTAAACTAATACTATCAATGGTTTTCAGTTCTACTAAGTATGGTTATAATGAACATATGATCATTTGATGATCCTTAAGTGAAAATCGACCCATCTACTTGCCTTTCCTTTCCTGAAAAATGTTAAATATTCTTACTTTGAACATATTATGTTCACACACCTACTGGGTATCTTGAAGTCGAGCATTATTGGCACACTTGTTCTGTTTCTGTTTCTGTTTCGGTTTCTGTTGCTGGCGTTAATGAAGCCGCTTTTTGCCTTTTGGCCATGTGGGTTTCTTTCATTTCCTTTTTGCTTGTTGGTCGGCAATTTTCATTTCCGTGTTGGGGGCCATCGTTTGTTTGCATTGAATGGATCCGGGTTTTTGGAGGGGGGCTTGGGGCGGCTGTAAAGCGCAATTCAGTGACTAATTACCTTGACTGCATGTACTTTGCCTGCCTAAACCCAAAGAGCCATTGTTATGACACTTTCAAGTTGCACGCCAAGTACGAGAAACAAGCCAGATTATTGCCAATTTGATGGCCGATTGATTTAACAGGCTATGGCTAAAGGACCTAAAGAAGAAGAAGCAAAATCACAGGCAGGCATTCTCCCAATTGTCAGTGCCTTCAGTTTAGCTGCTCCTTCTGTCTGCCAGTTTTATGATTTGTAAATGTTTGTCTTGGCAAGTTTATAGCTCCATTTGCTGAACAACTAAACTGCGCCATTTGTGGCTTTTTATATGGACTGACCATAAACATAAGTACATATATACATGTGATATATATACATACAATGTGTATATGTATTTATAAATCTGTGTGGCACATAAAAATCCAAATGCGCCATTTGCAACGCTGGCAAAAATAACATTTTCAACACTTTTTGTTTGATTAATCCAACTGTTTTACAACCCACAAGCTAAGAGGGGGAAGGAGGGCTCTAGAAACAGCTAAAGATACATATACAAATATATAAACACACACATGTATCTATAGTAGACATCAACTTGTATCCATTTAGTCCAAATTAGTATGCTAAGCACGTTCCGCCAAAAAAATATCCAAAACAACAAAAAAGCGGAAACGGAAAACAAAAAATGGCGTAAGCGTTGCTATTGTTGGTTGTTGTTGTTGTTATTTTCTCGGATATTTTTTATGACTAGTATTTATATATTCAAAACAAATGCAATTGGTTTATTACACATCAATAAACGCGACCAACCCGTCAAATTTGCGGTGCGTGTTTCGAAAAAATGAAATAGATTATAAATAAATACGTGTATATTGCTGTATTATAAAAACGTGATCAAATAATGATTTGATTCAGCTTAACATATATACAATATATATATATATATTAATATATATATATACGTCTATACTGTCTAGACGTTTAGTATGTTAAATAGTTGGGCAATATTGGAAAAACTAAAAAAAAATAAACCTAAATCTTTATCCTTTTTAGTACTTTTAAGTACTTTTATATAGTCTGCTTTGTATATGTTCTATTCTATTCTAAGTTTTATTAATTCCCATATTAAAAATATCAAAATCCCTAATGTTAAGTAGCAATAATAGTTTTATAGCTGTCCTTAGCTATATTACTTTTAATAAGAATGAAAATTTAAGTTAAATAGCTGCTATAGGAATGATTGGTCGACAACTAAGTTCTTGTATGAACAACTTTTTTGTTTATTAAGGTATCCTTACAAAACTTTCCCAAACAGAGTCTCTAGAGAGTTTATACAATCTGATCAAATTTGGTCAAAATCGGACAATCGCTATATCAAACTTTTTGTTTATACAAATATTTCATCGAAACTGAGAGTTTTATTATACTTGAAATAGTTTTCTATAATTTTATCAAAATCGCTCCGCTTCCTGCTAGAGTATATAGCTTCTGCACTCCGAAGATAGCCGTCCTTTCTTGTTATAGTTTAATTGTTGCTTATTTTTTCATTAGGGATTAAAATATACATAAAGTTGCTCTTTATTATTATATGGCCAACTTTTCATAAGAAAATATATACTTATTCAGCTATGATTCGCTTAACAACATGGTTAACAACAAAAAGACGATAAACGATAACATATATGTATGTAAAGTTCAAGTAAAACTCAAAATTAAATATATATTTGGCATTAAGTCTTTTATAATTAACATTTTTGTGCAATTTTCAATCATTTGTTCCAATATAAATATTATAAAAAAATATTCCTTATTATAATTTTGCCTCTAGTGAATATCTGTAATATACTTGGGCATATTATCTTTCTGACAAAAGTGGAATAAAAGTAAAATAAGAAAGATGTTCTCAGTTTTGAAAGCAGTTCATATTTGTCTTAGACCTATCGGTCTTCTCGAACTTCCACTGGCTTAATTAAACTGCTTATTAATGAAGTCTGAATAAGTATAAATATTTACTTAAATTATATTTAGCTAAGAGTCTCTGTCAGGCCTAAAGAGACTTCAAATAAGCGACACCATTAGCTGTCGACGCTGAATGCATATTAAAAGAGCATCGATTGATTCCAACACCTCCTAACTTTCTGTATCTCAACAGGTCACTTATCAGGGGGCTTAAACAGCTTCAACTGTTGACCCAAGCAAATAGCCTGCAGTTGCAATTTATTGTTTACTCAACAGGCAATCCCCAAGCCCCCCACTTGGATGCTGCTGCGTCACGTGCGACTGTCTAATGCCTTGGCCAAACAGGACCTCCCCTCCGACACCCAAGCTTCATATCAGGCAATTAAAATTATGAACTGCAGTCGTGAGTATCTGTATCTGCAACTGTAACTGTATCTGTATCTGTATCTGTGGCTTCTCCAACTGCAGCCTAGCTTGGCTGGTGATTAAAAGACAACAATCGCAACGACGTTGACAGCCTCACAAGTAGACAAGTGAAGCTCCTCCAACCGAGACCCCCCACCAAACTTGCCCAGATTGCAATTTATCTGCACGCAAATTTGCCAGGACCAAAAACGGGACTTGGATGCTGCATTTTCCGGCCGTTTGGGGGAGTGAGTGGGGGGGGGCGGTGAGGCGTTGAGTAGTGTGAAAAGTCAAGTTGTCTGTTTGGTTGGGCAAACAATTGCGAGCATGGCAATGATCTTGGTTTGCACTTTTGGGCTGTCTGGGTCCTTCTGCCCGGGGAGCTCTGATTTGTGCCTGGACGAGCAGCAGGAGCTAGCTAGGAGGTAGGCAGGCGGCAGGCGGCAGGCAGAGGCGGCTGCTTTGTTAGCTCTGTCATGGAGTCAATTTGTGCACAATTTCGTTATTGGGTAGCAAAGTCCCCAAAGTGCCTTCATCTTGTTGTTGTTGTTGTCAGCCTCTCCATAACTGCTATCGTTAGTGGAAATGAGCAATGTACCCCAACGTAATTTTCAGCTGGCCAAGTCGTGCGTAAACTTCGCAGATACTCTTGCTAAACTCCCCGATAAACAAACTTCAAGTTATGTATTTTGATATGCAATTTCTCGAAATTTGCGTATGTGTTTAACGAAGCGGTAGCTTGTGAGAGGAGGGAGGGGAGAGCAACCACAAATTTGTGTATGATTTTTGTTTTACGACTGGCAAATTGCGCTGGCAGCGCATGCAGACTGTACAAAAAGTGTTGCCTGCTTTTGGGCGTCTTTAAAGTGTCCCCAACATTGCCATTTGTCTCTGTCTGTTCCCCCCGTCACCCCGTACGCCGTACCAACTACAAATATTTATACAATTTCGCATAATAATAAAAGACACACCCAATTTTCGTAAAATCCACAAATAAATACAAATTGTGCACTGGCTTCAGTTTGTAGATATTTTGGTTTTCAGCAAACGTTATTGGCTGGCCACACCCAACGCCCCAACGCCCCCCACCTACCAACTACCACCACCCCCCAGCTCCAAGCAGGCTCTCGGCAGGCGCCAAAGAAATAGCCAGCCACAAAGCCAGTCAACTGTAAATTGCCCATTTTTGTTTACACAATTTTATTGTTCGAGGCTGAAACCCAAAAATTGTCATGCATAGCAGATACTAACAACAACAACAACAACAATAGCAATTGGCAACAACTACTGACCCAGGGCTTAATTTAAAACGTAAAACAAAAGCCACAACAACAACAACAACACTAACAACAATCAGTGCATACAACAAGACGGTTCCATTTAATTTTTGGTTATTTTGCAATTTTTCACTTCATTAAACATTTTTTACGGATTTGTCATATCAATTTACTGAAAGGGTTAAGAAATTTATCTTAAGGGTTGATTGAGACGTTCAAAGCCCAAAACAAAACAAACAAATTTGTTATATCTTGGATTCTGGATGGTTTTAGAGGGTCGCACTCCCAGTCGGGGCTGGGGACTGGGGCTAAGGGTCGGTCGTCATGTCAAATCAATGTCAGGGTGCCTTGCTACTTACGCAATTTGCTTACATGATGTCAGCATCCGTTTTCCGCTTTTCCCAGCTTCCATAAACAGCTTCAGTTTTTAAGTGGCACATTTATTTACATACAGAAACATAAGAACGTACACACATAAGTGAAACATTTGTTTTTATGTGCCGAAGAAAACCCATTCCAAAACAATAATACAATACAAACCTAAGACGGGGCCCAACACAACATCTTTGCCTAAATTCTAACAAATCTGTAGAAATTTATCATTCGTCGTAAGCGCATGTTTAGCATACTTATCAGCGGGGGGAGGGAGCTCTTTCCAGCCTCATATACATTGTATCATGCGCTCGTTAAGCGCCAAGTAAAACAAATCATAATCTTCAAGACGTTGACATCAAGTGTTTTGAAATATGACAGCGCGTGCCATTTGTCTGTTTGCATTTGTACGCCTTTTGCGGTCCTTGTCAGCCAAGTTACCAAGTCACCAAGTCACCAGTTCCCTGAGTTTTTCCTCAGTTACGGGGGCATTTTCTTGAAGGACTCCCTCATGTGCTCCCTGGAGCATCCTGCTTGACGCATGTGCAGGCCCAGATTTGCTTGTTTTCCTTTGTTTGTACAAGTATGGGCATAATAAATCTTCAAAATTTCACATAAGCTATCCCCAATGTTTTAAGCTGTACATATATACTCACATAACTCAGGACCTTCTTAAGATATTTTAAAATGGTACAGTTTTTCACACCTTTTGTGAAGTTACCTCTAATAAAAACTGTAGGATTTTCAAGGAATAGTTACTATATATTATAGGTTGGTTTTCTTATATGTATATATACTATATACCATATCAAATATATAAATAGCTCGATGTATATATTGTACATTTAAAATACAATTTTTTCAAATTATTATTCCTACAATATCTAACTAAAAGATAGTTTTTAGATAGCTAAACTAAGCTTTAAAGAGTATCAATTCTTTATAGAGAAATAATTTTACGGGTAAAATTTGAGATTATTATAAATGAACTGAGATTGTTAAAAAATTGATAACTTCCTTTAGAAATTTGGAGGCTCTGCCTATTTTGTTAATGTCTTAAATCAAATTTGGAACCTCAAAAATGTTGGGATAATCTTAGTTGTTGATTATGTTTATTGTAGAGAGTTCAGATATTTGTTTGTTATGATCTTCAAATCTGATAGCGTTAGGGCTATCTAGTTTTCTATATATTTTAGTTCTATATGGAAGCATTTGTCGTTCTCTCGCTGTGATTATCTTTTTACTGGCATTTTGAATTGTTTTTAATCATTGCTTAACCATTTAACTGCCTTAATAGCTCTAGTCTTTAGTCTAGACTCTAGACTCTAGGGTCTGCACTTAAATAACTCGTACCTTCCACTTCCAATTCTATAAACAGAATTATCAATCAATGCTTGCCCCCGCCTGCCCCTGTAGGTGGCACACGGTGGCAACTTGAACTTCGCACCAAGAGACGCACACTCCTACTCCACAAACACACACACACACACGCACACACACAACCATAAATATCCAATATGATATCTTATCAGTATTTGAAAGCACTTTACTAATAATTAAAATGTCATCATTAAGAAATATGAAAAAGTCAACAAAAGGCGCAAAGCAGTTGACAGCTCCAAGAGAAACTCTGCCTATAAGAAAACCAACCTCCAACAACATCAACTGCATTTCTGGCTGAAGAATTTATTGTTGTTGCTATTGACTATTTAAACTTGGGGTGCGGTGGGTGCGGAGGCCTATGGGTTTCTTTAGTTGCCCATTTTGTATACCCTATAATTTTGTAACGAAACTTGAAGGCTGCCTCCTTCGGATGTTAATTAAGTAATATATATATTCTTGATAACCGATTTCTTCTATCAGTTGTAAAGCTATATTGATGAAACTTTACACAGATTCCTTTGGTTGCAGCGGGATTTAATTATGTTGAAACTGGCAAAATCTGAACATTGTATTATATAGTTGTCATAGGAGGAACGATCGGTGGAAATTCAGTTATTGTAGGAAAACTTTTTTCCTTATAAAAATATCTTCACCAAACTTATCAAATTCAAGTTTTATTAGGTTCTATGCCACCTGATTAAATTTGTTCAGAATAACATCACTATATCTTATAAATGCCATACGAACAATCGGTAGAGAATTGATTGGTTAAAAACATAGTAGAAACCATAGGATGAAAAATGAGTTGAAATGAGTAACTTTTTTGTTTTCCAAAAATCGCGTTTTTAAGATTAAAGAAACTCCTTAGGTGTTATATACTTTGTTATCAAAATAGGACTATTATATTATATTAGCTATATTAGCAATATTATATTATAGTTGCCATAGGAACCATCGGATGGAAACTGAGTTTTAGCATGAACAACTTTTTCGTTTTTACAAATATTTCAACCAAACTCAGCAATTGCGAGTTTTTATATGCTTTATGTGCTTTGACAAAATTTGATAAAAATCTGAATACTATATATATCACATAGCAGCCATTCGAACAATCGGTTGAAAAGTGATATTTTGTGTGGGAAAAAACTTTCCGCAAGGGTATATATAGCTTCGGCACCCTGAAGATAGCTATTGTTTCTTGTTTTTATTTTGATCGAAAAGAGAAACAGAGCGCCCTCAGTATTTACACGGGCTGGACGTGTGGATGGGTGGATGTGTGGATGTGTGGGCCCTACTCGGGTCTACTCCACAATATTGACACTAATGGCGACGATTGGCGTCAATTTTCATGTCACATTGGCTGAGGCTGGCAACGACAGTAGCTGCATTTTCAATTAGAAACAGATGTTAAGCGCTGATAAAAAGGCTGCAGTCTTCAGGGGGGCTTATCAGCTTGGCCGTTAACCGGGCCGGGCCGGGCCTCAGACTTCTGGTAGTACTTGAGCTGTAATGAGTCGTGTCAGAATCGTAGTCATAGACCTAGTCGCAGTCGTACGCTGTTTGCACAGATGAGTTTTTAATTAAATGCTATCGTTGCGCTTAAATAAATTGAAATAATCAATTTATATTACGTATACGAGGCGTATGCCGCGTCCACACCGCTCCCCCTTCGTTGGCACTCTGTCAACAAATTTAATTGAAAATCTAAACAGCAAGTCAACATGATGGAAAGTCAAAATGGTTTACCAAACGATGACGGACACGTACCGAGCAGCTCCCTCTTCCTCTCAGTTGGAGTTTTTAGCAAACAGTAGCAACAACAACAGCAACAACAACAATGCTGACAACATTGCATACTTTTGTTTGTGCGCATAATTTTAAAATCAATAGAAATATATCCATGCCCAGGTTCGTCATCATCATCATCATCATCATCCTCGCTGCTTGGCAAACATTCAAAATAAATGGCAATCAATGGTTACCAACTGGCAGCCAACCGACTACCGTATAATCCGATACCCATACCCCCACTCCCAACCAACTCCCCTCTCCGCCTTATCTTTATATAGCTTCTCTTTTTTTTTGGATTTTTGTTGATTGAAAATTATACGCTTTGCTTTCAATTAAAGCTGTCTGATATGCACAGGCGATCATAAATCTTGACTGCAAGTGTCGTCTGTAACTCTATTGGATTGTTTTCCATGGGCTACCGAACCCAGTAGGTACTTATATAGGCACTGTATATACGCGTAGTATGTGGTCCTATATCTTTATGATGGCCCAGTAGTCTTATCGACTTCATTAACTAAACAAATGTGTTTATTGTGGCTTAGCCATAAACTATGAACGCATCCGGCCCTGCGCTTAGCTAGATAAATCAACAAATTAAACGAAATTATTGTACTAAAAGTATTAATATTATTATTAGCTTGAATAATAATAACTTTAATCAGCAATGGTATGCATGTTGGGATCGCTAGCATGCTAGTTCTAATGAATATTATGTTTTATGATGGTTCCATAAACGGAAAACCAACAGAGCCAGTGTAAGAGGGTTTTGCCAGACGATCGATCGTGTTACCAAAATATATGTATTCAATATAATTTATGTAGGTACAGTAGCTACTATAGATTTATTTATTATACTGTATCATTAGTAAATATTAAACAACAATATTGAGCACCTTCAACTATAGCAAGTTCTATCTGATTTTCGTTTCATTTAAGCTTTGGAATAGGATTTTATTTCAGTTTTCTGATGGAAAATATTCTCAATCAATCCTCAAGCAGTTTTCAGGAAGAATATTTTGGTTGAAGAAAAAACATATCCTCCCTTAAAAAAAGTTATTTGTTTATTCTTTTAAACTATCTCAAGTTCTATCAGACTTTTGTTTCATTTACGATTCAGACTCGTATTTGGTTTTAATTTTAGTTTCCTGACGGCATTGTTCAAAATATTCTCAATCAATCCTTAAACAGTTTTTAGGAAGAATATTTTGTTTAAAGAAAAAACAAATCCTCCCTTAAAAAAGTTGTTTTTTGTTTTTCTTAAACATATATTTAGTTTAAACTTAGTTTTTATCATATAACCATAATTACTATTTTTATCCTGGATTTTTATATATTATTTTATATAGATTATCCCCATTTTGAAAATATTTCCGAAACAAAACACTTTAGGTAATTATTCTGTTGAATAAATAAATAGAAATTCAAATCCTATTACTTACTATAAGAGTCTTTATTATTCGTTCTCATTCATTCCTGATCAAATTGGTATATTTTTGAAAAACTTTCCCCTATATGTAAGTAAACCCTTCTTAACCCCTGCTGTTAATTAGGCGCCCGCCTCCACTGTCCGCGTGGGCCTATTTATATGCATGGCCCAAAATGCAAAAGGCATCGTCATTTGCACGCAATTAGTGACACAAATTGCCGCCTGACAGTGGGTGGGATAGGATAGAAGGGGCAGGGCTTAGGGGCAGCAGCTGGGGCAGGGACTGGGGCAAAGTAAGTTGGCTACTGTTTGGATTAGCCGCGTATCTATATACACACAAATATATCTATATCTGTATCTACGTCGTTTGCATAATTATTTCAAATTTATTGTGCGCTAATTGTGACGCCAAGGCTTTAGTGGCATTTCGATATTTAGTAGGTGCCATCAAAGCCCCGAAAATATTCCCCTCATTGATCGAAATACGCAAATCGAATTGCCCGTCGAGCATTTGCATAATCGCAATCAATCATTGAGTAGCTATGGACAAAAAAGTAAAGCAGAAACCATTTGAAAAATTACGTTGCACTTGTTAAAAACAATTTGCTGCCCTTTTTTATGGGTTTTTACGGGTTGATGCTGGTTCAAAGTACTCGTACAAAATGGTTCGAGTTGGGTTTTTTTGTGTCTGCTGCTGTTTTTTTTGTTTATTGGGTTGGTCCAAAATGATAAATGCTAATTTGAGGCAAGATCACGCATAAACCAACAATAAATAAATCAAATGGCAGGTCACACAAAAAAGCTGCCCCAAACAATTGGCATGCGAGGGGTGTGGGATATATATTGGGGGAGGTGGCATAAGGATGGGGCACTCATATGAATGCGATTTAGGGCCACTTATGCGTACACATGTAAAAATCCAAAATCAAGAAACCTTAGCACGATTTTTACTTACGTTTCGTACAAATTTTGCAAATTGTTAAGTGATTTACGAGACAAGACAAGCCATTTATTAGATAAGATTAAGTAAAGGGAGCAGAGAGCACACACAGACCAGCCAGCAGGACAACGACAGGAGCTGCTTCCGAAGCAGGAGAAAAACTTTTGCAAATATTCCGTTTCGTTCCTTTTGGCTGAAATTCAAATAAAACTTTTGTGCTCAATACAAATTGCAGCAACATTATGTGAGATTATATATCCATAGAACTGGGGGGGAATATGATAATAGTAGGATGGAATTATGTAGGTGAGTTGTCTAGCGTATAAGTTTTACTATATGGGATAATCAATCTCCTAACTATTTATAATTACAATATATCTTGTCTAGCGTATATGTTTTACTATATGGGATAATCAATCTTCAAGCTATGTATAATTACAATATATCCCATCTATAGTAAAAGATTCCACAGCTATATCATTTTTAATCAGCCACAATTTAGTTTTTTATTCTATTTAATGCTCTCCTCTAGTATCCTAATCTATTTCTATACTAATCTATTTCATCATGTTCAATTCGAACCCATTATAATCTAGTTATTATACAATTCTCTAATCTGTGTTATTTATTCTGAGTATATTTTTCCTCAAGTATTTTATTCTATTGCCATTCTCTTTTATCTTATCATAATCTATTCTGCATTATTTTGTTCTATCTTTTACTCCTTAATATATTTTAGTACATAATCTTTTGCTCTATTTTACGCTAATTTATACATAATATTTTACACTACCATTCTATATGTCATTTCTTTTTATACTATTATATACTGATCCTTAATATACTGATCTATTTTGTAACGTTATTTATATGTTATTCTACTTTATTCTATTTTAATTGTTATTGAAACATTTCTAGTCACATTTTACTATACTTTATTTAATTGAATTCCATTCTATACCTTCAATTATTTTTAATCTATGACAACATTTGCTTATATTCCTATTCTATCCCTGGTAGAGCTACTTTTGCCATCATCATATGTATTAATCCATTGATTTTCTATTAGATTCGCTCGTATAATATGCCATTCCAGAGCAATCTTTACCAGCTTTAGTAGCATTTTTAACCAGCAATATGAAAAAGCGCAATCAGCTCACACTAGAGGAACCACCCAGTTATCCATGGCGTTCCACTCGCTGCTGGGAAATCCTGAGCTCTCATCGTAACCCGTAAAATACACATTTTCTGGTGGTAGAAAATCCAGCAAATTGATTTTAGTGGGTGTTTACACAAAGCTTAGAAGTACTTTCAGGCGAACTTTTCACAATTTGCTTGCCAACCACCCGAGCACGCCCATTTCAATCCACCCACGCACACACAAATACACACACACACACACACTCACACACACACCCATACACTCACACACACACTGAGTTCTATAGGGCAAGTGGCAAAACCTCACAAATGGCAAATGGCAGCATTTAGTATGATTATCAACAGCCCAGCCCCGGTTCAGTAAGAGCTGCGGTTGTGCGAGGGGGGGCAAGGGCACCACTAGCTGGGAAACAGCAACGGAGCATTCTCGTCCGCCGCCGCCGCCCCTCGTCTGCCTCTGATGGCGACGGCGTTGATGTTGATGATGGCAGACAGTGAGACAAGTGCGGCCAGAGTTGAGGGTAAATGCCACTTGCCGCTAAACATTTGGGTGTGCCATGGCTAGGGGTTGGGAGTGGGGGGTTGGAGGCTTGGGGTTGGTCCTTTTGTCTGTAGCGTTTTATATGCCATTTCTTTTATTGCTTTAATATGTTAATAGCTTTTACCGCTGTTGTTGTTGTACTTTGTTGCTATTTTTCTTCATCTTGCGAGCTGCTTGTTCATTTCTTTCCTTCTTTTCTCTTTTTTTTAAGTTTTTTGAAATTATTCTCCTTTTTTTTGGGTCAGGGTCTATGTGTCTGCTGCTTGTGGGGCTGATTTTGCGAATCTGGCCAAAGGATTTAGCACATTATCATCTTTTATTGCCATTATCATATCATGTGTCTGTGTGTGGGCAAAAAACTGAAGCTCGCTTTTTGCTGTCCACAAAGTGTAATGTGTGTAGTGAGTGCTAGAGATTTGTTTAGTTAGATTGTGTGATTTTGATAATATTTGGGAAATATTTTGGAAATTTCGGGAGAGATGGGAAAAGGAAGCGATATTAGGAAATACAGGCCGGAAGGAACGTTTGGGAAAGCTTAAAAACTTACAAAAGATATGAAATAATGTATTCGAGTAGTGGAACTAATGTAGTAGTTGTAACTATTGAGTTTATTAAAAAGGATCAAAAGTTTTCAAGTTTTATACAGCTTATTTCCCAAAAGCTGATTAAAACTTCTATTTTAGGATTTGAAAGCAAGAATTTATACTTTTGAACTGATTTTTTTAAAAGGATGAATAAATTTCTGAAATTAATAGGAAAAAGTTCATACTTTGAAATGTTTTTCTGCAAGAAGGAACCAACAGTTAAGTATAAAAAGGACAAATAAGGCTCAAACAGATAGAGAATTTCCTTTTATTGGTATAGTATGGGCAGCATATACTATAACTGTTGCTCAAAGAACTTATAGTACGGTTTTAACAGTTCAACATTCCAAAATGTGTGTTTTAGCACCTCCCAATCAACACAAAAACTCTGACTATAACTTTATGCTGAACTTCTAAGCAGAGTGCTAACCTCATCAGCTAACTTGGTCCATGCCACACTTACCACCTGTACAAAGGACCAGTCCTCAAAACCTAAGAGCCCTCAGGTATTTCAGCCAATTAGTGGCAATAAAATAAATTCAATTTTACGCACACGTTGCGGTTGGACCCAGTTTTGGATGAGGGTTTCGGAAAGAGGAACCCTAGGGAATGGAAATGGTAAAGGGAAGTGGAAGTGGAAGGGGAGCGGGTATCGCGCGCGTTCAGTTGAGCGTATGTGTGAATAATGCGACCCTGCGGCATTCTCGGGGCGCCTCGCAAATTAACGCCGTTTTAGGGGTTGATTAGGCAAGCCAAATTTTCGTGAACTTTTCGTGCACTTGTCTGATCCTAAACGGAACCCAACCAAAATAACCAAAAATACTGAACTGAAGCGAACTGAACCCAAGCGTACCCGGGGTCCGCATTAATTATGCTAAACATTTTTAAATATTGTCCTCACGTGCATCGCTTGGTGTGGCCCTTGAGGGTTCAGGCTCGCTTTTGATTGGATTGCTGGGCCAAAAGTTTTCCAAGAGCGAACAGCGGAACAGCGACATCCTCATCCTCATCCTCGTCCTCGTCCTTGGGCCTCATCCTGTCCCCGGGGCTGGCTGATTTCTGCGCTCGCGCATTTCCAGCAATTATGCAAATGCGTTTTAATGCCTTACTCATTTAAGCGGATTACAATTTAATATTTTTGTTTGTTGTTCTCGCCGTTGTTGTAGTTGTTATTCGCTGTTTGTTTAGAGTTTAGAGTAACAATTCCAAAAGGTAGACAAAACTGCTGCTGACACATGGCTTAATTAGCATACGCTTCGACTTTTGTGGCAAAACATTTGTATTTTAATTGTTGCAATTAACGTGGCAACGGGAAGCGCCGAAAGGGTCTTCAGCTTACTGCCAATTTGTCAGCAGTTGATGGATGCATGGTAGAAAATTGTGATATGGGACAGAGAGTCCCCTCACATCAACCTAAATAAAAGGTTAAGACTGAGAAGTCTTGAGGAAAATCTTATGAAGAAAGTAAATATATTTAAGTCCTGAAATTAGATATATTTATGAGAGATACTAATTGTAATATCCCACTATTAAATTGATATATTGGGTAGTAAAAGCACTCATTCATTCGTAATAATTAAGCATTTATTCTTTTTGGGCATCTTGAATAGCGACTAATTGAAGATCTAGAGATCTTTTGCAATCTCTCTAACACAATCTCATTTCCGACGGTTTCTTAATATGGTTCACATTTAAACTACTTAGAAATTCTTTGGACTAGGTATATAGGTAATTTTCAGAATTATAAAACATTCATATCTTTAAGATATTTTATTTGTTGAATTTTTGTTTCTATTTAAGTCTCTCTGATATTTTATAAACAACTTGAATTAAACTTATGCCCCTAAGAGGATTTTTTCTCCGTATGGTATTGCTCTTACGTATTTAATATATTTTTGATTTTTCCAAATAATTTCTATATCTATATATAGAAAGCAAATTCTCAGAACAATCAAAATTATCGTTGGCTTTTTTTAAACAACTATGAAGTTCTTTTTACACAGTTGAGAGTATCGATCTCGTTTGAATTAGTTTTATAAATGTATGTAGCTACTCAATAATTGTATTGTTTTTTTTTTAAACTGAATATATTCTAAAATGTTGTAAATAATCTTTAAATATTGTCCATACTATCGAAAGTTGTAAGTATATACTCTATACCAGCCCTCTACCTACTATTGTTCCTAGCCTCCGACTTACTTTCCAGTTAAGTTCTAAATGTTTTGCTGCCAAAAGCGCAGCTTTCCGACACAGTTTTATTGCCTAAGTCCTTACACTCCAGAGCTCTCCACAATGTCCTTAAATTTGCTAATTAACTCAACATAAGGTTTTCTAATTTCATTTAATGCACAACTCCTCCCAAACAGCAAGAGGCACACAATAGAAGAAATGGCTATTAGTCGCCCCCACCAGCCCGCACAAGCCACCCAGTGCACCCTTGCTGACGGTGCCTGTGCCTTGGTCCTTGGTCCTTGCGCCTTGCCAGAGACTGCAGTCAGTCAGTCAGTTAGCTCGCTCGTCCGTATCATTAGCCTCCGGGGATGATTTGTTGTTTGGCAGCACTTGATCAACGGCAATGAATTCAATTAGCACCAAAACACCAGAGAGCACTGTTTGAGCCCGGCTCGCAAGTGTGGTGGAGGGTGGAGGGGATGAGGGTGCGAGGGGTGTGCCGCACTTGCTGCAGGCAGTCAGAGTTAGAGTCAGTTTCAAAGGACAGCAGACACACCCCCTCCATTAGATGTCAGCGCTTCGTCTGGTCAATTGTTTGGATTACTTTTCTGGTGAATTATTGCGTGTTGACGCATATGGTGACAATTTGGTCTATCTCTATGGAACTGGCTAGGATTCGGAATGACACTGGAACTCTCTCTCTCTCTCACACTCTTCCCCTCTCTCTGGGGATCTAATGCGCTTAGGGCTATGACATACACGACTGCACCGTTGGCAATTAGCGTTGATATTCGTGAATTTTGATTGCAAAAATTTGCTGGCGATTAAATCGAAATCATTTGACAAATTTCTATGCTGAATTGTTCAATGTGTGTGTGTGTGTGTGTGTGTGTGTGTGTGTGTGTGTGTGTTTAGTGAACTATTAGCCCTTGTGCCGCCTGATGGGGATTGCTCTGGTTCTGGGTCTGTTTCAGGGTCTGGTTCAGGGTCCGTTTCTGTTTCTGGCGCGCATTTTTGTTTACTTTGCGCGTACGCACGGATTTTCTTGAATAGATTGATGGCTCTGACTACGGCTTGGACTGATGATTGTGCACGGACATGGACATGTGTCCGTGTGCTCAAAATACAGCCAGATGGATTGTGTAAACAAGTTGGAAATTATGGCATTAAGCAGCAATATGCGTTGTAGTTTTTGTGTATGTCTCTGTGTTTGTGTGTGTGTGTTATAAATCAATGAATTAATTAATAAGCAGAACCAATTAAGAATTTGGTTAAAAGCTATTTATTTTATATTAAAACTAAATTGAATTAAATGCGATAAATATTCCAAATGAATTTAATACTTTTTATCAACTTTTTCTTCATACAATTAAATTGAAAGTTGGAAAAATATAAAAATTATATGTATAATACTAAAATAAAATATTTTTATTTTAGTAAGGTAAATTTAAATTAAAATTAAATCTTTTATTTTTTATTTTTTTTATTTTCATCTCCCAAAATTTTCATTTATACATTCTGTTCAAAAGTACCCAGAATTTGTCAATACATAATTCGAAAAGTATTTGTAAAAGTAATTCATCGATTTTTCTTATATATAAAAATCTATTACGCTCCAAATCATCTTGCTGTCCTTAACTAAATGATATATTTATTTAAAATTGTATTGCTCATAAAATATTTCCTATAGTTTTCAAGACCCTTTCTTCAAATATTTTACATAGTATTCTGATATTCTTAACAATATTAATATAAAGAAAATTTAGACTTGAATATTTAACTATAAATTAATAAAAATAATACAATAATCTTTTAAATATAATCTATAGTTTTGAAGTCCCAGCTAAGTCTAAATTATATTTTGGAGCTAAACTAAATACAATTAGTATAAAATCAAATACAATTTCATTTGTAATTTGGCCATAAACAACGCTCTAAAATGTTGCAATTAAAACAAAATTGCCACATAAATTGGAATATTAGACTCACTATACATATATCAGGCCAAACAATCAAGGGAACTTCCCCCTGGCAACCCCTCAACAAACAACCATTAGACAATAAGCCAACTTGCTAACGAGCCATTTTGGATGCTGCCGAGTTTACCAATAATAAAATGCAACATATGACAAATAATCGCACAAATTTGACAATAAAATCAAACGGAAAATGCGGAAAATGCATTCGGCAGGAAGAACCCATTTGAATATTAGCAAAACTCGATGGATGCTAAATTTTTGGCAGCGACTCAAATCAGAAAAGTAAACAGCATATTGGAAGCGGGTAACACATACAAGAATTAAGCATAAAATGTGATCATCTGTGTTGACATGAAGATCAACGGGTATGCAGGACACCCCGAGGGTAACGCCAGGATAACCAAATTGTAACACCAGCAGCAGCAACAACAAAAGGCGAGCGCTGTTGACAAAGTCATGAAGAGGGGGGGCAGATGCGACCGACCCTCAATTCAAATGGCAATTTACTGGGTGTGCACACACACACACACACACACACACATACTGTCGTTTATTGTCTGGGTGTGTTTATAGAAAAATATAACTCAAATTTAATTTGCAACAGATGCGACAGCATCCAAATCCACAATTAAGCAATCCCAATTCCTTTCCCAGTTGTCGCTCCGGTTTGGTTTGAACTCTGTCACCCTTTATGCTGCCTGTTGAAAAGAAATAGTGCCCTGCAATTGTTACAAATTACCCGCTAATAGCTCATGAATTGAATTAGACAGTTGGCATTCCAACTGACATCCTTTGTGCTCCGGTTGCTCGCTCAACTTCAACACTTGGCCACTTCAAGGCAAATCAAAATAGCGCAGCATCAGCGCCCAGGCCACTGCACAGTGGTTCAAAATTGAGGGGCTTCGTTTTGCGGAGAGTTCAATGAGCTCATCTAACGTGGTTCACAGGATGCTGTTGAACTTGACAGTACAGTAGGAGCGTATATCGGGATAAGTTCGGGGAAGGTTTTCTGTTTTATTTCCGATTAAGCAGTCGTTTTATATTCTCAAATGCCTAATTCCTTCTCACAATCTATCGATATACCAGAATGGAAGAGCTTCCTGTTGCATAAAGTGAGGTAGGTTTTCTGTTTTATACTTTAAAATGCCTAATTCCTTCTCAAAATCTTTCAATATACCATGATTGAAGAGCTTCCTTTTGAGTAAAGTCGTTCAAGAGAAGATCATTTATGTAAGAGAGTTCGTATCGTGACTATATTCCACTTTCAATATCAATTTCGAACAGTATTTTGAGTTTGGTAAGAGTTTAATGAGCTGATCTTATAATTTATGGTTTACAGAATGCTATTGATCTTGAGGTACGGTAGGAGATCATTGAAGGGTCTTATGTAGGTCTAGGGTGTTAGGTTAGGAGCAAGCATTTCAATTTAATATGTGCTAGTTTCATAATATTCATTGATATACAAGATCTAAAGTTTCTTCTTTTAAGATGTTACTTTATGTGAGAAGTTAAGGAACTCATTTAATACTATATTGTTGATAATATGTTGTTATACTTGGCTTATAAAGAAGGTAGTTCAAGCTACTGAAATGGTGCTTAGATTAAGCAACTATTTTGTGTTTTTAACACTTTGTATCGTAGCTTTTCTTGCTTATTGTCATACTACCTATACATTCATAATGATTATACGATATTATATATATACTTTCAACTGATTTATGTCGTAGGAGGTTACATTCGGTAAGGGTTCAATAAGTTTAACTAATTCTATTTGATTAAATGGTAGATTTTGGTTTTTCTCAATTTAGAAGATTACTTAAGAGGTTTCATAGGTTTTCTAATTTGTATTTCATTCTGAAGCATTAATTTGTTCACCTTTGAACCACTGTGTACAAAATATAACCCAAGGAAAACAACAACCAACATTCATTCATTGAACCGTCTCCTCTCCACGCTTCTCTTCTCTCCCCACCCCTGGCTATGTTGACGCAATGCGTTACGTGTTTTTGTGAGTGTCTGCGAGTGTTTGGCGGGTAACAAATGAATTTTTATTAGCCCATCAGGCGCATAATCAACACAAGAACTGCTGCATAATAACAACAACAACATGGGCATATCAAACAACCAATAATAACAACAATACTTGGGGGAAGGGGGGTGGTCATACACACCCAACCCGAATACCGAATCCCGAATCAAAACCAAGGTTCTCTCCTCCTGCCTTTAATGTTTATGAGCTGAGGTCGAGCTCTGAGATACTTGAGAATTACGTGATAAAGTGGCCAGACTTGTTCCACTCTAAGAATGAGAATGAGAATGGGAATGAGACTGAGAATTAGAGACCATTCACAATTGTAGTTTATTCCCCATTTCGATTATAATCTTCTATGGCTAATTGTGTACTGTGTTTGCCAAGGATCTAATTGTATATTTATTTAATACATTCGATTACAAATTGGTATTTTTAAATCTGACCAAACGGGAAAACCCAATCAACTGTAATAAAAAGAACCTTGTGGCAATCTAAGGACTTTGCTCCAATTAACTCTGATTGTTGGCCATTCAATCTATCAAGTATTACTCTATAAACCTATATACCCTCTCGATGTTGTCACCTTTGATTAGCCATTAGTCTCGATTAGGCCACGTATCACAAATTAAATGATAAACCCAACAACATTTTATTTACCTCTGTTTTTTTTATTATTATTTTCTTTTTTTTAAACTTTATACGAGCTTGATTGCGGATACGGAGGCTCACCATGATTTTGGATTTAATATTTGTTATTTTTGTTAATGCCTGGAACATTTTAATTAGCGAATATCACTTTTAAGTGACACTATAAATTTGGACATAATTATTGTCTGAACAATTAAATTGATTATCTGCGCGCATTTGATTTATTTGCAGTGATAAGTGCTATCTGCAAAACGGGGCTCGTATAAAATACAAAATTCAACCTGATTGCCTTTTTTTTACGACTTTTATAAATACACCATTAATACTTAATAGTTTAAAGATAGCTCTAAATGCCGAGCATGTGATTAGATACTTATTTTGGAGAGGTTTAACAGTTTTAATCAGGCCTGTTCCCATTTCCGAGTTCATTTCAACCCGAATCGTTTTTCCGTTTTCGAATACAGTTGAATTAAAGCTTTATTCAAACAGTTTTCTATACAATAGAAAAAGTGGAAGACTTTTCAAACAGTTTACGGTATTCAGAACATCTAATTTCTAATTTTCAAAGTGATTTGAATCGGAATCGCGGAAATATGAGTTTCTATGAGTATCAATTATTTATTAATGGAAAGCAGATTGAAGTTGTAATCTTTCCTGGGAGACCAGAGAACATAACAAATAATCTTTTTAGACTACTGTAAGACTTTTAAAAACTATTTAAAACCTTCTCAGAATTTTCTTTCCACAACGAAGACTATTTAGTATTTTTACTTTCCATATAAAAGTAAGCAAAATTTTGGAATACTTTCAGAGTAGTATTCTATACTCTTTACCATATTCGTTTCAATATTTATGGAGCAGTTTTCCTGCACAACTCAGTAAACTACTTCCTTTATTAAGGGAGTAAATATATTAGATACATTTTTCAGTTTCCGACAAACCTTTTAAGTATATTATTATATACCAAATCTTCATATTCATTTCTAAATACCTCTTCTCCCCATTACCCTTACCCTAAACAATTTACAACTCAGCTTGCATTTATTTTATAGCACATTTTATTTATCATTTTCGATTTCAAAATAAATTCAATAAAATTTACTAACGTGGCCGCAATTCGATAGCGACAACATTTTTGTTTAAAATTACATAATTACAATTATTTACACAATTACACAAGAAATGTGCGTTACAATTTACAAACTAAACTAAACTAAACTAAACTAATCGCATTTATTGTATTTGTGTATTATAGTATTTAAGGTAATTTCAATTAATGTTTACGTTTTGTGTAGGGTGTATGTACATTGGAAAATACTTTTGTGTAGCAGTGTTTAATTATATTTCTTGTTTACATATATCACACAGTGCGTTTGTTGTTGTTGTTGTTGTTAGCCGCGAAATCAATTCCCACATCGATTTTATAAATACAACAACATTAAATCAAATAACAACAACGACAACCAAAAAATTTCAACTAATTGCGAAGCTAATTTTGCGCAATCTCATGAAATGATTTCAACGATTTAGAGGAGTGGGATAGGGGGCGGGGCGGGGTGCTGGCCGCATACAGGGTGTCTCCACCAGGTGGACGGTTGTTCGTTGCATGACTAGAAGTGGTTTTTAGTGCCGCCTCCAGGCGAAACTAACTGGCCGAGCTGGCGCTGGAGGCGCTCTGCTGCTGTTGCTGCTGCTGCTGCTGAGCCTTGGCCCGCTCCTTGGCCTCCTGCTGCGCCTTCTTGGAGCGCTTCCATTTCATGCGGCGATTCTGAAACCAAATCTTCACCTGCGTCTCGGACAGCATCAGTCCGCTGGCCACCTCGAAGCGTTTGGGCCGCGATAGGTATTTGTTTTGCTTGAACTGTTTCTCCAGCTCGAGCAGCTGCTGGGAGGTGAAGGCGGTGCGCGGTCGCCGCGTCTTGCCAAGGATCGCATGATGCGGATAGGCGGCCAATTCGGGTATGCGATGGTGCAGCATGCCGGCGCGTGCCAGGAACTCAAACTGCAGCTGCGATGGCATAAAGTTGTGACCCATGGGTATCTGCAAAGGCGAACAGAGTTGAAGATTGGCTTCGAGACTGGACGCTGACATCATGCTCACCGGTATGGGCTTGCCGGAAGGATCCAAGGGACGGTGAAATGCCGAGCCGCCCTGCGCCAGCAGCTGATAGGGATGTCCGCCCGCATAGAGGGGAAAATCTTGTGGCCTTATGGGACTGTGTGGTGGCACGGGTTTCTTGAACTCATCATGCAAGTCGGAGATGCGCATGCCCAGATGCTGTGTATGATGGGCGTTCTGTGGCTGCTGATCCTCGCAGCCGGGACTGATGGGCGGACTGGAGCGATGCGACGAGCTGGGAGATTCAGATCTGCAAATAAATATATATTGGCACACAATTAGACACCCTGTAACGCGCACAATTATCTAAGCTGTAGCATAAACAACGCAAATTCAAGTTACGCGACAGTTTTGAAAACAATTAAAACCATCGCTTGCCTCACATTCTGCCCACAAAACTAATTTGTTTGCTTTTCCACTCGCACACTCGACAATTTTGCCGCACACATTGCGTATACGTAATCGCACTCACAATGAAACCAACGTTGCCAGTTGCCAGTTGCCAGTTTGGGTTATTATTGGGCCATTGAGCTTTTCGGCCATGTTGTCGAGTGCTAACAAAGCTGCTTGGTATTTCCCGCTTAGAGGTTTTGTTAATGGCATTTTGCTGGATTTGCCAGAAAGCTACTGAATATGTTTGGGGTAAATCATGGAAAATATGGATAGAATGGCCAAGGAATAGCCAACTGTTGTGGCATTTTGGTTAAAAGCCACAGGCGTTAATAGATCTATAAAGGATTGACTTTGTTTCCATATACTAGCTATATAATTTAAAGAGGTTTTATTGAAATAACTTCATTGATTCTTGTATTAGTTGATGAATATCATTTAAATAGCACGATAGTGATTTATCCAACTTCAGTTGTGGGATTAAAACTTGATGAAATTTGATTTAAAGCAACTGAATGCTGGATTGAAGTTGTACAGATATGCAAGAGGAATGTGTAACAGAACAATTTAATCATATCGCAGATAGATTGTGGGAAAGATTCGAAAATTATCAAGATATAAACTATCAGGTACTTATAAGAACAAATTTTCCTTTTATAAAGCTTTTCAATGCGTTCAAACTATGAACTTTAAAGAACTTTTAGATCTGTTTCATTCCTTTAATGGTTGAAATTAAGTACCCATTTTCATTATATAATTCTATTTTATCTATGTAATATATCTCCTAAAATACGAGAAAATGCCTTCAAAATAGCACAGAGACTTATATAAATGCGGAAAACATTTAAATATAGCAATATTCATCTTTTCTAATCGAATATCTTACAATATTTGTATAAACCTTTAAATTTGTAGACATTTTAGTTGATTTATTTTAGTAATCATTTTCTTAATGATCTTCAACATACTCAGATCGCTTTCAACTTTTAGCTTCCTAGCTATAATCTCTATAATATATCTATAATAAAGTATATCTCTGTGAAAACCCACCTGGACATGCCGTCGGGACTGGGCGAATCGTATTCCCGCGACTCTCGTATCCGTTGCAGTGCCTCGTGATCGCTGATGCCGGCGGCAGCTGCTGCAGCGGCGGCATTTGAGGCAGCCACAAAGGCGTGATTGAGTTCCGCCTGATCCCGGGCGTAGTGCAGGGCGGCCAGACGATGATCGTCCACAATCATGTCAGCCGCAGTGGGTGGTTGTCTGTCTCCAGACTGATGCTGGCTCTTGGCCAGCAGCGCGTCAATGCAGAAGGACTTCTTGGGCTGGCTCTGGGCCTGCTGCAGGGCGGTGGTCGAGGGCGGTGAACAGCTGGACACGGGTATGGGCACGGGTGGCGGCAGTGTGTTGGCGGCAGGTGGTGGCGCATTGGCGGGCAACATAACCGCTGCAAGGGGCAGACGTGGCAACGGATAGGCGCCATTAACCAGCCCCGGATGCGGCACATGATGAGGCGGAAAGCTGCCCTCCACATAGAGACGCGGATGCGGCGCGTGTCCGTGTGGATGATGCGTTGGCGGCGGCCCAACACCCAGATTGGATGAGCCCGGACAGCCCATGGGCATGGGTGCTACCAGCAGTGGCATGGCGGATACACCCGCTGCTAGCTGGGATTGGGTGTGCAGCTGTTGTTGCTGCTGCTGCTGCTGTTGATGTTCCGCTGTAAGTTCCTGCCCCGCCGCTGGACTGTGCGTGGGCGCGTAGGCGCTGTGCGGGGAGCCTGTCGTGGCCGAGGATTGCGTTGGACTTGGAGCTGCTGCAGCTGCCGCTGGACTGTGGCTGTTGCTCGATCGGGGCGATGTTGTCAACGTTGAATTGTTGCTGCTCTGATCGTAATCGGCGGCGGCGGGTGGTGTGGCGGTTGCACGATGCTGGTGGTGGTGCTGGTGCTGCTGCTGTGCGGCGGCTATGTGGCTTATCAGCAGCTGGCTAATGTGCGGCGTCTGCTGCTGTGACGACGACTGCTGCGTTGTGGGCGGCGGCGGCTGTGACACTTGTGCACTGGACATGCTTTGTCTACTTATTAATTATATTATTATTATTGTTTTGTTTTGTATTCTTTGACTTTTGATTGCTAATGCGATGCGTTCTGTTATTGCTCTCAAGAAACACTTGCAACACTTTGTGGCACACACTGAAACTTGCGTGGGCGAGCGTCTGGCTTCCGTTTGCGATAAGCGCGCGTCTGAACTCGAAATGCGACTGCGACTGCGAACTCGACGCGACGAGCGCTAATCAACGACTGTGTTCAATGCCGGCCCGTGCCCGTGTCATATAGCTGGATCGCATGCCGCGACGATTGGGCTGTTCCACAACAGTCTCTGTGTGTGGCTGTGTGTGCCTGTGCGTGTGTGTGTGAGCAGAGAGCAGCGTTCTAGGGTGGGCTGAAGTAAGCGAGAGAGAGTCTATGTTCTATGCACTGAGAGAAATGGGGAATAAAGAGATTTAAGCTATTAATTCCAATGGGTAAGAGATATAGCACTGGGTACTCAGGATACTTACTGGACTCCTGGCAGGAGCTTGTAAACTTAACGAACTGGGCATAGTCAGCAACAGTCGATTCTGCAATCTTGAGAAGAACATATGACTACATATTCTAGCAGAATGTGCTTCTCTCACTAGACAAATAAATAGGCATCTAGTAAACCCTATCACAGAAAGAGAAGACATAGGACACAATGGAAATGTTTGTATTTATTCAGCAAGGCGTACAATAGATCTCATAGGTCGCAGTAAATTGGCCCACCATAATATACTATAACTATTATGGTGGGCAAATTTACTGCGACCTATAATAATATTAATAAGTTTTTATTTAAAATTGAAATATCTATCTTCTCGTATGTTTATACTTGGGTTTTAATAGTAAAATACTAAACAAATTACTAGATATTAATATTAATTAAAATATTATTAATTTTATATTAACCTATTATCCAAAGAAGTAGAGAATTTTAAGGGAAGTAGAAACTCTTCAAACTATCTATTATTATTTTTATTTATTTGGTATTACTGTTCTATAACATTTTATAGAATTTAGTACTTCTTATGTTAAAAAACAACATTTTATAGCTAAGTTTTTCTCTACCTCACTTCAAATATTCACAGCTTACTGCAAGTGAAATGCAACATAGCTGGTTGTTTTTCTCAGTGTACAGTCGAACATTGCGATAATTGCCCACCACCAAAAACTCGTTAGCACCTTTTCGCTCACTTGCTGAGTACACGCGCTCTCTTTCTCACGCTCGCTCTCTCTATCGCTTTGTATTTCCCTCTCTGTCATGTGCGCTCGCTCTCATTTCGCAGCACGCTTTCAAGATGGAGGCGCTCGGCATATGCCAACTCGCTTGCACCCAAGGGCGTTAAAGCGAGCTAGCACTACACGCTGGGCGTTGCCATTTGCGCTGCTTGGAAAAAAATGTCGTGTGCGGAAGGGGGGCGTGGCCAAATGATTTGGCGCTCCTGGCTAAAAAATTTCATATAAATTGTTGGAAAAACGAGCTATAATTGCCATCATTATGGAGTGTTGAGCCAGTGGAGCAGCAGACGGGCCTGAGTTTAGGCTGGGGCTGGGCCTGGGACTGGAGCTGGGGGTTCCGACTTCATAATCAACTTGGGCGGCGGCTCTGCCTCTGTCTGGTTGCCTCGGCACATCATTAGAGCAGCAATTAAGGAGGCAGTTGGTCACTTGACTGACATTCGCTTCGAGCCTGTGTGAAATCTACGCTTTAAGCCCGAAAATCGATAATGTCCTTGCCCAGTTCCGGCTGTTCATTGATATTCAATTGTTATGTCCACTCAAATCGGTGTGTCGTCAATGACCGCACAATAAATGATATAAATGATTCCTTTCATCGTTTAGCCATATCGTCATTGGGTTTTTATAACTTGGTTGCTCGAATTTCTCGCTCTCCACCAGCTAATGTCCAAATAATGCATTTTTTATAATAAGTACCAGTATTAACTGGTGTGTGTGTCTGTATGTGTGTGTGTGTTTTGGGTATCTTGGTAAGCGTTTTATGGCCCATACGCTTTGGTCTTCAAATGGATGTGTGTTGACTTTTATGGCCGCCTTGATGGATTACTAAGCGATCTTTTAGATGCCATTTTGATTTAGTTGCTCGTAGAGTAATCAGCTGCTGCTTTTTGTTCACCATTATTAACCAGATAGGAAGCTATCTACTTTCAATTTCGATAATCGATTTAAGACTCAATCGATACTATAGCCAATTTTTTTAAAGTATAACTTGTTTAAAGTGCCAAAAAGGTATCAGTGCATAAGTTAAATAAATAAGCAAAACTTGAAAAAAAATAATTAAAAACTTTTTGTTTTTCCAAATTTTTAAACCTCTAACCTTTAGTTAAGAAATTAAAAGAACAGTATTTTTAAAGACTGTAAAATGATACATAGATTTATTTGTTATAAATTATATAACTTTTCTCACTACTACTTAACTGAATGATCCGATGATATTGCTTAGTTAGTTCCCTATTACCTTATATTTTGAATTTTACGGTAATATTGTAATAAATAAATAAAATAGAAACAGCAAGACTTAAAACCATTTATATTAAAAACAATCTAAGATGAACCCGGAGAGCTCATAAGCAAGCCCTCAGAAAATAGCTCAAAAACATTTAAATAATTACATTTATTAAAAAGTTTATATTTAGTGCCGTTAATAAACTTTGAATACAGTAGAATTGCATTATAAGATAACTTTTTCCTAATTTTTTCATAACCATTATTAACTTTAGTAAAGACTAAACGGACATCACGAAAAAATCCCTTGGCCACTTGCAAATCTTAAAAATTAATCGTAGTCCAATACAATTCTTTGTTTTTTTTAGGTATAATGGCATCGCCCTTCTCTGCGATTCTCAAGAATTCAAGTAAGCCTCATACAATTGCCTATTTTGTCTGCAGATGATCGCCCTTCTCTGCGATTCTCAAGAATTCATGTAAGTCCGATACATTTGCCTATTTCTGTAGGTCAACTATTGTACTGCGATTCTTAAGAATTAAAGGTTGTCCAATACAAATGCCTATTTGGAGATTAGACAATTTCCAAACAGCTGAAAGCCTGCACTGATCACGATGATCAATTGAATTCTAGAAGAAACATTTGAAGTGATTACAAGACATTAAAATTGTCAAAAAATTAGTTTACAAATATGAATAAAACTGAAATGCCAATAAATCGAGAGGTTAAACAATGCATTCCACTATAAATTGGATTGTAACTTGCCACACCGTTTAAACAATGTTTAACCAGAAGTTGCAGCGTCCAGTCCATCTAGCTCTCGCTCTCTCCCTCTCCCTTGGATGTCGTTCTACCCCCTGCCCTAAGGTCTTCATCCTCAACTTTTGCTGTTCATCTAATGTCTGTGCCTTAATTTCAACTATTCACCTATGCCAAAATAAACAACGGACGATGCAGCTGGCACAAGAACGGTTCGAATGTCAGACTGAAAACAATTCACTTACTTGTATTTATTGTATATAGAGATGTGTGTAGGTGAGTATATCATGCCAATGTCCGGAGAGTCTGAAAACTGTTGGCTAACAAGAAACGTGCTAAAGTGTATTTTCTTTGGACACGTACTCGAAATGGAACCCGAAAAACTAGCTCGAAATTAGTGCGATGACTGCAACGAGGATTGCGACTGATTGCTGTTGATGTTGTTATTGTTGTTGTTCTTGCTGTTGTTGTTGTTACCCCGTTCCTATTTTATTTTCATTATACGATATTTATCTACTCATCCACGTGCATTTAACTAACATTTACGGGTCAACAAGGGAGCTGGAGCTGGTCACAAAAACAGGCCCTGAGCTCTGCACAACAACAGCCAGAACAATGTAGCCTGTGTGCACTATGATTTGTGTTGTTCCAAAATAGTTTACGTTATATAACAAACAAAGGACATACGGACAATCAGATGACATACGGGCTCTCGAATTGGCTGAAATTGGGGGATCTGTCAGTGTCCCTGTGCCTGATTTGGTTTTGATTCTGTGGAAATTGTTACGTAAATATGCAATTAGAGTGCCATTTTCCATTCTGTGGCTGAAGCCTGATTAAGAATTGGGCACAGCTTCTAACAACCCTGCTGCTTCACCCCTTAAGTGCATTTCCAGGCATATTAGCTCAGCTCTAATCAGGCATTATATGGAATATGTCAAAAATTGAAATACCAATAAAAATAAATTGTCGCATATGTTGGCAAATTTTGTTTGTGGTCAAATGGGCAGCACATCCCCACTTCCCACTCCCCGAGCACCCCCTGGTTTAAGGGCTGGCGTGTTAATTCATCCGATAAGTGCACAATAATGCCATAAAAATTCTTGACACCAGCGAAATTTTGACAAAACTTCAGAGGCTATTAGCTGTGCAAACAGAACGTTCTAAATTTCCGGAACTAAGGGTGGGTTTTAAGAGGGGAGGTTTGGCTTTTTAAGTCACTTTAAAGGCGTTACGATTTGTTTGGCCAGCAAATTTGAGAAACATTTTAAAACAATGCGCAGTTTGTTTGTTGCCTGTAGATAGGGTATTCAATAACATTAATCACGCGCCCAGTTGATTCCACACCCAGCAGCAATTTCAGCGCGACATGCAATTGATAATTAAACAAATATTTATGTACAAATAATTGGCATTAAATTGCGTTATCAATAAATAATTTTTACAACTGAGCGCTGATATAAACTGCCACAGCAACAGATACAGATACAGATACAGCAGCAGATACAGCTGCAGATACAACTGCAGATACATCCATAGATTGCACGTATCCACAAGTACGCGCTGCATATTTAAGCATTGGCTAATTATGTTGACCGAGTTGCGGCCAGTCAGAGCCAGTCTATATGATATATTTATATTTATATTTATTTTGTTTTCATATTGTAATTTACAATGCAAACTGAGGTGAGACGCTGATTGATACAGTTGCAGCAATTTATAAAGGGTTCAAGTGTTCGCAAACAAGGCTTTTCCAAGTTCAGTAAAACCTTCTCTACATATTCCATATTCCATTAATCATTATAGTATTTTGTAGAGTTTGCTCTTTAAATTTTCATTAAAAATCAACTAGGTACACATGAGCTATATCATTATAGGCAATCGAGTACATATAAACGGAAATGATGGCCATAATAAAGTACAATTCATTTATTGACACAAAATTTTAATTCATTTTCAACATTGAAAAATACTTTTCACATATGCGCTTTTTGCCTGATAAAGTTTATAATTGAGTTGTGTTTTTTTCATTAAGTGCGCGAATTGATTTGCTTTTACTGTCGTTGTTGTTGTTGTTTTTATTGGGGTTCCCAAGCGGAGCAAACTGTATTAATAACTGATAAATGAGTTTTATTTCAGTATATATATATATATACATATATAGTGTATATATTACGAAATTAAGGGCAGCTACTGCGTAAACTTTGATGACGATAATGCCAACAGAATTGGGGTGTGTATAATAATTATCTGGGCCGATAAGCGTTTTGACGTTAAGCTTTCGGGCTATAAAAGAGGATTTAAAGAGGAAATTGAGCTGGTGAGTGGCAAGCGATTGCCAAACAATTACAAATTATTCCAATCAGCATTCGACAACGAGCTACATTTTGTTGTAGGATTAGATTTTTAGTGATACTGAAAGTATAAGATTTCTCAAAAGTTCCAATGGGCTTGTGTATGGGAAGATTATCACTAAGTAACTTGAGTATATACAATGTTTGCCAAAGTTTAGATTTCCCAAAATCCGTTGACATCAGTGGGGAAATCCTTAGATTACTCAACCATAGATTAATCAAGCAAATCTTAAAAGGCAATTTTAATTAAAAATGTGTTAAATGAAAGTTTTACTTGGAAATCCATACACTCAGGAAAATAAATGCCCTTAAATGTAGAAAATCGCCATAATTTTGTAGCCAAAGGCAGTTAATCTTATATTTTCTGAATTTAAGAAATATATTTCTCAAATTTAGAAATTATTTATATTAAACAGAAATTTTTTCTGGCTTTTAGGGTGAATTTATATTATATGGCGATTTTCTGAATTCAATGGCATTTATTTTTCTCGGTGTAGGAACACGTTATAAATCTAGAAATAAAGAAATACTTAGAATTTCTTTTCTCATTGATCTTTTGATCATTTGTTTGAGTTTGTCTGTTCATTAGATAATTTTGATTACTCACTCTTGATATATGATGAATGATTTTTCCTGCTGAATGCTTTGATTTGTGATGACAATTATACGTATTAATTAGATTTGTACTGCTAGAAATTATTATTTTTGCTTTAATTGTAAAGTTGCAAAGTTTATTTTTGTGTTTTCAGCTTTTTGATGCTGTTTTACAGAGTTGAAAAATGATATGCTAAATAAATGTATCAATGCATTCAGCAGGTACAAAAATGTATCAAATTAAGTTATTCTTGAATTTGTAAATTTGGTAATATAATCAGGGAATGTCCTAAAGAATACTACGTATACATCCTGAATATATGTTTAAGGTTAATTCCTTTTACTTTCAGCAAGATATTTAAGCGCTGCAGAGCGTGTGTATCTTGTAGCTATCAATATAGACTGTGTGTATCTGTATCTGTAGCTGTAGCCGTATCTGTATCTGTCTGAGAGCTGCGGTCGCGTCTTGCTGCGTTGCACAAATAAAGTTGGCTCATTAGGCGCAGCGTAAACAAATTCGCTGCCATTGAAAACCATGAAGTAAGCAGCCAGGCAACAAACCAGCCAGTCAACCAGTTGGATAGTGGAAGAAAATGTGTAGCAATGCCAGTTGTTTGCTCAGATACATTTGCTGCCGTTGTTGTCGTTCCCATTCCCATTCCACTACCCGTTCCCGTACCCATTCCCATTCCCTTTCTCGTTGCGACTAAGTTTTTTAACCTCTCTCGAAATACGAGTACACGGGCACACTTCCTTATAGCGCCAGGGCAATCGTTAACTGAACCTGAACTCAAACTCGAACTCCGAATCAGAATCGAACTCGGGCTCGGAATCGGACTCGAGACTGACACGACAGTCGAAAGGTAAACGTGTGCTGAAGATAAGGCCACCTTTTGGCTGCCTGAAAATCGCATTTTGATTTGTATTCCGTATTTGATCAGATACACAACACGAGAGTTACCAGCCACGTTGTTACTCAGTTACTCAGTCACATTTATATATTTACCATGTTTGAACTGCATTTTGTAATTATTTGTTTTGTAAATTCAATTGCCAGATAATGATGACGACGACGCTGCTGCCGCTGCCACTGCCGCTGCCGCTGATATCGTTAAGTATTTGCCTCGTATCCTGGCTGAGTACCCTGTCCCTGTTCAGATATCAATATTTTATTTTCGGTTAGGCATTGTTTATCTTCTCATTTTGTTTTCTTTTTTCTTCATTTATTTTCTGGTCGCACTTATCAACGAGTTCTTGGCGTCGTCCTCTCGCTTCTTTGACGTCTATTATGATGGATTAATTTTCAATTATTAAAACCGCTGCCCCAGCTGCTTATCGAGAGCCGGAGGCAGTAGTCCCGGGCCTTATCGTTTCCTCCACCATCGCCAATAATCAATTTTCAATTAATTCAAACCGCATATCAGCCAGCCCCCCCTCACCCCCAGCCATAATCAGTTTCGATAGCATTTTTGGTTTTCTAGAAATATAAAAATTATAGAAATTTGTTTAAAGCCGTTTAAATTGCACTTTAAGCGTCGTAGTGTCACTCGAGCCGTAATCTAATCTCCGTCTGCGATTTAATTTATATAATCAGCTTGTTTTCATAATTAAAAAATATTAAAATTGTTTATTATACACACACAATCGCGATAACACTGGAAATCTCATCTGCCGGACGGTGCTCCATTTGACGTTGCGTCTCGGCCATGTTTTATGGGCACCCTTCGGTCAGTTTGATTGGTTTGTGGTCGGTCGGTCGTCCCGTTAACTTATCGGTCCTCCAATTTGTGGCACTCTAATTGAAATTGCATTGAAATTGATTGATTCGCTCATAAATGTGAAATACTTACTATTCTCGAACGCATTTCTTAACTCCATTGTTTGTTAATCGTTTTATTTGACCGAAATGTATAGTATTTGGGCTATACATTGTTGTATCGCTTGATTTGTGGGATTTCAAGTGGGTCTCCAGATGCCAGACGAGCCCATGAGCCACCAACCACAGTGGGTGCAAAGTTTAGTTAACGATTTCTCAACAAATCTTCATAAGGTTGCTATGAGTTCAAGAATAAGTATAGGGGTTTGTCTATAGAATAACAAAGATTTGACTTATTAACTATTATCCTAAAAGTTCATTTTCTATTCAATTTTTATTAGATATAAACAAAAATATCAACTTAAGCCTACCTTACTTATTCATAATCTATGATTATCAACTCATAAGTTGTGTTGTTGTATAGGGGTTTCTCTAGAGAATAACAAAGATTTAACATATTAACTACATTTTCTATTCAATTTTTATTACAGATAAACAAAAGAATATAAGCTTAAGCCTACCTTACTCATGATCTATGATTATCAACTCATGAATAGTGTTTTTAATTACGTTTCAATTCGTTGTCATTACAAATTGATTGCGTTTTGAGGTTAGATTTTATGATTAATTTGCGCATAACTTATGCTTATAGCGCATAATATCTGCGTATTTTTTGATTCGCGTAGCATTTCCAAAGGAAACTCAAGCGCAAGTTTATTTTCTCATTTATTTTAAGGATTTTCTCTCTAATTTCATGCTTCTGTTTTCTTTTTTTGATTTAAATAAATATTTATAAATATAATATATATTAATTATAATATAAATATAATTATAAATATTTCTTCCTATTTAAATTTGCTTGCTTTTCTAAGCTTTAATTTACATATGCTTTCACAATATATATAAAAAGAGAATATATATTAAAAATTTGAACAGCTTTCTATGTGCGAATTTTAATATAGTTTTTAAGGGCCATTTAATGAATTCTTGTATGAAGAGGTTGAACTGTCTGGCTTATTGACACTTTCACAATAATTTTCGCTGACCTTCCACATTACGCATACGCCACGTAGTCGCCAGGGAGCTGGCCAAACTCAACGCTTTCCCACGTTCTTAATTACCTGGCTGACATAGACAATGCCAAAAACAAAATAAGAGAAGAAATATCTCAATAAATATATGCGCCGAGGAGTACAAATAGTTTTTCGAAAACATTTAGCAGTGTCAACAACGTCGGGCGCCTCTTCACAAATAAAAATAATAATATATAAGTAAAATAATATACGATATATGCGCATTAATCTCCATTAAAAGGGAATTTCAATGAATTTACGTTTGGCACAATGTGGGACAGTGTGGCGCCAGTGGCTGCCAATTGATTTCAAGTCCGACATTCGTTGTCCACACTCATCCACAAAGCTCAAGCCAGAGCTACCGCACTTACGCGACGGGTGTACTTACATTTGCAATAATTCGAAGGCAAACAAATGCCAAAAAACCAAAAAAAAAAAAAGAAATGCTTAGAGAAAATGATTTTATGCCGCGCCCCCTGCCAAGTGTCCCCAACCCCCAACGCAGCCCCAATACTGGCAAAAGCAACGACGACGCCACAGCGCAAACATTTTAGCCGCCCAAAACGCTAATGGGTAAACAGATGCGGATGCGGTGAAGATCCAAAGCTGGAGTCCAAGTTGAAAGTTGAAGTTGAAGTTGAAGCTGGGCGCGTTTTGGGCGCGTTTTAAAACGCGCACAAACAGCACGGAAATTGGCACTTGAGCTGGCTAAAATATCTCGTGATTAGCGTAGGTCTTTATGTAGATTGGGCTTGACAATGATAAGAACTAAGGTCTTTATGTAGATTGGGCTTGACAATGATAAGAACTAAGCCAGCTCGTAGTAAAACCATTTGATTTATCAATTTGCCATAGTCAGGCCCCTATCAAGATGTATTAAGTTTTAATCAAAGACGTTGATTTACCTCGTTATAAATAACATATTATGAGCACAAAACTAACCAAATGTCGTATATAATTATACTAGACTAGCACAATTATTATTATTATTAACAATAGCATTTATCAACAACTTTTGAAATCGCTTCAGCTGCCGAAACAATTTCTGTTTGATTTGTGTGCGCTGATAACTCAATGAAAGGGGTAGGGAGCAGGGAGCAGGGGGCAGGGTGGGCGGAATCGAACCCCTAGGGGTAGTATGACAAATCTGTTTACCCGTCCGACTTGAGTTGATTTTCAGTTTCCAATTAATGCTAGTACCTCTGTATCACATTGTATCAGCAATGATAGCAGTGCCAATTTCTTGAAATATATGTCGATTGTTGTGTGATTCAATTATAATGAAATGATATTTGGTTTCCTTATAGACATTGTGTCACCTTTGATTAGCCAGCCATAACAATATGATGAATGACATTGATAACTCTATTGCTAAGGGCAGCGCGCCTGACGTCAACCCAAGTCCAGAGGTGTAACCTCTTCCGGTTATTCATGTTTAATGCGAAAAGAGCCAGGAAGTCAGCGTGGCATTAAAATGTATTGTATGGGTCAGTTTTTAAAATTAGAAATGCTTCTTATGGTAGAAAAAGCAAACGCTAGCTGAATATTGTTGAATTGTCATCGGAAAAACCCATAGAATACTTAGAAATTTGATTGTTTCTGGAGAAATATAATAAAACTAGATATTATTGTTATGATTTCATATTTGGGTAACAGTTTTTACTGCTTCTTTCTTATGGTATCTCATAATAAATAGGGTTGAAAATTATAAAACTCAGTCACATAAAAAGAAATTCAACTTAGGATCAGTTTTATAGTATAAGCTCTATTTTCAACCCATAATTTTTGTGTGATAACGCGCTCTAATCTTAGTAATTCCAATTTAATAATTGCTTATAATGAAAGTATGGGCTATGTATTAAATTTCATCAAAAAAGCTTTGATGGAACATTCGATTTTATTTATTATACCCTAACAGGGAATATTTTATTTTTGTTTTTTTGCATACTTATTTAACAGTAGTAAACAATACAACTAACATTAGATAAAATAGATAAACAGCTTTACACTTTAAAGAAAATATCTATAATAAAATCATAATCTAAATATATATTAGAGCTATTGATTCATTTTATTTATTGATTGCTATTGTTTAATATGTTTCAATACAATTCTTATAACCTTATCCTTATAAAGAGATCTATCAGTTCAGATCTGAAGATCCAGATCAGTCTGATTATAAAATGAAAAATAAATAATACATAAAAAGTTTCACTATCTTGAACTTAGCAATAGTGATTACCATGACACCCTCTTCCAAAATACTTACCCCACCCAGCACTGAGTCAGCAAAGTTCCGCATATCTCAATTCTCAATTCGGTCAACGGCTTGCGTCAATAAAGTGGTCTTTAATGACCATTATCTCGATTGACTCGTCATCGTTGCGCCGTCACCATTTGCACAACAAAAAGCGAATTTTATATATATAAGCCGCCCAAATACCGAATATCGAAAACCAAACCCAAATAAAAGAAATTCGAAACCCATCAACACCCATCCAAGTGCGAGATACTACTTGTTTGACTCAAAACGGTAGCCGCTCAACAGTGGCTAATGGTCATAATTAAACGTGGCTTATTTGCATAACTCAAGTGGACAGTGAAGGGAACCGAGCAATGCAAACTTTGGCCCAAGTCAAAAGGAAGCCGCCTCAACTCTTTTGGCCAACAATCACCGAACCGCCATTTTGCTTGGCAATGTATTTTAACGGTTTTGAGGTCGATTTTTAATATATTGGGAACATTCAACATATGCCATTTATATATATGGGTAGATTTCTTATAAGTAAATTATATTTTATGTTTTATTTTTATGGTCACTTATAAAACTGAAACTTGCTTTCTTTTAACAAATAATATGTTTAGCATATTTATTTATTTGATAATAATATTAGAACATGTTTTTATAGTGGTAAAAGGAGAATTATCAAAAACACATCAATGAAACTATATATATAAGGGAAAAATTACAGAAATATTTAAAATATTTGAAAATATAATATTATAAACTTATTCTTTTATAATAAGAACGCTGATTTCAATAAAGAAATCTGTCAGTTGAGATCTGAAGATCCAAAACAGTATAATAATAATAAAAATAATAATATATAAAAATAATATAATACATTCTCCAAGAGTACAAAAAAGTATATAAAAAAGATTTCCAGAATACCTAAGGATAAGTTAGGTTAGGTTAGGTTAGGTTAGGTAAGGATAGCTAAACAAATAGGATCTCAAGATCTTAAGGAATCTAGCAACTGTCAGACGTAAAATAGAGATTTCAAGTACAGGAATAACTTGCATAATTATGAGAAATAATTATTATTTTGTATTATTAGTATTACTCATTACCGTTACCGGGCTCTATTCTAAAGCCTTTCCATGCGCGTTGTTATTTAGTTTTGCAGTTGCATAAGGTAGGCAATGCGACATGGTATTAATTTATAACTAATTGTCATATGACCGACTATCAATGGCTGTAATTTATATATGAAATCTCAGGGATTTGTTCGACATGTGTGCAGTTAAAGTCCCTGATTGGGGCCTGTCTAATTGCATGCTAACTGTACTTAAATATCTTTATAATTGACGCCAGTGGGTGTCATAAAACGCATCGCGGCGTAATACTGGTAGTAAGTATACCCGTATACTACATACTATATGTAACCATATATGTATATATAGTCTATGGCGATGTTTGAGTAAGCTTAGGGCAGACAGCCCGAAACCGAAGCCAGGCCAAGTGAACCACCACCCGCTATAAAAAGCATTTATGTTATTTGTCAAGTTTATCGTGGGTAGAGAGTGGGGGAGTGGGGGGCTGGCTCTATGGGCAACCACTGTGCCTAATTAAACCCTGATGGTGGTGCTTCTTTATCGAGTTGTAACGATCGTTGAATGTTGCGTTTATGATTTTCAAATACCAGTAGCCTGCTGCATGGCCATGTCATATATTTCAGATTGAATGTTTATTTAAAGTGTTGTTGTTGCCATTTGATTTCTAGATTTCGATAGGTGCGGCAATTGTGCCTTAAATTTATGGGTCGGGACAGCCCGTGGGTGTGGGTTTACGATGGTGCATTTGCAGGGGTGTTCAAGCTAACCGCCTAAAGTGATTGTGATTGCAATGAATGCACGGTAAACAACATATTCAAAAGCACAAAACGGCAAACACAAACATCCGATAAAGAAGCCTCAACCGGCCAGAGTTGACCAGGCCAGAGCCAGAGCCAGAGTCGAATCGATTCGAGTCGACAAACAGAAGCCAAATGAGCTTGTCTTCAGACTCAAGCCCCCGGGGCCGGAAACGAGTCAGATGACGTGCTGTCAACTTGGCGGCTTCTTCGGGCTCTAATCAAAGCCAAGTGCATTTGCTTGAGTTGCAACTGTAGGGCCTGTGACCGGTGATCAAAAGCAGCCGATCTGTCCATTCGGTTTGTCAAACGTTCTGCGTTCTTTGGGTCAAACAAACGTTTTAGGTGCCTTAATCCAAAGTGGCTACTGAGTTGCCTAGTTGCAGGTACTCATCATCATCATTCTGCATGCGCAAACACTTTTTCTGGCATTTTGGTCAACAACACTTTGGACAAACGGCCAACAGAGCTACTGATCTCTCTCTCTCTACCTCTCTCTGTTTCTCTGCATATACATATATATAGTATTTCTTTATCTCTCATCTTATGATCTCAGGCATCAAACTTGCGCAGCTCGCATTGCTGTCAATCTCCTGTGGCAAATAAACTCGAGTGCCTCATATGCAAATAATCAAATATTTGCTCTCCGCTTATTAAGTGAGTAACAGCGGTCAAAGACTGAGCGTACACAGGCAGCAGCATCAGCGTTCTTCTTGATCGCTCATACTGACTCATACTCACATACACCTGTGCATTGTAAATTGTTTGCTTTTGCTGTTTAATCGCTTTAATGGCTAGGCAATTAACATTTTTGAACCAAAGTGGCAGTGACAAAATTACAAAAATGCTTAACTAACAAGTGTAAAATGTTGCGAAAAATCTGATGGTCATGGTCTCGAGCAGGGCTAATAAGTTTTAAATGCTAACGGCCGAGCAGCGCCCTCTATTGTTCGTAACACTCCTCGCCTCGCCTGCAAATTTATTTCCTTGCATTTATCGATAATCGATTGAAATTAAAACGATTTGCATCTTTCTTATTAAACACCATTTAATTTGTTTAAAGCATTTCATGGAAATGTGCACTAATTTCAATATGTCACAAAAAATGAAGCTCACTGCACCCATTTTCATTACAATAAATACAAAAATATCGTAAATTTTAAACTGCACTGGTAGCCTTGTCGGCTGGCTGGTGTGTACAGAGCTAACATTTATAAAATGTTATTTAAACAGTAAAAACTACTCTTGTTACCACACCAATAGCCGCCGTAGGACCAGTGCGCTTACAAACTAAACAATTGCAGGTAAAACACACGGCCGTCAGCCCAGACAACAACAGCAACAACAACGGCTTGTATTTGTTGCTCCCGTTGGGTCCAAACTGCTGCCGTGGCCAAGTTTTTGTTAACTTTACTCCTTGGATGCCATGTGACCGACTAGATTGCTTGTGATTTTCTCAATTTTCTTCAGATCGGGCATGTTTTCCGCCTTATACTGAACGCACTACAAATAAATACAAATACTATCAGTACACCATTTCATTTTCATTAATGGACAAAATTTCGTACCTTAACATTGTCCGTCATTTTGATGAGTATGTGGCCCTTTGAGTGCACGTATTTCATGGTGTATCGGCATTTCTGTGGATTCGCCATGTACATATTTTCAGCGGCAATCTCAAAGTCTTCCCAGTTTTTAACAAAAACCATGATGAATTGAATTTGTTAAATGCAAAAAGCGAAACACAGCTGCGAAAGCGAAATGCGACAACAACAACAACAGCAGAAACGTCAAAAGACAGCGTGTCAAAAACAATGATCGATATATCGATAGCTACGTGCTTCGTGCGATGATCAATGGCATACGATATATATTATTACTACTACTTTTTGGGTTAGCCAACACTGCAGTCATTCTTTCTCATTCATCACGAAAATCGGTCGCTCGCCTGTTATTTTTTCAATATTTATTGCAAAAATAGCCAAAAAACAAAGTGTTTTTTCAATAAACGTGCTTAAAGTTGTGCTTTATTTGTGCGGGCATGCCGTTGTTATGAAACCTAGATGCGACACGTAGCGAAAATGTGCGAAAAAAGTAGGCGAAAAAATGAAATCTAGTCAAAAATACGTCGCAAATGGAGGGGGAAAGAGGATGATGGCCAAACATAGCCACAACGAAAAACGCAAATAAGTGACACGCAGAACAAGCTGAAAAATGCAATTATATTAAAAATAATCAAGCTGTATAATATACAAACGTCGTACGCTACAAAACAAAACAAAAATTCAAACGACAGCGCCTGTAAATTTGTGTATTTGTGAATGCAAGTGTGTGTGCATGTGTGGGTGCAGCACACACAGTAGCTGGGATAGTGTATAATTTGTTGTTGTTTGGGGTTGAACGCTGCATAACGCGTGACGTGTGACAGTGTCTACACAACCCCACACACACACACACACACACACATAGGCATAAAAGGCTCCACAGCCACCCACACCCACACTCACACTCAAATGAGTAATTAGGAAATCGCATACAGAAGAAGCCACAAGAGACTCAGAAGAAAGACGGCGAGAATAAGAGAAGACAACAAAAATGATGGACAACGATGACACAATGCTCAATAACTGTGGACCGCAGTCGGGCGCTGAGACGGTCTACGGCACCGAGGACAACAATATGGTCATGTCCGAAAAGGTATGTTTATAGTTGGCAATTGAATCATGCGGGCAAAGCACAGCACAGCACAGTACAGCACAGATAAAGCTTTTATGATAAGGGCAATCACAATTCTTTCATTCAAGTAGTTTTATCTGCTCCATAATGGTACCAAAGACAAGATAATGGGCAGGAAATGCTGCAATCGCAATTATGTCTGCCCTTTATCTGTCCTGCTCTCTTGCTAGTTGCCACTCGCTCTGGCTTGTTTATTATGCATCAGCTGACAAAAGCTCGAGTCATTGACATTCACAAGTGCCAAAAAAACTGACCAGAAAAGGAGTAGGGAGTGAGCAAGAGAACGAGAGAGCGAGAGAGTGAGGAAGTAGGGAATAAACGGAAATCAATAAAAGAGTCAAGTTGCCTAATTTAATGTCGCCACACGCAATTCGCCGTTATATTATTTTTATAGACATACTCACTCCCCCGCTCCAACCCCCCCTCGGCTTGTACATTTTTCCGTCAATCAAAGCAGCGTCATTGATTTTTGCACTTTATCAGCTTCGCAGCTGCTTAATCGCTGCCCTCTATGCAAATGCGCTGGCATGAGCTCATCGAGCGACTTAAGTTTGTCCCCAAAACCCCTTAAACAGCCACAGCACACACAGCACACAGCACATGTCTCACTTTCCTGATACGAGTAGACTACCTGTTAATTGGGTAAGTGCGGCACAACCGCCTCCAACTTAAACGCAACTCAACACAACTCGTTCAAGTGGCTCCGTCACAGCTGTGACGCATATGTATACCCTGTAACCATTTAAAATGCATAAAAGGATATGATAAAGTTGTGTGTAATAAGCAAAGTAAATGCCCTTGTATAAAATATTATAGTAATCTAAGCATTAAACAGCCCAAGTAGGTCACAGAGATTATAAGAGATAGTAATACCAAATTTAGTATGTACCTTATCGTGTACCCCCCAAAATTGATAAAAACAAGAAAGAACGACTATCTTCGTAGTGCCGAAGCTATGTTATACCCTAGCAGCAATTTTTTTTATACAAAACTTTGAGTCTGATTGTTCCTATATGGTCCGATTTTGAATAAAAATTATAGGAAACTATTTGAAGTATATTAAAACTCTCACTTACTTTGGCAGCTATGTGATATAGTAGTCCGATTTTAACCATATTTGCTCAGATTGTAAAAGCTCCACAGAGACTCGGTTAAGGTGATTTTGGTGAGGATATCTTTATAAACAAAAAAGTTTTTCATACAAAAACATAGTTGTCGACCGATCAATCCTATGGCAGCTATATGTTATAGTGCTCCGATCTGACCGGTTCCGTCATATCTACTGCCTGCTGCAAAAAGAAGGGTCTATACCAAGTTTCATCATGATAGCTTTTAAACTGAGAGATTAGTTTGCATAGAAACAGAGGGATAGACTGACATCGCTATATCGACTCGGCTAATCATGCGTCACGGAACTTCCGGGTATAGCAAAGCTAGTTTGCCAATTTACCTTGTCAGTTTATTAAATAGAATGTTTTTTCCCCCTTTTTTCACTTTTACTTTAGAATGTTATACATTTTAGCAGTTATTGAGCACAACTAGTGATCTACTATGTTACTGATCGCGCTTGAGCTGTTAAAAATGCTCTGTTATGTTATAAATTTCAGCTGTTATGCTCAAAATGATCTGTTAGTTAGTGAATTGCACAAAATGATCTGTTATGTTATTAATTTCAGCTGTTATGCTCAAAATGACCTGTTATGTTACAGGAAAAGATTTCTTAACGATCGAGCAATAAACAGAAATGATTAATGATGATTAACAGCCGCGTTAGTATACTGTAAGTCTGGGTACAGGGTATATTCCAGTCGTTTACTCTCGCCCAAACCATGCGTACTTATTTTGTGGTTGCTCAGTACGAAAACCGGTTCAACTTCAAACAACTTTTGAGCAGAAATAGTTTCTGATGCATGATTGGCTGGCCTTATAGAATGTAAAGTCCAACCTTGGATTTGACATTAAACATATTTCGGGGGGCTTTTTAAATGCGGAAAAGCAGTCATAATTGATTGCCTAAAACCACAATTCATATTCAATTATAATTGAATTTTAATTTATGTGTAATCTAAATGTAATCTTAATTTTATTATTTAATTCCATTTTCATACAACAACATTATTCATTTGCACTCATTTAACACTCATAAACGATGCACTTTTGTGGGTTTTGGAATTTTATTTGTTGTGCTTATTTTTAATGTAAATTTAATTTTTGTTTTTAAATTTTGGTTTTTTATGTGCCCTTTTCTCTTTTCTTTTTTTTCTTTCTCTTTCAGAATGAAGAGGTTGTCAGCATTGTGAGTTCAAAATTTGTTTTTGGAACCTTTATTATTGTTGTCTCACTTAAGATTTCCTTACTAAAACGCACGATATTTAAATATGTTTATGTATTTTTCTCTTAATTTGTTAACGCTCTACACTTACCAAGAGTTTTATTGTGTTTGTCTGTTTACTAACTAAATGGCATGGGAAGCTTTTAACTTTGACCTTTCAGCTTTCCCATCGTCCAGTCTTTAACCATCTTTGGGGTCATACTTGGGTTGGCAACGCTTGACTTGCGTTTTCATTGGGCCGCATTTGAAGCGCTTTCATTTACAATTTCATTCATAACAAAACATTCCAGCCACAAAACCGCAATTATGATAGGTTTTTAATTAAGCCATTAAAGTTTGCTCTCATCTTTCTCTAACTCTCTCTCTCTCTGCTCTGCTCTGTCTTAACTAATTTGAATGTGAATTATTGTTGTTATTGCCGTTTGCCAATTGCAATTGCTTTGAATTTGATGCACTCCACTCTTCGCTCTTCAATCTTCAGGTGCAGCAGCTGGCGGGGAGCATTTACCAGGAATTTGAGCGAATGATAAATCGCTATGATGAGGATGTGGTTAAGAACCTGATGCCGCTGCTGGTGAACGTGCTGGAGTGCCTGGATGCCTCCTATCGCATTAATCAGGAGCAGGACGTTGAGGTGGAGCTGCTGCGCGAGGACAATGAACAGCTGGTCACACAATATGAGCGCGAGAAGAGCGCACGCAAGCAGTCTGAGCAAAAGGTAAGACAGAAAGTAGAAAATATATATAAATCGGAATAAATAATGCCCACTTTATTGGCAGCTGCTGGAGGCGGAGGATTTGGCCGAACAGGAGAACAAGGAGCTGGCGAGCCGTCTTGAATCTCTAGAGAGCATAGTGCGCATGCTGGAGCTGAAACACAAGAACAGCGTGGAGCATGCCAGTCGCCTGGAGGAGCGCGAGGCGGACCTCAAAAAGGTAAGCAGCCAGCCATCAATAAGTTGTTGACCTTTGCCTAACCATTTTCTCACATTGCACACACTTAAAGGAGTACGCCAGGCTACACGAACGCTATACGGAGCTGTTCAAGAACCATGTGGACTACATGGAACGCACCAAAATGCTCATGGGTTCAACGCACTCACAAATGAGCAATTCTGATCGCATGGAAGTTAGTCGCAATCGTCTCAATCCTGTGGCGCGCAGTTCTGGCCCTGTTTCCTATGGGTTTGCCTCGCTCGAGAACTCTGTTATGCTGGACACGGAGACGATTTGCAGCGTGGGCAGTCAGTCTGATGATTCGGGACCGCCGTCGCTGCAGAATGAGCTGGATTTGGCTGGAACCGTGGATCGGGGTGCGGCAACAGATGCGCTGCAACAACAGCATCAGGCCACCTCGCCACAGAGTCCCGACATGAGTCCCGTTGTGCCAAATGTGCCCGCAAATGGTAGGCTTACCACCTGGTTGATCCTTTAGCTAACCTGCAACTCTACTAATTTTCCAAATTTTCTATTTTCTTTTGTGTTTGTGTTAATATCACTAAAACCAAAAATCGAATCCCACAAAAACAAATACTGTTGTCCCAGTTGGTCGCACGACTACCAAAAAGGAGCAACGCTCGGACAATAATCTGTACCAAGAGTTGTCCTTTCAGGATAATGAAGAGAGCGAAGAGAATGAAATTGTTACAGGTAAGAGATGAGTCCCTGCTCGGGCGCCATTTAAATTCTCGCACGATTGCCTTGAATTTTCCCAAAACTCAACTCAATGCATCTCTCTTTTCTGTTCTCTATGCGTGCACAAACACACACACACAACTCAATAAACACGCACACTACCAAAAAACTACACACTGCGAAACTGGGACTCAATGGTTACCACCACTCTGACTCTCTCTTTTTTCCCGTAATAGGCAGCTGGGTACATCCCGGAGAGTACGCATCCTCAGGTAGGTACCACACACAAGACCAAGTCCAAGAACAAGAACCACAACAAACTCCACCACCAACACCATATAATTCCTACATATATGGATTCATCTATATAACCTGTAAATACATCAAATATCATACGATAATCGACTGAACAAACAAAAAGAAATTACAAAATATCAACGGATCCTCTTGCGAAATTTATATTTTGTGATATGTGTTGGAATTGATGTGCTCGAGATACTGTTGTCACCATGCAAAGCTTAATAAAAATATATGATATTGATTAACCTCTAATGAAATTTCAAATTTCTCTTTTTATGCCGAAACATTTTTACTTATTCAAAATCCCTTTTATCCTACAACTTCCAAAACAAAAAACATAAACAAAAACGAATACTCTTTTTGTACAAAAACCAAACACAAAACACCGACACACAAAAAATTGAACAATTTTTTATGATATTGAAGCTAACGACAACTATTTTGGTAAGTTTTGTAGAGCGATACGATATGATATGATATATGTAACCATAGTTCCTAACTATCGTAGTCTCTCGCTATGTAAGTAGTGTCTCTAGTCTTTCTCTCTTCGCCTGCATTGGTCCTCAAACTTCAGTTTTAATTCTCTGTTGGTGTTAGTTGGTGATCTAGCCATTTTCTGGATTAATCACACAGTTTTGGTTTTGAGTTACCATTTTTATAATACTTGGTTTAGTTTAGTACGTTTGGTTCAGGTTTTGACTTTGATTTCGAACTACATCAATTCTTTTTCAACTTTAAGTTTACGTTTTTTTGTTATTTCACTTAAATAATGCATTATTTTTAAACTCAACTATAAACATTTTTACTTACGTTCCACATACGATCCACTTATGCTTCATATTCTTTATTGTACATATATATACTTTTCATATTAACATTTTCCTTTGTTTCGTTTAATATAACATTCCACTTCAGTTCCACTTGCGTTCCACACCCAACTTTCATTTGATTTTGTTACATTTACCCCTTTACCCTTAACCCTTTGCCCTACTAATAAAACTGTTAATACTTTTGCAGGCATGGGCAAAGAGGTGGAGAATCTCATCATGGAGAATAATGAGCTGCTAGCGACCAAGTAAGTGTGCATAAATCAAGAATCGATTTAATTAAGTATGTCAATTATAAAACTAATTAATCAATACAGAAATGCGCTCAACATTGTCAAGGATGATTTGATTGTCAAAGTAGACGAGCTGACTGGTGAGGTAGAAATTGTGCGCGAAGAACTAAACGCAATGCAGCAGTCACGTACTAAGCTCAGGAATCGCATCAGCGACCTGGAAGATGAGCTGAAGAAGGCCAAGGAGCAGGTGAAACAGCAAAGTAAGTTGGTCAACTCATTCCCAACATATGCACAAGCTAATACAACTCCTCATTCGATCCAACAGACACCGAGCAGGAGGAGAATGATGTGCCGCTGGCGCAGCGCAAGCGTTTCACACGTGTGGAAATGGCCATGGTGCTGATGGAGCGCAATCAATACAAGGAGCGGCTAATGGAGCTGCAGGAGGCGGTGCGCCTTACAGAAATTCTGCGTGCCTCGCGCACTGTTGATAATTTGGACAAGAAGTCAAAGCAAAGCATTTGGAAATACTTTAGTAATCTTTTTACGTAAGTTATTGACTTGCTAAGCAATTAACTAATTGTAAATACGATATGGTTTTTAATTGTTTGTCTAATCCAAACAGCCCTACCAATCGCCCGACGGAACGCATTGCCGACGGGCTTGGTGGGGGGCCGATGTTTCGTCACACAGGCGGAGGAAGCCCTGCCCACAGCCATGGATCACCCAGCCGTGGAGGAAGCGACAATCGCCTTGCCCTAAGCGGTGCTCATCCACCGCCGCATCCGGCCAGCGCCGGGCTCGCCAATGCTTTAATTATGGCTAAGGACTATGCAGAGGAGGGCACCTCAGAGCGCATCAGCGCCAGACGGCGAGAACAGTATCGCCAGCTGCGTGCCCATGTGCAAAAGGAGGATGGACGCCTGCATGCCTATGGCTGGAGTTTGCCCATCAACAAGACCAATCAGGATGCCAATCCAAATCGCCATTCGGGCGGTGTGCCCGTGCCCGTCTACTGTAATCCCTTGGCGGAAGCATCGCCGCACATGAAAGTGTTTTGCGCGGCGGGCGTCAATCTGCAAGGCGGCTTCACCAAGGATGGCCAAACGCTGATACCCGCCAATTCTCCCTATGCGCCGCGCTCCACGCTCAAAATAGCCGAGATAACTAGCCCAACGGCGGAGCAAAGCGCTGAGGCGCTGGATCTCCAAATGGCACGCGCAAGCCTAGAAACCCTTGAGCCAGAGACGCAGCTCAGTTCGTTTGTATGGATCTGCACCAGCACACATGCCGCCAGCACGGTCAGCGTGGTAGATGCTAATCAGTCGGCCACCGTGCTGGACGCGTTTCCCATATGCGCCTCGCATCTATTGTGCATTGCATCCGTGCAGGGCGCCATGGAAAGCGACTATGCGCTGCTCGAGCAATCGGAAGTGGTCAAGGCGGGCGAGATGCTACAGCGACCCGGCGAGGGTACCGAGCTGCTCGGCAAGGTGGAGTTTGTGCGCGTGCGACCCAAGTCGGATCAGAATAGCAACAGCAAGCAGCATTCGGAGGAGGAGCCGGCACCGGTTACAGTAGTTGCTGGCGTGGCAGAGGCCAAAGAGGCTACCGAGAAGTCCAATGAGCAACTGCCGGCTGTGGATACTACCGAGCCGCTGGGCAATGTGGAGGCCATCAAGATACGTCAGCCGCTGCCGGGTGCACCGCAGCGTCTGCCCAGCAGCTCGGAGAGCAACAATCATGTGAACAACAACAGCAGCAACAGCAACAACGTGCAGTTTGCCTTTAAATCGCTGAATCCCATACTGGACACCAAGGATCGCGAAGAGCCGACCATGACGTCGGTGGGCCCAACAATGTGGCTGGGCGCTCAGGATGGTTGGCTGTATGTGCACAGCAGCGTGGGACGCTGGCATGAGTGTCTGCACAAGGTGCTCCTGCCTGATGCGGTGCTGGCGATTGTGCATGTGGAAGCGCGTGTTGTTGTTGCGCTGGCCAATGCTCAATTAGCCGTGTTCCGCCGCCAAACAGACGGCCAATGGGATCTGAATAGTTATCATCTGGTTACGCTCGGTGATCGCAATCATTCGATACGTTGTCTCTGTGTGGCTGGCGAGCGCATTTGGGCCGCGCATCGCAACAAGATCTTTATTGTTGATCCCATATCGCTAAACATTGTGCACTCGCTGGACGCGCATCCGCGAAAGGAGAGCCAGGTGCGACAAATGGCAGCCACAGGTGCCGGTGTTTGGGTATCCATACGGTAAGCCGAAGCAGCTAAAACACAGTCAAGCTTAACTAATATATATGTCTATATAGTTTGGATTCCACGCTGCGTCTCTATAATACGCATACGTTTGAGCACAAGCAGGATGTGGACATTGAGCCTTATGTGTCCAAAATGCTGGGCACTGGCAAGCTGGGCTTTAGTTTTGTGCGCATTACAGCGCTAATGGTATCCTGCAATCGTCTCTGGATTGGCACCAGCAATGGCGTCATCATCTCTGTGCCGCTGGCCGACACGCAGCAAAAGTCATGTGAGCAGCAGCTATAACAACAATTTAACTTATTTAATTACAATATTCTTTCTACGCAGCTGATCCCCATGGCCAAATGCCATTGTGTTGCATGGCCAATGCTCAACTGTCCTTCCATGGTCATCGGGATGCGGTCAAGTTCTTTGTCTCTGTACCCATGCTCCAGCAGCCGAATGTCGCGCTAACCTTTACCAACAAACGTCCCGATATGTTGGTCATGTGCGGCGGCGAGGGTTACATTGATTTTCGCATAAGTAAGTGGAGCAAGCGGCCGTTTAAGCTCTAGTTAATCAGTTGGCAGCGTGCGCTCTACTATATACATACATATGTATATGCAATTCATTCTATAATCGTTTCATATTCCTCTGCAGGAAATGATAAATTCGATGCTAGTGATAATGCAGCGCATTTGATAGTTTGGAAAGTCGATACGTAAGCCTTTTATTTGATTTTGATTTTCTCGGTTTTTTTGTTTTGTTTTTAAATATTTATTAAATTGTATCTTTTGATTTGCGATATTTACATTTTGAGTTGTTTGTTATTTAGTTTTTGTTACGTATTCGTTGATTTAATTGCATTTTCTTTTTTTGTTTAACTTGCCGCCCGTGTAGTACCTTCAATTTGTAGTGATCCGCTCTGATCAGCGTCGCGATGCCTACCCGTAGGGCCACGTTCAAATTGGAATGCAGCATTTTGTCTGAGCCGTCCTGACCTGATTCAAGACCCCTAAGGTTTATGCAAATTTATGTTCACTGTTTATTTCTTTTTGTTGCAATTGGATATCACTTTATACTATATATATGTTCAAGCACTTTGTCTCACAGATCCACTGAAATCCACGCAGGTTACAAGTGGATATTGTTATGTTCTCATTGGTGTCCCGTCCTTACGAATTTTATAAAAGAAAAAAATTATATTGAAAATATCTCCGATCTTGTATATATAAATATTTTTTGCCACTTATTTATAATTTTACATTTTATCTAAAATTTGAAACAAATACTTTAAAAAAAAACCATACTTTTTTAGATATTTGGTGGCTAACTTATTAGTTTAATGGTCTCAGTTCTTGATCTATTGCTTTTTAATTGATTTTATTTATTTAAATTGTATTTAGTTTTGCCTAATATATATTTTAATTATAATAATTTTTGGCTTTTCTACAAACTACCAAACAAAACGCGCACTTTCACTTAATAACTAAAAAAATACCAATTACTAATCAAAACTCAAAAGTTCAACTATTTTAACCACTATTTAAATACAAAATATCAAGTAGTTGTGCAGCAAAATCTGCAAAAGAAGATATGTTCAATGCTTTTCTGTAATATATATATCAAAGATCATATATTCATCCTTGTAGTTGTGTCGCTGCAGCACTATAACTATATGTATATATATATATATATGCAATATTGAGACTGTATATATTTAATAATTATATTTTGTGGAACCATTACAGATGACAATGACATGGAGAACAGTATTCAACTGGAACCAAATCAAACAATCGAAAATCGAGGCGACAAGAGTTATTTGATTGTGTGGCATGTTAGTCAACGTTAAAACTAATTATTGTTTTAAGTGCAAATGAATATTTATAAACAAGTTATACATACTATATGGAAAATCCGACCTAAGCAGTTACAAGTTTTGCAGGCTAGAGAAAAATAATACCTTAATTTAGTTATTAACTATTCGACTTATTTACAATGCGCCGGAGCATTGCCAAAACAACAAAAAAAGAAAGAAAATAATGGGTACTAACCGTTTTTAGTTAAATGCAATACAATTTGTGCTAATAATTATGCTTCACATATTAACGTCACGTAATATATATATAGAAGAAATAAACGTTATATATCAGTGATAACCCGCTAAATATTACAGCTATATAAAGTATATATATATTAAGATTTCAATTTGTACATTTGTTGCGCTCTACAGACAGACAGGCAAAACCTTGTTTATATATTTAACAAATGCCCAAAAACTTTAAACATACTAAAGAGCGCCTTTTTAAAGCGATTTGTGCGTGATTTTTGTCCAAATATTTAGTTGAATTTTATTTCTTTTAAGTTAACTACTATCAAGCAACACATTAAAAAAAGAAGCAATTTATTATTAGTTATTTGTTAAATAATTTTAATTTTAGTTGAAGCAATTTCGCCTAATTGTTATTAATTTGTTTAATAATAAAAAAATGTATCAGTGACAACAATTGCCTTGTTTTAGTTATAATTTGAATGCATATCATTTCGATTAGTTATTAGAGGCGCCAAGTGATATTTATTTTTTTTAATCAATCACACTGCATAGATACTATATATATATTTATGGGAGACACAATTTTACAACTCTTAAATGCTAATTAAAATGGCATTACATGGCGAACTTACGCATTAGCTTTGGCTTGATTCGAGCAAAATAAATAACGATGATAACTATGCATAATTCAAACAAAATCCAAATATTTATGTACTGTAAATAAAGCCACATTTATATATTATATTATAGTAAATTATGTGAAATAAATTATGAATTTCAATTAACAACTTGTATTCTATTTAAATAAATAGAAACTTGATATTCAATTTAATTTTAAATTTTCCAAAATTGGATAGGAGTATTAAGTTTGCAAAAAGTCTAAGAAATTTAATATTTTATATTCAAAAATATACTAAATTTAAATGCCAGTTCAATCTATGAGGCAAATCCTAATCAAAAAGACATTTTGCATGGAAATCCGTTTTGTTTTGAGAAAGTTATGGTAGCTCGAACTAGTTCGAATAGAAACTACCTCAAAATAAGTACCATAAAGGCGTTTTATATTAATTTTGACCCCTGCCTTTGATATTAATAAGTTACCAGTTACTCTTTCTTGTGTATTTATTTAATTTATCTTAGGTTTCTACAACAATCAATACAAATTAAAAAAAAATCATTAAAAGTTCCATTGAACATCCTCAAGACATTCTGAAACATTCTCATCAAGTGGCCCAATGCTACCATCGTCTATGGAATTGTTCTGTAAGTCCCAGCGACCTTTCTTCATGTGATCAGAGATATATGAGTGTCGGCATTGCTTGAAAAATGCATGGGTCATCAATTTCTTGGCACTCCAGCGATTTTCTGCACTTCGATTCAAACAAATTTCCACAAACTGATGAAAATCATCGGATAGTATACGTTGACTATAAATTTCATAGGCGCTTCTCGTTGTAGGATTTTCAAATGGCATTCTTCCCTGGTCATCCAAGAGCATTGTATATGTTGATCTATCCAGTAACGATGGTACGTTCCCGCGCAGCTTCTCAGTGTACATGAGTGTGGGTTGGGTCTCTAAATATGGTTGTATGCCATTGGCCATTTCACAAGCAGTTATTCCCACGGAGTATATATCGCACTTTTCTGTGTACCCATGGATATTTTGATCCAAGACTTCTGGAGCTGCCCAATTTAGATTCTTCTCCATAGAGACGCCATGCAAAACGCTTTTCTTTTCGCCATGGGTTATAAAGCTGCGGCTCTCATGAAAATTCGATAATACTGCTTTCTGGTTATCTAATAATATATGGCTAGCTCGCACAGATCCATGAACAAAGTCATTCTGGTGTATGTACAAGAGTGCCGAGAGTACATCCTTAAAAATCAGTGCTATCAAAGATTCTGGAAATCCATGTGTAAAAAGGCAATCAATCAAAATTTGGCACGATCCGTAGCACATATATGGATATAGGACATAGACATCGCTATCCGATATAAAACTATGCAGGATTCTATTGATGTTTGGGTGCTTGAATTGTCGGCAACGTAAAATTTCGGTAAATAGTGTTTTTATTTCTTCATCAATATCTTGTTCCAGCGAATACTTTTTAATGACAATTACTCGATTGTTGGCAGCATAACTTGCCTTATACACCGAACCAAATTTTCCATGTTTAAATGACTGTGTAAATTGATAATCTGATAATCTATTGCTAAACATTGTTAAATGCTGTTCTGTTATTTTTGGTTTTGTTGAAAATTCGATGCCTCCCATTTCGAACAGCTGACATTTGAACTAGAGTTGCGATGTTTCGTTCAGAATAAGTTCAATGAACGAAACTATTCATTAGTCGTTCAGTTCCTAATAGGAAATGGTTGCTAAATATCTTCTTTGATGGCAAAAGTGGTAAAATAAGCAAATGTGTATTGCCAAGCTATATTAAACATTGTTGGTGGTTTAAGAACTGAGTTTTGAGATATAGCAAAGCTATTTAATTATTTACAGGTTTGGAGATGCTAATCCTCAATCAGTGAGAAGATGAAGTTCATAAGTTCATCTTCTCACTGCCTCAATCGAAGAAGAAACTACCATGAGCTGTTATACTCAAAATGGGAATGTTAAGTTCTAACTCAAGAGTCAAAATGAACGAATGCACCCAGCTCTAGTATTAAACAGCTGATATCGACAGCTGTTGCGTTATCGCAAAAACAAAGAACAAAATTCCGGCACAGAGTTTATTATTTATTTTAAATGCATATTTAACGGTAAACACTGCTCATGGCCACATTAAATGAAACATTTCGCTCCCACTGGTGGATCTCAATCCTTGGCCTGGTGCTTTTTGTGGCCGGTGGCAGCGTACTTTACTGGAATGAGGGGCGTGCGGTGCACACAATGCTGGCCCTGGACGAGGCCTACGCCGACGTCTACTCAATGCAGTTTACTGAAGAGGAGCAGGATCAAAACTTCGAGAATCGTATTATCCATCTCTCAGGCCCCATCATATGCGGCGAACCGCTCACGGAGCCAGACTACAACATACAGCTGATGTCTGTGAAACTGAAGCGACGCGTCCAAATGTATCAATGGGTGGAGGAGACGGTGGAGCACAACTTTGTCGAGAACGTCGGAGCGATGGAAGCGGATTCACGTTCCTATTACTATGTGCGCGAGTGGCGCGACAAAATTGTGGACTCACGGAACTTTAACAATCGTCACGGCCACACGAATCCCGCACGCTTTCCCATCGAGAGCGCAATTCAGGTGGCCGATGCCGTCTACATAGGCAAATATGAGCTGGGCGGCGAGGTGAAAAACAAGTTCAACGACTATCATGAGCTAACCTCAGATATACGGCCGGACGATAGCAGCATCAAACTGCATCTGGGCCTCTATTATCACACCAACGATGTGTTCAATCCGGAAATTGGTGATCTACGCATACTCTTCACCTATGCGGGCATGGAGGGTGAAATGTATAGCGTAGTAGGCAAACTCCAGGGCAACAAGGTGGGACCATATATTACAACGCGCGGTGTGCCCGTGCTGCTCGTCTATCCTGGCGAAATAGGCGCTGCCGAGGTGTTCAAGCTGGAGTATCGCGCCCAGGTGCTGCACACTTGGTGGTGGCGCTTCATCGGCTGGCTGCTGATCTTCTTTGGCGTCACCTGCAATTCGAAGCTGCTGCGTGTCATATGTAAGTGTTTATCCAATGACTTTCCGCTTTTCCCTATCAAGATTATGCATACCCAATTTCAGCAGGCATAGCTCAAATATTTTCTGAGTTATGACTGTAAGAGTTTGGGTCCGCATTCTCATGTTGCGTACAAAGTTCTCAAGTGTCCGTGCGGATGGGTTGGCATATTCTCATTTTCGATTCCGGCTATGTTATTCGGAATCCAAATTGTCATTTGGTCTGTATTCCAAAAACAAAATGGGAATAGGAAATGAGAGCAGGAGTGAACCTTTCCTTCTTTAATAGTTTAATCCTAAACTAAATAACAATACATATTTATGTACTTCAGAACGTACATACGTTTATCTACATATACACATATCATAATAATATATAATACAATGTTTTGTGCTTTTAGTGCTACGTGTGCCGTTGCTGATTGCACTGGCGCCGGACGCGCGTTTCCCGGTGACTGGCAATTTCCTCATTGCGTTCTCGCTGGCGCTAACCATAGCCGCCGTGGCGTGGATCCTGCATCGTCCTGTGATTGGCGCTTGCCTATTTCTGGCCGGCGCATCCCCTTACGTTTGGTTAACACGTAATCTCGTGGGCTATCAGCGCGTGGATTGAGCTGTGCCCAAATCTCTATACCAAAAACAGGTTATTTAACTATTTACAAATGTAGTACCTTGTTGAGTTTTTTTTGTCTGTGCCATGTGGTTGGTGTAACAACGTTGAGACCCGTCTCAGTCTGCCAATAAAAACTGAATAACAATATTACTAATTAATTCTAGAATTCTCTAATGCCCGGATTCGTTGGCTCGTTGAGTGCACTTCCTGCGCTGGCGCTGGGCTTTGGTGTGGACTCGGAGGAGGTGTGCACGCTGGGGCTTTGCGACTTATCCTGCTCCTCGTGGCAGGCAGGCGGCTCCTCGAAGCGCACATAGGGCTCAAAGCTATTGTTGATCTGCACTGAGCCGCGATGCAGATTATTGGACTCCGCCTCAAAGAGTATCTCATTGATGAAGCGCTCGGCAAGCAGTCGCTGCTCGCGTGGCAAACGCTTCAGTTTGTGTGTCCAGGTGCGTGCAATTGACTCCTCCTCGGGATAGGTGCCGGCCAGATACTCGCAGGCAATGTTGAGCAGTTCGTCCGTGTTATGAGTGCTCACTGTACTTGTGGTGGAGGCATTGTTACCGCTGTTGCCACAGGGTGGCGTTTGCCGCGCTCTCTTTGAGACCGTGTAGTCGCCCTGCGGATGTGGCGGCTGATGCATGACACCCGCTGGCGGTGGCAGCGGCGGTGGCAGGGGATCCAACTTTTGCACATGTCCAAATGATTTGTGAAACATTTCGGAAATGTTTGGCGTTTGCCCAGCCGCACTGCGATAGGGATAATGCAGGCCGGACGCACTACTAGCATGCTGCTCCATAAAGGCCGCCGTGGAGCTGGAGTTCTCATTAAATGAGAACGATGGCTCGTTCTTAAACGTGGGATTCACGGCCAGAAACTTCTCCGTATTGCGCAAAAAGTCCAACTCCTGAAACGTCCAGCAGCGCGGTGTATGCAAATTTCCCGAACGCATGGCGCTCTCCACAACCTTTAGCTCCTTGCGATAGTTGGTGCGCAGCGTGTTGATCTTCTTCTTGACATCCTCGACGGTCGCGTCGCGCTTCAGATAATGATAGATGGGCACCAGGCGCTGATAGGCCTCGGCGCGTTTCTCCCGATTCGTGTAGTCCCGCAGCGATGTGTCCCAGAGCACGGGCATATCGCGATATGTGTGAATGAAGGCACGCAAATAGTGGCGATTTTCCTCAGCACCCGACATGATTTTGTGCGTCGGCGGTGGCGGCGGCGGTTGGTGTAGCATACTTCAAAAACAACTTTCAAAAATGCCCAGTTTTTGGGCGGCAAAACTAAACGAAAAATAATAAGAATTGTAATTTTCTTGTTGCTTGCAAGTGAAAAAGTGATAAATTTATGTATGGACCTATTGACGGAATGTCATTGGTCTGTTGTTGTTGTAGTTGTGCTGGTGGTGGGTTGTTTGACAGATTGCTGGCCATATTGCTGCATTGACGTAACTGCGCTTGTGTGTGTGACGTCACAGCAACAAGTGTTGCTCGCTGCATATTTTTTGTATTTCTTGCGTGTGGCAGCACTGTTCAAGTTATCGAATAATCGAACGCAAGTGTTGTTCGCCGACGTGATCGAAATATTATCGAACATTTATGAAAAATAAAGCGAGAAGAACAGCCGTGCGACCGGACGTGTTTGACCGTTGATTTTGATTTTTAATGCCGACGCGCTGTGCAGAGGAGCTACTTACCAAGAAACACGTACTAGGCGCGGTGTAATTTTTTGTACACTGCTTACAATAGACATTTGTGCAATAAACGCGTGCGTTTCAATTATATACAGTTAACAGAATTGCAAGAAAGTGTTAAAAAAAAAGCGACGCCGCCTGCTGCATTCAATGGAGTTCGCTTTATGCGTGCGTGTTCTTGTGTGTGTGTGTGTTTGTGTGTGTAGTTGTGGTTGGGTGTGTAAATTGTGAGTGGCGCTTCTGAAATTTGCGCGCCGCTTTTTAATTGACCAAAGCGTTGTTTAATTCAATTGTGCTAAAACAAAAGATGCGCTGGTTTATTGATAACGCGTAAAATCTATCAAACAAAACAATATTGAAACAATAACAAATCAAAGTTGAACACAAAGTTCTATATACCTATCTGTGTGTGTGTGCGTGTGTGTGTATGCGTGTGTGAGGCCACTTTTGCCAAATTTAATGCAATTCAAAGCAAATGGAGACTATCGAGGAGCTATCAAAAACAGGTGAGTTGTAGAGCCAAGGGGCAGAGAGTGGGGCACAGCAGCTGTTTTAGCCGCATTTTTGGTCGGTTATTTTTTAAAATTTTTCAATGTCGCGTTGCTAAGGAAAAGCCAGCACATAAAAAATGTCACTGGCAGCAAATAAATAACTTATAGTACTTATTTGTTGCTGTATCGTCAGGGAATTTTAAGCTTCTTGCTGAATTTATTTTGGTAAAAAACATATTTATGTATCAACCAACAAATATGTGTGTGCTAATTCCATTGCCTGCCGCCCCTCACCCCGCACCGCGCACAGCAACCGGCACTGTACCAGCCAACCCTGCAACAACAACAACAACAGCAACAACCAAGGGTGCTTACAGCAATAAATACAAGGCGCAGCCGCCGCCGCTGCCACTCAGTTCCTGCCTGCGCTGAGCTCTTAGGTAGAAATGGAAACAAATTCGTTTGCGCATTCGTTCTCGCTCTCTCGCTTTAGCTTTTGTTATTGTTACTACTCCTACCTACTACGTTTGCATATCTGCTTTCCCTGCCCTTCCGCTTTCCTGCTAAATGTTTTAACAGAGAAAGAGAGAGAGCGGCACATGTTGTTGCTTTTTGGCTGTCGTTTCAATGTTAATGGTATTTTTACATACACACACATGCGCCGACGCCTTGAAGGTCCCTCTCTACTACGTCAAGGCTTTGACAACGTAACGTACAATTTTATTACAAGATTCCACTTTGATGAGTCTCTTTGACAAAAATCTCTTAGCCACAACATGTGCGTGTAGTCAGCCTTTTCATTATTCAAATGCCACTCAATTAGTTTTCATCATGTATCTGGCATTCGTCCAACACCCAAACGAGCAGAGGAAGCGGAGCAAGAAGATGAAGCAGCAGCGGCGAAGAGTGAGCAAGCGCAGGCAATGGCAAAAAGGAAATTCCCAAAAAAGCCATTATTTCCCTATGCGAAAGTACCACCTGTGAGGTCGTTTCACACGCTGCCCTTAACTTGTATTTGTATTTGTGTTTGTATTTGTAATTTCCCTTTGCCTATGGGGGGGAACACCTGTGGCTTCCGCCTGACTGCGTTTCGCATGCAAAATATCGTTTGTCCGACCCGTCAGCGCTCAGTTGCAGTTCAGAGTTTGATCCCTAAACGTCACCTCGCCTCACCATGTTGCACTTGCCAACGACTCCTCAGTTCAGCTTTGGCAACAACAAGAACAATTTGGTCACGGTTCGTCGACGGGCCTGGTCGTATTTCACATACGCCTCGCAGGAGCAAGTCAAACAGGCGCATCTCAAGCAGGCCGCACTCTGTCAAGTGTATGAGGATTTTACAGGTATATTATTTCCTTGTAACTTCGCATACATACTACTAAGGGATCTCAGGTATGCAATTTGTGGAAGAGGTAGATTTAACATGAAACTATAAGTACTTAACCTCAAAATCCAACCCTCCACAGTTTTGTAGAAGGGGTGGATTTAACCTCAAACTATGAAAACTTAACCTCAAAAACCAACCTGCCACAAGGAATTGAGGTGTAGTAAACATCTTTATACCATGTCAAATCTATCCAGTGCGTTCTACTATATTTGTTTTTCTCAAAGTTCCAAATCTTCTACGCAGTCAGTATAATAATAACAAAATCCAGCATATTTACGCAATTTCGATAATTTACCGTAACAAAAATCAACAGAGCAGAGAAATGTTTAAATCAAACCAAAATTGCACTTATAGTTAGAAAGCAAATCTAAAAGCTATAATATAAGTGAATTATAGTATTGTATAATGAATACAAATTTCAGTCTGCAGTTCGACCAAAACGAATTCCATTCATAATTGTTCAGATATTGCGTTGCAATTTGTTACAGATCTTAAATTCTCCTAGAAAATTCTTTCGATTGGTTTTAGACCATTAATTTTTACTCCCTGTACCCATAAAAAGGGTAAAATGGGCGTATTAAAGCTGTGTTAATGTAACAGGCGAAAGGAGACATCTCCGATCCTATAAAGTACATATACAGTACATACATAGTATATATTCTTGATCAGTATCAAAAGAGATTTAGATTTGGCCATATGGTATGTATGTATGAACACCTCAATCTCAGCAGCTATAAGAACTAGAGACTATATAGGTTCGAGTACAGCAGGCGCAGGTCAAGTTTATTTTGGATCCGAGTTATTCCCCTCCCCTCTACACCCCTGCGATTCAATAAAATCGTTTTACGCCAACAATTTCGAAGCTATAGCTTTAGGATTTGACATGTATGATACTTTGGTCACTCTCAATCTGCTTCCCAAATTTCAAGTTAATCGGTCCACAACCACGGAAGTAATTCAACAAAAAAGATTTAGAACTGCTGGGCGGGGCAAAGAAGAAACGACTTAAAATACCACGCTAGCGAGGATGTGTAAGTGTGCGAAGATGTGCTTGGAAGTTTAAGACCTGGGCACAGGGAGCTTCGTAGTCGGATATACTGGACTAGAGCATTCTTACTTGTTGTTTTATATGGATGTTTTTGTTTGTAAGCAAGCAAACAAAAGTCTTAATCGAAATCAATTCTTAGTTTCATCATTTAACATTTAGATGAACATAACAATTAATAAATTCCTAACCTTTTCAAATCAATCATCATTGATTCATTTGTTTCCTCCGAGTGTAATTGAATAGTTTACACAGCTCGACATGTTTTATAAAATACCTTTTCGAGTTCTCTGGAATCGAATGGAACACACATTTCAATATATATCGAATATCATGTTGTTTCATTTCTAGAACACAATAACAAACTAGTTAACTGGAAAACAAACTGTTTCAACTTGAAAACAATCTGTGCGTGTCTGAAGTAATGAATAAATAGTTTTCCGTATTATTATCATCCGTTGTGTGGAAATAAATGTATCAGTAGTATATGATTACATGATATTTCAACTGTTCCCATTTGGTATTATTATTATTTCAATAATTGCCATTACGTTAGTGTTTTTCCACCTGCCTTACCCAAAACTTGTTGACTCACAAAAACAATAGAAACTGTTAAAGGTGCTTAAAGTTTAGTGCTTAGTGCATGTCATGCGGTGCATTCCAGTGCAACTTTTACACCTTTATAAATATTTGGAATTAGTTGATTAAATGCCATTATAAATATTTTCCATGTTTATAAAGTAAGGCGTACTAAAAGTTGCCATGCGTCTATACACTGGAGCAGCTCTCTAGGCAAGGGGCATGGGGTGGCTTGGCAGGGGCAGGCAACCTGGACTTTGCTCAATTGCTGTCTGACATCGACATCGACGGCGACGGCGACAGAAGATACAAAAGCACAATTGGCATCAGTTACAGCTGCACAATTCTGGATAAAATTAATGCATAACAACAACAACATACATACAATGGCCATATGCTGCAGCGCCAGTTGGGGGTAGGGGTGGGGGTAGGGGTGTAGGTGTGGGTGTGTGTGCGGGTATTGCTAAAATGAATGCACTTGAACATTTTTGTAGAGCTCGTGTGGGTTGGCTGCTGCAGCCAAGAGGCTGCATTTTCTTTTTGTTTTGCATTTTTCGGCTTGTCAAAACTAAGATGGCAATGAAGTGAAGGTCATCACAGAGGGGGAGGTAGAGGAGGGGTGGTGGCAGGGACAGCCACAGCAACAACAACAATCAACACTTGGCGATCACAATTAAAATTGATGTCAACAACTCACAAAAATGCTGCTAAAAATGATCGACGAGCATCGAAGCTTGCCGCGCAGCTCCCTGCATCCCTCTCTATGCCAGCTGCCTGCGCTCTGTCCTTTAGGTCGCTCTTTCTGCCTCTCTCTATCTCTCTCCTATCTGCCTGCTCTCTCTCCTTCCCTGAGTTCCTCTGCACTCAGTTCTATTTAGTCTGCATCATCGCTCGGATTTGTTTGTTATTTTTATTTTGCACAAATATTTCGCCCTCTGGTTTTTGTGTTGTGCGCCATGCCCCCTCGCCCCAGGCCCCGTCTCCGTCCCCGTCCCCGTTGCCGCCCTCGCTTCGCTATTTGCAATTTGCATAAACAAACAAAAGCATTGCCCATAAATCATAGCGCCAAAGTTTTAATAGTATGCTCGCCACTCTTAAAACAAAGTGTACTTAAATTTATTGGCCTGTTTGCGCAAAGTACTCAATAGGCTGAGTTGGGGTTGAAGGCAACTTCCAGCGATATACACTATACAAAAAAACCCATGTGCATAAATATCAGATAAATAATTGACTATTTTTTATTAAAATAACAAAATTTCTGATCGAAATTAGTCTAAAAGAAGCCATTCCAGCGAAGGATTGAACAATATCTAATCTATGTAATTTAAACTGTAATAGAAAATATATAAAATACCTCATGGACATAATCCTTATCATAAGATTCCACTGCAATATTGATAAATTAGAAGAAAGTGGGCGAAAGTAACTGAAGACTACAGAAATGAGGATTCCAGGAGGAAAGTATAGTATAGGAGAAAAAACAGAAACAGTACTCACAGACATAATCATTATCATTATCAATATTTCACCGCAATATTGAAAATTTAAAAGAAAATGTGTGAAAGTAAATGAAAGTAAGTGAAGACTCGCTACAGAAATGATCCTGTGAAGTATAGTATAGGAGAAAAAACAATACTCACAGAAGTGGGGCTAAAAGACATTCCTAATGGCCCAAGTTTGGGATCTAAACGGGCTCAGTTTGAGTCTAAATCTATAAACTACAGACACGATATAATGTCGTAATACTTTTAAATACAAAATATTGTTCAAAAAATACCCTGAAATATAATATATGTATATCCCTTTTAATTAGTTCACTCTATCGAGCGTGCACCGTAAGCAAACTAAGTTTCAGTGCATTGTTATAAGTTAAGTTATATTACAGGGTATATCAAAGTTGATCAGCCACATTTAGTCACCCCTTCGCTGTGTCGCATGACGGTGCCTGCACTCGAACATTATAATACTATAATCCTGTGCTATATATAGACAACAACATATATACTAATGCCTCCGTCACACTGTTCGTTCTGTTCTGTGTGCTTCCTTCCTTTCTTTCTCCCCAACCCCCTGCAGAAATGTCCATTATGTCAAAGCTGCCCACACGCATCTGCCTGGTGGGCGGGGCTGGCAGTGATGCAGCCACGTTGCAGGCGGCCGAGAGTTTTGGGATGCCCGTCATCCAATCGGAGACTGGTCTGGACATCATGAACGATGTGGAATGGCGGACCTACTATGTGCTGCAGGACTTCGAGGACGAGATCTTTGAGGCCCTACACAAGCAGAAGGAATGGTAAGTGCTATACTAGTATCTATTGCTCGAGTTTGTTCTATAAATAACTACAATAAATACAAGAAAATAATGTCACCAAATTGGACAAGACAGACGCCACAAAATATGGCCCACGAGTGGAGCAGCGGCTGTAGCCAAATTTGAAATTGAGACACACGCATTTGCTAACGCCCAGCCCCCCTTTGTGGCCCCTTGGGCCGCTCAGTTGCCACACAGTTCACAGACTTTTGCGGTAGATTGACAGCGCCAAAATCGCTGACAAACCACCCTACCAAATTCATTATACCCTGTGCTCGTCACATCTGTAAAAATAGGGTGAAAAAATGTGGTGTTTACCATAAAAATAGAACCTCAAACTTATTGGTTTATAGGGTATCTTATTAAGTATATAGTATATATATAACTCAACCAAAATAAACTGGATGTGTGAATTCGTCTATAAAGGCATAAACCCGGCGATTAGCGAGACACCTTACCATTTATAACAAAACTGAAATGTTGATTGTGATTATAAATACCATAAAATAAAAAAATCTCCGAATTGATAAAACATTATTTAAAGAGGCATTTTCAAAGATAACGCTTTGATTTTTGGTGCACATATAGTTTTGCATATAATCTTTCTATCCTCAAAATTTCAACACGATCGGATAATTAATAAACAAGATATTCAAGAAATAATCAGAAATCTTAAGCTAGTGAATGGTTTTCTATCTCAAGGGCAAGTGGATGGAATTCTAGATCGAGTTCTAGTAAATATAATCCGCAAAATAGGAAATTCCATACACAAAAGCGAAAACCGAAATAGTTTTTATTGTTTAAGATACTTTAGAGCTAACTACAGGGTATCTGCAAGTAATCACTCTTGACTGCAGCATTCTTAGTTGTCTTTTTTCTGCACATTTGGTACAAATTGTTGTCAAATTTGAGACTTGCGGCATTATTCGCCACGCCTGATTAATTTGGCCGCTGCGCAGTAATGGCAACATTCAAATGATGAGACAACAACCAAATAAAAAACATGCACGGCCTGCCTCATTAGTGATTAACAATCATTTTTTATAATTTCTCATTTATTTACGATCATATTCAAGGTCAACAAATGCGTTTGTTGTGGCTGCTCTTCTAGTTCCTTGCCTTGCCTTGCCTTGCCGAGGGGGAGGCAATTCCTTATGTTTTTCCTCCACTTGCCTGCTTTTATTTTAGTTTTGTTTCTTTTTTTTTGTTTTTGCACAGAACATGTAAGGAAAGCAGAGTAAATAAAGAACGGAAGCTAGAAGAGCACCTCCCTCCACCATTTCAAATTATTATTTATTTGCCAAAATTTCATTCATGTTTCTTTCGAATGTTTGTGTTTTCTTTAGATTCTCATTTTTGCTATGCACATTAAATTGTTTTTAGTTAGGACTAAATATATAAATGCGACTGAATGATTATTTATGGCATGCTGCTCAAAAATATATTAATCATTTCATTTAAAAATAATCCTTAATTAGCGAAGAATTATATATTAAAAGTATTTTGTACCCGTAGAAATCATAAATTAGTCATTTAGTCATTAAATTATCAACAACAAACGATTTGATATCACATTAATTTTGTTATGTAAACAAATGAGACAAGAAATTCGGTTTGAATTCACGATATGCGCAGGCGCAGCCAACTTAATGCATTAAAAGGATACTTTTTTGTGTTGCCAGATCGCTAAAATGACAAATTCAAATAATAACAAGAAAGAACGTCTATCTTCGGAGTGCCGAAGCTACTTTTATATACCCTGTCAGTAATGCTTTTTGTTCCTATGGGAGCTATGTGTGGTCCGATATTGATCAAATTATAGGAAACTATATGAAGTATAATAAAACGCTCACTAAGTTTGGGTGTAATACAACAAGTTTTTCATACAAAAACTCATTTTTCACCCGATCCTATAGCAGCAGTATGTGATATAGTGGTCCGATTTTGACCAAATTTGGTCAGATTGTATAAATTCTCTAGAGACTCTGTTTGGGAAAGTTTAGTGAGGATACATTTATAAACAAAAAAGTTTTTCATACAAAAACATAGTTGTCGACCGATCATTCCTTTGGCAGCTACTATATGTTATAGTGGTCCGATTCGGCCGGTTCTGACATATGTACTGCCTGCAGTAAAAAGAAGGGTCTGTGCCGAGTTTCCTTACGATAGCTTTAAAACTGAGAGACTAGTTTGCATAGAAACAGACGGACAGACGGACATCGCTATATCGACTCGGCTATTCATGCTGATTCAGAATATATATACTTTGTTGGGTCGGAAACGTCTCCTTCAGAGCATTACACATTTCGAGACAATATTATAATACCCTCTGCTAGGGTATAATGATAAGGCAAAAGACAATTTGCGATAAAGAAAATGCAGCATTAATTGAAATTGTTTAAGAAAATCAAATAAAAATGAATTCATATGAAAAATATCCATATTTTTCCATACACACAGACATCAAGCTATATAGTATAATTTATTGCTGCTTAACCTTCCTCTGAAATGGCTTTACATAAAACTAGGCAACCTTTGGGCCTGCTGTGTAATTGGGTAAAATACAGCCAGATGTAAACATACATGCATACATATGTATGTATACATATATAATTCATAAGAACTTTCATGTACTTCCCGAGAAAAGCCAAAGATCGGGGGAAAAATTTCGAGCTGATATTGCAAAGATTCTCTGAACACAAACACACACACTTAACGGCCACTTAAACTCAAATTATGCCACAAAGATCTTGTTAATTGTTATTCCCCAGCATGCCTATAAACGAACGAACCTATATATATATAATATATGGACATATATAGATCAACTGAATCATAGGAACACGTCGCGACGTTGCATTGCACACTCTTTGTGGGCATTGCCTATTTTGGGGCGCTTTCATTCATCGACTGGCGATATTAAAATCCAAAAAAATAAAATGGATTATACGATTCTATAGTAATAAAAATTGCCTGACAACATATACATACTATATATGTACTATATATATATGACAAATTTTGTTTAGGAATTCGTTAAGCCGAAAACTTTGCGTACTTCCAATGAAATCGAAATGAATCGTGCGCCTTTTGATTTGCAGAGGTGGTTTGTTTTGGATGGAACGGGGTGATATAGCAGGGGGGCCGGGGGTGCGTCATATTGCAGCAATCGTTTGGCGCCAAGATTCTATAAAATTTAGTATATGGAACACGACGATGTCAAGACGCGTAGAAAGTGTGAAAAGCGTCGCCAACAAGTCGGAAATTCTTGAATAAAAAAGAAATATATAAAACACAGAAAATATTCAAAATAATACAAAAAAAATGCGAACAAATCGCAGAAAATATATAGTGTATATACATTTATATGATGGCAGTGCGTGTGTGTATGGTCCGTATATAATTTATAAGTTTTCAACATGGCAAATTAATTGTGGACAGCAGCAAAAAGGGGGGAGCAGGGTGGGAATAAAATTGAAGCGTTGCGCTGTCATTGACTGTTCTATAGTTTTGACCCTCGCAAAGTTCGAGTGCTGCGGTTGGGGTTGGGCGAAAGATCAGCGCACTTTACAAGCTGCCCCCCGCCCCATTAATAACTCATCACTGAGACGGAGGTCAACCTCAACACAGAGGCTCCTCCGCATTGGATACCAAAATTTGTGGAGCACGCGCTGCGCATTTTTGTGCTTTGACTAAGCGTTTCGCATTGGGTTTTCCTTGAATTCTACGAAATTCCTTAGAAAATGATATATTTTTATATATATTTTATAATCAAATATTTGCATAAATTCAACTGTCGCTGGCGCTTTGTTTACAATTTTGTCATCAGTTTGTGGGTTTTCTCAAACGTTTAATGTTTGCCCAGCTTACTGAAACACTTGTCTATATAGAAACATATATATATATATATATATGTATGTGTATACATTTGGCACTTGAGTGTGTGCCATCAAGTGGCATTTTCTATTTCCACAATTTTTCATTCCATTGCGTTCCGCTGCTGCCGTTTGCTGTTCGCTGTTTGCTGTTCGGCATTTTCCTCAATCATTTTCCCCGGGCCACAACGCGGCAACAGTTGTGTTTATTTAGTTGTGCCGTTAGAATCATATCACAAAATCAGCATACCAAGTGTTTTACCCCCCTCAAAAGTGCCACTAACTGAATTATATGCTGTGAAAAGTCAACGTTTGTTTTAAGATTTGTGTCTCATATGGAAATTTGTTACCTTTGGTAAGGCCTCAATCTCTCCCTCTCTCGAGTTGTGTGGGAAAACTGCAATTTGCCTGCTTTTCTATTGTGTGAAAGCTGTTAAAAGTGAAATTTAAGTGTTGTTTTAGTTCTGTTTTGGCATAAACTTCATAAATTTTGTATCTTAATGAAACGAACGCATTGTGTAATGAACTGACTGAGTTTAGGCCACATTACATGGGCCTAACAAGTGTTTTAAAGTGTTTACCAGTGTTACCCAAGAAAATACAGTTTCTTTTTGTGGGCTCAAAAGTATTTTAGTGAATTTTAGCAGAACTCTTGTTAGAAAGATCAGATATAATGGTTATACTTATAAATTCAAGTGATAAATCTTGTTTGTAACATAACATAACTTCAAAGTGTTTTAAAATGTATCTATTTGTGATTTTCTCTTAGTCTTTGGCAAGTTTTTAGCACAGTTCTTGTGGAACCTGTAATTATAGTGTGGTTATCTCTTATATTCTTAAACTAAAAGGCATATTTTGGTTAAATACCATCTTACTTTCCTAGAGAAGAGAGCTAAAACGCATATTCTGATATCTATCTATGATATATCTTAGTTTCCTAGAGTAGAGAGTATAGAGCTAAGATATCTATCTATGATATATCTTAGTTTCCTAGAGAAGTGAAAGTCTTGGTTTAGTTGAGTTTCCTTCAAATAAGAGTTCTGTATATTGGTATACTATTTGAACTCAATAGCTACATATTTTCTATAAACTGTGAGTTTCCAAAAGTGTTCTATATATTAGAAAACAATTTTAGCTTTATAGCTAAATATGCGCCCACGCACAAATCTATTTATACGCAAAAATGTCTTTAGCATATTTGCTCTTAACTGTGTCCCATATCAAACTTGATTGATATCAATAATAAAATAAATGATTGCAGTTCGATTGTTAGCCAAAATGTTTCCTGGAATTAGCATATTTATATTTGATTATTACTCATTGTTGGCCAAGCATTTAATGGCAGTGTAGCGTGTATCCTAGCCGCAAAAATAACGCATGAATGAGCGAATGAATGATGAATGAATGAAATGTAATGTGCATAAATTAATTTCAATATTGTTGAGCGCGCCTCATTTAAAAATATGTATCATAAATACATATGGATGTGAGCGGGTGGGCAAAGGGCGGGTGGGTGCAGCATCCGCCCACTTCCGCTCGATTGATTTGTTTATAAAAACTTCCGGCTCGTGGCCAGTTGGACGCACAGCGTCAGTCAGAGCACAGTTGGCCATTGCCTGCCTTCCAGGCATAAACAAAAGGCCCTTAAACAAATTAATAAAAAACACACACGTGTGTGTGTGTGTGTGTGTGTGTGTGTGGGTTGTGGCTGTTTGGTGGGGCGGGGTGCAAGTCAAAGTTCAGTTTGGACTCGTCTGGCTTTTGATTGTTGTTTACATGCTCAGCAATTGCCACCTGGTGTCGCCTGTGTGTGCGTGTGCCTGTGTGTGTTGCAACGTCTCAACTCAACTCTGTTGATCACAGCGAATGGTTAAGTTGCAGTCACTCGCGGCTGGCCATATCGAACGGTTGCTCCCTCTCACACGATCCACGGTAGCTGCAATTATAGGCGCCTATAACCGATTTATAGTAGCACTGATTCGAACAATTGAAATATGGCTGGAACGGCGCAATGGCCAAGGTCAATTGGGGCATTAAAACGATACAAAGATACACATATTGCCTTGCATAACTCGAAAAGTGTGCCACATAAATATTTAATTGTCTACTTTCCTCTCTTCTTCTGGTGTTGCAGCATTTTGGGCCCACCCGCTTTGAAGTATGCGGCAGAGATGAAGCAGACCCTGGGCCAGAACACTCGGCCCATTTACAACTATGCAATGCGCGGCGTGGTCACTTGCTTCACCGGCATACGCAAGAAGGATGAGCTGGTGAGTGGACGGATTGCCCGATTGCCTCAACTTATTAAAACTTATTCACTTATATTTCGATTGCAGACAAAATTGGTGAATCTCATACACTCCATGGGCGGTTGCATCAAGAAGGATTTGAACACAAAGACCACGCATTTGATATGCAATCACAGTGGTGGCGAAAAGTATCAGTAAGTAATACTATTATAGTTAAACGGCAAAAGTTTTCAACTGCTGTTAATCAAAGTAATCAATACTCTGATTCTGTGTACATTGAGCTTCAATTAAGATTAATTGCTGCAATTTGACACTTGGCACGTTCTCAGAAACAGCCTCTAATGCTTGAGTATGTCGTTAAACTCAACTCAACTCTTAAACTTCCTCAATAGATACGCCAAAACGTTTCGCCTGACGGTGGTGCGTCCTGCTTGGGTCCTTGCCGCTTGGGCAGCACGTGATAGCCTGGAATTTGAGGCCACACAGGACAGCTTTACCAAGACGCATCGCTTGAGGGCCTTCGAAGGTCAGAAGATTTGCTTCTTTGGCTTTCCCGCCGAGGAGCACCAACATATGGTCGATGTCCTGCTCGAGAATGGCGGCGTCTGTGCCGAACTGGATGATCCTGAGTGCTCGCATGTCGTGAGTTCATACGCCCAAAACTGGCGTTTATTTCAGCTCTATTAGTTTGTAATTGCATGCTGCTCTCACTGGCATTAATTGGTTTGGTTTGGTTTTGTTTGTTTTGTGTGTCTCATGCCTGATTCTCTCGTGTATATATATCTTGCAGGTGATGCCCAATACGGGCGCTGTCTTTACAAGCTCTAGCACTAGCACTACTAGCACTGATACTAACCACAGCACTAACACTAAAACCCAAATAAGCAGCAGCCCCAAGCACACACCCACCAAAGCGCCCAACCTACTAGATGTAGCTGACGAGGCAGAGCAGCAGCAACAGCAGCAGCAGCCAATGGAGGATCAGGAGAACCAAGCTGACGAACTAGATGATATACACTTTGATGTGCGTTTGTTTGTGGAGCCAGGCGATGTGCAACAGACCGAGGAGCTGCCGCTGCCCGACTCGGCGGACGAGGAGGATGTGCAGGCCAGCACGCCCAAGAGCAGCAATCGCTCGCAGCCAAGCATTATCATAACAGCTGGCACGCCCACCAGCTGCCATGGCAGTCCAGCCCCCAGCGCCTTTCGGGCCAACACGGAGAGCCTGTCGCCCATATTGAAGGCGACTGCCAAACTGCTGACCATTGAAACGATCAATGAGTGCGACATGGAAACGGATGACTTGACGGCTGCTGGCGCCGAGAATGACCTTAAACGCAAACGGGACAGCTTTGACAGCGTCTCGATGTTATCTGTGGACTCGTTTGCGCTGCCCGCAAGCACCAAGAAGCCCAAGCTCATACGCACTGGCTCCATAACGCGCACGTTGAAGCGCTCCATGAGCTTTGTGGCCGATCGCACGCCCATTATCAAAACGCTGCGAACGCGCCGCAGCTCCATTGCCGTGGCAGACACATCCACATTTCTGGGCAACGAGACTATGGGCGCGGATGATTCCTTATGCTCGCTGGCCAGCATTAATACCACATTGAATGAGTCTATAAGGAAGCCAGTCAAGGAGAAATTTCGCAGCATTTGCGATCGCATCACACGCAGCAGCAGTCGCCGGGCGGAGCGAGAGGGTACGCCCGAATGTGGCCAGTTGGACAGCGGCTTCAAGACGCCCAAGGCGCCGCTGCAGCGTTTTGGAGGCGGCAGCGCTTCTGGCACAAAGAAAACAGCAAAACGTCTCTTTGGTCCGGTGGGGTGGTGGTGGTGGTGTTGGTGTGGGTGGTGGTGTAAACAGCTCTATAACACTTTCAACTAACAATGCTAGCAATACAAATGATGCTTCCTCCACAATTGCCTGCTGTGCTGCTGTCACGGCCATGTTGCCCATTCAAGTCATCTCATCTATAACAACAACAACATCGTCATCATCATCATCTTATCATCAACAACAATATCATCATCAACAACAATCATTGACATCGATGCTCCCAAGCCGACAACGTCGACGCCTCCGAAGCGCGACAGCCCCGCACTCGCACACGCACCCGCTCCCGCTCCTCCCACACCAGCTGCAGATGAGCCAATGGTACTTTAAATGGATATAACCCAGACACACTTGGCCACGCTTTGAAACGGCACAATATCATATTGTATAGGGCATCAGTCGCAGCTAACTAAAGCTGATCATTCAGCCAGCCTGTAAACTATAGCAGAGAACTCAAAATTGCCAGATTAACTTGTTGATTTCCTCTAAGATCTGGCTGGATACAATTCTTTCCGATCCTTTGATTTCTATATTGATTCAATTGTGAACTTTCTTTCAAAACCTTTACTGTTTGCTGTGAAACATTTGGTGCTATTTTCATCTGCTATCTTTTTTTCAAAACTTAACGCGCATTTTCAGTTGCGTGTCATTTTTTCCATTTTCAGCCCAAATCAAAAAGTATTTTCCCTCTTTCTTATAACTATTAAAATTAAATTACATGTTAATTGTTTATGGTTATGTTGTAGTTTAAGTCACATCATATGCATAATTTGGGTGCGGTGTTTCATGTTTTTTTTGTCTACACTCTATGCCTTTTGGTTTTCCAAGCACACGCAACAACAAAAAGACAAGCAGCACAATAAATAAATTGATAAACAATTATTTATCTAACGAATAGCAGCCAGCGCACACTTTCCGCTTGAATAAATGTTAAAAAGAATTATAATAATCATAATAATACATTAGCTTTATAGAGTTAGACGGGCGTTCAGTTCTTTTCAAGAATTTCATTCGTTATGGACTAACAAATATTTGCACAAATGTTTCACTACACACATTGAAGGAATTTTGATAAACAATTTGCTCACATGTTTTAATCGTTTTTATTGTTTTTATATATTCATATTTTATTTTTGCATACGTTTTGCTTGCGATTTTTATGCCGTTTCAAAGTGTTGCCAAAAATATGTGCATTAAAAATGTTTTGTTTGGCCTTTTCTGCATTTGATGAACACGGAATTCGATACCAAAAACCGAATTTATACATTCATTAATAATAATTTAAAATTTATTGTGCTGCTGCTGCTGCTCTGCTGCGTTTGAACTGAACTGTACAATAGATTATTTTAGTTAGACGCTTGATTTAATATTGTATTGAATGAATTTGGCAACAAACAAAACATTTTTATATAGTATACACATTGCACATATTCACATTATTCAATTCGCTTATTGCACACTTATGGCTGGCAATTATTTAAACAATCTGTTTTGTTTTGAATGCACTATTAACCAGGTCGTTGATGAGCACGCGACTGTGTCGAAGCCGGAGCCCAAGAACCACAATACGCACATTCTGAAATCGGACTGGTTCTGGTATACCATACAGAATGGCTATGCCAACGAGATGGATTACCTCTTCGGCGATGTAAGATTGAACCCTTAAGTAAACCTAACTTTGATGCTTAATAAAACTGTGTTTATTTCTGTGCAGTATCTGGATAGCATTACGAATACACCCAGCACGGATCGTCGGGATTCGTTGCCCATTAGCTTTAACAAGCGGAAACGCAAGCGTTTCTCTCAGCGCATACAATTGGAGGGCACACCATTGGGTTCCGGCAAGCGACGCTCCTCGGTGTCCGATGCGGGTCTGTTGTCCGTTTCGAATAGCTTCTTTGACTGCACCACCAGTCCGGATAAGTTGGACAATGATAAGCTGCTGCTTGCTGAGCCAGAGGCTAGCGAGGTCACGCCCACCAAGAAATCCATGCGCTACAATCATTTCATGGACTTCTTTACCACAGAGTCCAACTATGTGGGCATTCTGGATACCATACTAAATGTAGGCACTCAATATTAATTCTAACTAAACATTTAAATAACTCTTAACTCTCAATCTTTAGCTGTTCAAGAACAAACTGGAGGAACTAGCGGAAACAAATGATCCTCTGCTGAATAAATCGGAGATCAAAACAATCTTTGGCAACTTTCTGCCCATACATGAAGTGCATCAGAGCATGCTGGAGCATTTGCGAAATTTGCATGCAAATTGGCGCGAGGATTGCCTGATTGGGGACATTATCATACAGCATCGCGATGAGCTGATTAAAGCGTATCCGCCCTATGTCAATTTCTATGAGCAGATGAAGGAACTGCTGCAGTACTGTGATCGCGAATATCCGCGCTTCCACGCCTTCCTCAAGATCAATCAGACGAAGCCTGAGTGTGGACGCCAGAGCCTGCAGGATCTTATGATAAGACCTGTGCAGCGTCTGCCAAGCATTAGCCTGCTGCTTAATGATATACTGAAGCACACGAGTAGCAGCAATGTGGATCATGCGCGTCTTGAGGATGCGCTGAAGGCCATTAAGCAGGTCACCCTGCACATCAACGAGGACAAGCGACGCACCGAGTCGCGCATGGCCATCTTTGACATATTCAACGATATTGATGGCTGTCCTGCTCATTTGGTTAGCTCAAATCGCAGCTTCATATCCAAGTGTGAGGTCAACGAGCTGTCCGATTCACTGAGCGGTCGTGGCGACAGTTTGTTGCTCTATTTGTTTTCCGATTCCATTGAGCTGTGCAAGCGACGCTCGCGTGGCTTTAACACGGCCAAGTCGCCCAGCACGGCCAAGACGCATAAGCATATTAAATTGATATCGCTGAATACGATACGCTTTGTCATTGATATCACGGATAGTCCGCGTGCGTTTGGTCTGCTGCAGCGTGGCGATAAGGAGAAGCTCTACACCTTCAGCATTATCGATGAGGAGACGGATAAGCTGGTCTATCTTAAAAAGTTGTGCATGCAAATAGCCGCACACACATGTCGCACAGATGCGGTAAGTAGTTGATTGGTCAACAACTAAACCATTAAGCTAATGTATTTAATTCTTGCAGGACAAAATGCTGCTGAGTCGCACTTCATTGGAACTGGAGGTGGATATCAGCGATGTAAATGTCAGCACGCTGAGCAAGGCCTTTAAATTGGCGGCCAAAACGCGTCTGAAGGTGCGTTTGTTTACAAGTTTATCACTTAATCATATTATTTAATAAGCTTGTACTTTATTTTGTCAGGTGGGACGCGCCTTTTCCTTTAACAAAACGCCCAATAAGCTGAAACGGGCAGTTTCTACTATGATGACATCACCATTTGGCAGCACCAACTCCTTGACGCCTGCCTCGCAGCTGGCACAGATGCGTTTGGCCAGCTGCACCAACATTAATGTGAGTTTTGATTGAGCTTCCGCAATCAACACACTTCACTAATATACTATGTATCTTTCAATTGCTCTTTACAGGAAGTGGATGATGAGGATTGCTCCAGCATGCGCAGCAGTTCGCCATCAACGCAGTCCGAGATGCTGGTGGTGCCGCCACTCTCCGTGCAGCCCACGCGCAAAAACAAGGCCGTCGTGGGCAGAATTTAGCCAGCGATGCTTGAGCCTGGCCAATAATGCTCAACTTCAATAAGTGTATTCCATTTGAACTCTTTGTGTAGGCTTTAAGTACGTCTCGACGCACGCACAGAAATAAGAAGAAAACTCGCTTAATAATGTGTTTACGTTTACCATGTGCCCATACGTAACAATTACTGTAACTATTTCATATTTTTTGAATTCGTAATCTCACGCGTCCAATCAGTTTTAGTTCGTAAATTAACTTTTAACTTTTTAAACTTTGTAAGTTTTTTTGTCGCCATTCTGGTTCGCAAATGTTGAAGCGTTTGCGAATTCTATTGGCGGTTTCGATTTGTATAACTCATTCTCCCAAGTTTATTATTAATTGTAAATAGTTCTCTATTACATCTATGCTAAAAACTTATCTATATACCTATATATATATTATATATCTACTATATGTTCTATGTAATCGTACAATGTAACTAATCGTATTAGTGACTTGAAATCGCATTCACGCACTGAAACTACAATCGATTCGAATCGGTTCGGTTCGATTTCATTTTGTTGGGCTTGTCGCCACACTGCAAAAGCTGTGAATGTTTACTGAGTAAATTTTTTAAAAATATAATAACGATTAACGTTAAGCTCATTGATTTCGTTTGGGATGAGCGTACAGCCCAAAGTTGTATCGTAACAGAGCATGATGATGATGATAATAATGATGTTTAAGATATAATATACGAACCATGATATAACACTTTTAATCATATGTCTTTTACTAGCTGGTAACACACCAGCGTTGACTGGGAAAATATTTTTAATCAATTGGTCAAGCTGGATGAGGATGCTGCAAAACTGACTTCAAAGTGGGGAAGATTCCTTGTGCAGCTGATTAAGTGATAAATTAAATACAATACGAACTTCGGGTTGGAGTTGTATCGATCAGCATTCAACGATGGCTTCATGTTATTTATGAAAGTACTGTCCTGTATGTCGAAAACCCATACATTTCTGTACTTGTAGGAATCAGGACTATCGATTGCCATTCAAGGATTTCCAGGATTTCACCGAAAAAAACACTTCACTTTTTTGCAAGGGGGTAGGTCAGAAAAATTGATCAAAAATCACAAGATCGCCTGTAACTCGGTCATTTCAAGGACGATTTTGATGTCCTTTGGCAAAAAGGTAGAGCACTTCATCCCAAATCCGAATATAATCAACAAAGGACTAAGATCCTTAAAGGAGCTGAGAAATAAGGACTTTTCTCTATACAGAAAACAAGCGATTTCTCGGCCGTATCCTTGCGTATCCTGACAAGCCCGGTGTCAGACAACTTGGCATTATCAGGGCTACCAACTGGCCAAAGGACATTAAATTCGTCCTTGCAGTTCCCAAGATATTGAGTATTTTGTATTTTGGGCACGATTCCTTTCGCCCTCGGACTGAAAATTTCCAAGTCGATGGTCCTTAGATGACCCCATAATCCTTGAATGCCAATCGATAGAGTTGGTCCTTACGATCCTAACGCACAAGGTCCTTTCAAAATCTGCAAGGATATGGCTGAATGGGAGCTACTACAAAACCGTTCCATATGTGTGTGCAGAAATTCAAAATATTTGTTGCTTACTTTTGGGCTGCTGATCTCAAGCCACAATATCTTGCGGCATCCTTTTAGCTATAGCTCGGCCAAATCCTTAAGGATTCCGAAAACCCATACATTTCTGTACTCGTAGGAATCAGGACTAACGATTGGCATTCAAGGATTTCCAGGATTTCACCGAAAACAAACACTTCATTTTTTTGCAAGGGGGTAGGTCAGCAAAAAGGATCTAAAATTACAAGATCGCCTGTAACTCGGCCATTTCAAGGACGATTTTTATGTCCTTTGGCAAAAAGATAGAGGACTTATCCTGTCAAACCCGAATATATAATCAACAAAGGACAAATATCCTTACAGGAGCTGAGAAATAAGGACTTTTCTCTATACAGAAAAGTGGCGATATCTCGGCCGTATCCTTGCGCATCCTGACGAGTCCTGTGTCAGACAACTTGGCATTATCAGGGCTACCAACTGGCCAAAGGACATTAAATTCGTCCTTGCAGTTCCCAAGATATTGAGTATTTTGTATTTTGGGCACGATTCCTTTCGCCCTCGGACTGAAAATTTCCAAGTCGATGGTCCTTAGATGACCCCATAATCCTTGAATGCCAATCGATAGAGTAGGTCCTTACGATCCTAACGCACAAGGTCCTTTGAAAATCTGCAAGGATATGGCTGAATGGGAGCTACTAGAAAACCGTTCCATATGTGTGTGCAGAAATTCAAAATATTTGTTGTATACTCTTGGGCTGCTGATCTTACAAGCTGCTGAGCAACAAAACCTTGCGGCATATTATTAGCTATAACTTGGCCAAATCCTAAAGGATTTCGAAAACCCATACATTTCTTTACTCGTAGGGATCAGGACTATCGATTGGCATTCAAGGATTTCCAGGATTTCACCAAAACAAACACTTCAATTTTTTGCAAGGGGGTAGGTCAGCAAAAATTGACCAAAAATCACAAGATCGCCTGTAACTCGGTCATTTCAAGGACGATTTTGATGTCCTTTGGCAAATAGATAGAGCACTTCATCCCAAATCCGAAAATAATCAACAAAGGACTAAGATCCTTAAAGGAGCTGAGAAATAAGGACTTTTCTCTATACAGAAAAGTGGCGATATCTCGGCCGTATCCTTGCGCATCCTGACGAGTCCTGTGTCAGACAACTTGGCATTATCAGGGCTACCAACTGGTCAAAGGACATTAAATTCGTCCTTGTAGTTCCCAAGATATTGAGTATTTTGTATTTTGAGCACGATTCCTTTCGCCCTCGGACTGAAAATTTCCAAGTCGATGGTCCTTAGATGACCCCATAATCCTTGAATGCCAATCGATAGAGTTGGTCCTTACGATCCTAACGCACAAGGTCCTTTCAAAATCTGCAAGGATATGGCTGAATGGGAGCTACTACAAAACCGTTCCATATGTGTGTGCAGAAATTCAAAATATTTGTTGTATACTTTTGGGCTGCTGATCTTACAAGCTGCTGAGCAACAAAACCTTGCGGCATATTATTAGCTATAACTTGGCCAAATCCTAAAGGATTTCGAAAACCCATACATTTCTTTACTCGTAGGAATCAGGACTATCGATTGGCATTCAAGGATTTCCAGGATTTCACCGAAAACAAACACTTCATTTTTTTGCAAGGGGGTAGGTCAGCAAAAAGGATCTAAAATTACAAGATCGCCTGTAACTCGGTCATTTCAAGGACGATTTTGATGTCCTTTGGCAAAAAGATAGAGGACTTCATCCCAAATCCGAAATATAATCAACAAAGGACTAAGATCCTTAAAGGAGCTGAGAAATAAGGACTTTTCTCTATACAGAAAATTAGCGATATCTCGGCCGTATCCTTGCGCATCCTGACGAGTCCTGTGTCAGACAACTTGGCATTATCAGGGCTACCAACTGGCCAAAGGACATTAAATTCGTCCTTGCAGTTCCCAAGATATTGAGTATTTTGTATTTTGGGCACGATTCCTTTCGCCCTCGGACTGAAAATTTCCAAGTCGATGGTCCTTAGATGACCCCATAATCCTTGAATGCCAATCGATAGAGGAGGTCCTTACGATCCTAACGCACAAGGTCCTTTTAAAATCTGCAAGGATATGGCTGAATGGGAGCTACTAGAAAACCGTTCCATATGTGTGTGCAGAAATCCAAAATTTTTGTTGCATACTTTTTAGCTGCTGATATTAAGCTGGAAAATCTTGCGGCACATTCAAACTTCATTGGCACTGCCTAAACACCAGGCGAACAGAAATCAGCAGAAGGTTGCTAAAAATGTACCCCCTAAAAGTATGCTACAGTTTTTTCCCATTATTTGAAATGGGAACCTAACGATTTCTGTTGGTAATTCTAACCGATTTTTGATCACAAGCTGAAAATTAATTCTTAAAATAATAAGAGCTCCCCATCATTGCTGTTTAAATCAATAAAAAACTACTTGTTTGATTGTTTTGCGTTTATTTGTTTAAAAACTAATCATATGCTAGCATTATATATAATTGGTTTGGGCTGTGCGTTGATTTTGAATCAGTCAGTCTGTTAGGACGAACTCTTTTATTTATAGATTTATAATTTTAAGAAACTCACGGTTTTAATGGCCTTTTAATCTACGGCAAACAAATTTATTAGTAATCAGAAATAACATTAATTTTGTTGCCTGAATATGCTGAAATTTCAAAATACAATTTGGGCCTTAAGCAATAATAATTTCATATACTACAAGCACGAGTATATCACGCCAGTCTCATCTGCTGTACATACCAGTCTTTTCGAATATACTAACATCAGTTTATAGACTATATACAGTTCGAACTCCCGAATTAATTTTGGACATGGCATCCGAGTGCAGTTGATATTGCAGATTGTGCGATTGTAAGTGCAACAATGTTTTTAGCTTGAATCCAATCTCTAAAACGGCCAGCTCATTCGTGCCATCGGCCGTCCACACAGCTGTTTGCGAAAAAGTGTCCTTAAATTGGATGTCAAATTGGTGACTTGAAATGAACTTACATATCTTATTGCTCTTGGCACGTATATTGACCACAGCGCCACAGATTTCGCATGCATACTCAAAGGATTCGCCAACCATCATGAGCAATATGTCTAGCCAAGTACGGTCCAGCGCTTCCTTGGAGCTCTTGCCAACTGTAAACAGCCAGCGACCACCTTTGATGTTTGCCTCATCCTCCCACATGGGTCTGTGTGCATTATTCAACAATGAGGATAGATTTTATGAAGGGTGTAGCCGAACTTACTGTATTCCATGTTTAAACATGTAGTAGTCACTGCCAATCTTGAGTTCTGATGGTGTTTTAATGGTGTAGTATAAGCTGAAAAGGATTATATTAAAAATTGTGGAAATCGTGCATATTTTTGAGAGACGTACCTCCAGAAGGTTTCGATGCTGTCGATCTGAGTAATTTCATTAAGCATATCCTTCCAGTGCTTAGTACGATCATTCTCCAGGTACCACAGCGTCCAGACATGTTCTAATGGATGCTTATATTCGATTTTATAGTTTTGCTCATTCTGCTCCTCGGCCACACATTCTAGCTCATGCTCCCGCTCCTTTTGCAGCTCCTGCTTGTCATCATGGGCCGACTGCTCCAAGCGACTCTGTAGAAATTTATTTGGCTCAAAGACCAATGGCTCAAAGTTTTGCGTTTGGGCGCTGGCCATTTGTTCAATTGATATGATATGACACCTATAGAACCTTGTACTAGAGTTTAGAATAATCCACGATGTGTGTATGTAGCGGTGAGTGCGTTTGCCGGAATATTGCGGATATTACCGAAAAGTTTTGAGCGAAACGTAACGTGCCGAAACGAGGAATTCCAACAATCGAATGACATTCAATTAATTACAACTACAAATTCTGACAGTAAAATCAAAGCCATCTTGCAATTCTCAATCTACTTAAGTATCTGGTCTAAGCTCAATGATAAATAGCTCTTTGTTTTTTTAGTTGAATATCAATTAACATGTACTATACATATATGTACTTTTATTTTTAAAGAGCTTCAAATTTATATAAATACTGCAAAACTTAGATTACAACTTTACAAAACATTAAATGTAAAAATGCGGCGATTGTATGTTTTAAAAAAAACTGAAACTAAATATATATAATTTAAAGATAAACGTACATGCTTATTTATGAATATTGCCATTAAATGTAAGGAACAGTTAAAAACTAAACGAGAGGCACTATCGAAAATAAAACACAAGCTAAAATGTTGCATAAGTGGCGAGAGCTACTTGGATAAACGATTGCAATTCACGCCTAGACCCACAGGACTGCGGCTGCATCCTCGTTGGAGAGCGTGGAGAAGCGCTGATAGCGATTGGCATTGCGATAGGTCTTCGCGGGCGATTGCGATGGCGTCAGCGAGTGATTGCTCAGGGAGCTGCCGCTGGGCGAGTGCTGCGGTTGCAACGGCACACCCACCACATTCAGCGCCGACTTCAGCGTCGAGTTGCGACTCTCCGTGGACAGCGAGAGGCGGCGATTGTTGTCGCCAGTTAGCGTGGAGCTCAATGGCAGACCCACATCATGAAAGGAGCTGATGGAGCTAAAGCCGCTCTCATCCTCGGTGCTGGAGCCATTATGATTATTGGCAGCTGGCTTACTCGGTATATTATTGTTGTTGCTGTTGTTATTGTTGTTGGCAGTTGTCATGTTGTTGGTCTCCTCATCAGTTTCAATTTTGGACGAAGACGATGCCGTCGAGGAGATGGTGGAATGCACAGAGCTATCGGTGGAGCTGCGCAGCGACAGACGAGAATCTCGCATGGTGTTGGCACGCAAAAAGAGCATCTCGGCGGTGGCAGCGGTGCTGCTGTTGGCAGTGGCGGTGGTATTGTGGTTGTGGCTGTGGCTGTGGTTCGAGTTTGGCAAAGCATCTATGGTGGCATTTAGGATGGTCGAATTGTGCATCGGTGGCGCCAGCAGCGTCAGCACTGAGCTGGCCTTTTGCGCCTTGCACAGACGATGACCTCCAGCGCCGAGCGAGCTCATGGAGTGACGCGGCTGGGTGAGATCCGGCTGCTGCTGCGACGTGTGCAACAGATTGCGTATGGTACGAGCCAGGCGAAAGGCCTCCTGGTTGAGCTTCTCCTCGGCCGCTTCCGGGGAGGATAGACGCGCCTTGCAGCCGCCAAATTTCTTGGGTGAGCGTCGCCTGCAAAGAACAATAAAGGATATTAAGCTGTTGCTAGTCAAAACCGATTCAAATCAGCACACATACCAGGTAAAGTCCTTGAAGGCATTATAACTGCCCGCTGGCGCAATGCTCTCGTAGCAGTGCTCCTCGTTCATGGTCAGCATGGATTTGTTTAGCATCAAATTGGTGCTGCTGCGCGCGCGCAGATACGACGCGGAGCTGGAGGGGCAGGCAGCGGCACCAATGACAGCTGCATCCTCCAGGCAGCCATTGGGATCGCTCTGCACGCCCTGCACATGATGCAGACTCTTGGAGCGTGAGATTTGCTCACCGCCTCCGCCCAGGCTGTGGCGATTCAGCTGCAACTGTTGCTGGCGTTGTTGTTGCTGGTGTTGTTGCTGTTGCTGCTGTTGTTGCTGCTGCTGCTGCTGATAGCGCTCGAAGAAGCGAGCAACCTCCTCCATGACAGCGCGGTACATTTCACAATTGGTTTCCGTCTAGAAAAATGTGCAAAGTGCCAAGTGGGTTAATTAGTTTGTCGAAAACAGCAGAATAATACGGCTTAAGTTGTATTATGTCAGAGCTTGTTGCAGTTTGATTACGTTTATGTGGATTATGTCAGAGTTTAATACAGTTTCTTATGTTTACACGATATAACTATATCAGACTTTAACTAAAATCAATATATATCTGCAGAATATATAACTTAGTCGCGGCTTTGCTCGCACTTCCTCACTATATTTGTTTTTAAATTTAATTCATCTTTTAGTTCTTCGTTTCGAACACACCACCGAAGAGGTAGACTCGCAGTATTTTGATTAAAACAAGTAAGAACGTTGCAGTCGGACGCACCCGACTGCAGAATACTATGTTCCCAGTCCTATATAATATGGTTATTTGTGAGTTCGGAAAGAAACGCGATTTTGCTCCTTTGGGGGCGTGGGGGGTGTCCAAAAATTGTTGATGCAGATTTATCCAGGAGGTTAGCATTAGTCTGTATGCCAAATTTGGTATCCTTAGCTTTACTGGTGTGGGAGATATAGGTTTTGGTCCTTTTGGGGGTGGGGTCCATAAATTTTTGATGCAGTTTTATCCAGGGGGTCAACATTAGTCTGTATGCCACATGTGATGTTGGATGATCTTGACACTTTATAAATTGACGATATACACCAACATGTGTACCAAATTTGGTTGCTCTAGCTCAAAGATGAAGGCAAAAAAATTGCGTTCATACGGAAAGACGGACAGACGGACATTTCGCAAACCCAATATGCTATTTTTCCCTTCGGGAACATAGTATAATTAAAGAATTTTTCAAAATCGGGTAACACTCTTTCATAGATTTTCCAAAATCGGTGAGCACTGGGCCAGGGTCGCGTTGGACACCAATAATTCAGTCAGTCAGGTTAAAGAATTGTATATATTTGTATAGAAAATGGTTTTCTAGACCGATTGGCTGGTAAACAAAAAAGTTGCATACTACAACAGAATACAAACAGAATTTTAAGGAAATTATTTCAGTGTCAAAATTCGATATTTGAGGAAAGTTACCATAAAAACTTCAGATTTCTAGCTTCTACCAATTGGACTGTCCGACTCACGCTACAATCAGTCAGTCACCCAGGTTAAAGAGTCTTATAAGAGTCTTACTACTTATACATAGATATAGTTTTGATTGCATAACCGTCGTCTTGTGTAGAGTTCTTTGTCTGTCTGTCGAGTCGGGTTTGGATATCATTTTACGGTTCGTCTGCTCGCATTTTAAATTCATTGGAAGCAATTTGTTATGCTAATTATTTGAAGTAATTTTGCATGCAAATTCGTTTTCCATCTGATTTTTCTGTATTTCTTGGGGTTGAAATTCTAGAAATGTCTAATTTATGCGATTTTCTTGCTCATTACCAAAAGTGTAACTTGTTTTGAGTTGTTTTGGAATGTTATGCATTAGTTTTCGTTTCTTTTCTTAACTGCTTTCTAGCTAATCTCATATTTCAAGCAATTTGTATGTTTATTTTTGGAATACTTATGTGCCACACGTTATAGACATTTATTTAATGCATTCATCGACCATTTTCTAGCTTTCTTTGAGTCTCATTCACCTTTCTCCACACAAATCAGTTTGATGCCACTGTGCAAGGTCGTTGCTTGTGGCATTTGCCACAATAAACTCTAATGAAAATCATATTTGATATTAATCTATAAGCAATTTATAGATTATGTTAATTTGTTTATCAAACATTTTCTATCGATAACTGTCGCTGCCATTTGTAACTTTAGTGGAGCAGTCAGCGGCTTTTTTCACAGAGCGAAAACAACTTTCACTTGAGCAATGTTTTAGTTTAAAATATGTATCTATCTTCTACCCGTTTCTTCTCCGGGTCCACAAGTATGTCTCTGGGTTAGGTAGAAGCACTGCGAGCCAAAATTACAGTCTTTAGGCCAAAATGGTTGGCCAACACTCTTGGCTGGCTAATTAACATGGCATCGATGCTTGTTCCAGGCGTTGCCAAATTGGCAAGCCAAAGTGTTAAGATGCCACCTGACCAAAACTTGCGCAGCCACACCCACAGCAATGTTGGCCAAAAGAGTTTCACACGAGACGCCCAAGACAGGCCAAAAAGGTTGCCAATGCAATTTGGCAGCAAGTGATTTTATCCAATGTGTGCTTTTTATATACCCTAGAGAGGGGGCATTATGGTTTTACCAGCAAGGAGGCGTTTCCGAAACCATATAGAATATATATTCTTAATCAGCATCAACAGTTGAGTTTATCTAGTTATGTTTCTGTGTCTGTCAGTTTTAAGACTATATTGATCAGCTGTATTGGATCATTTCACTATATCTTAGAGCTGCCATACACACGATCGTCAAAAATGTACTTATTGTGTGTGCAACTTTTTTGTTTTCCCAGATATCGCAATCAAACTCACTACTTCTAAGTTTCTTTTAAATGAACTTTTTGTTTACCATATAACTCAACCAAACTCACTACTTCTAAGATTTCTTTAAGCAACTTTTTTGTGTTCCCAAACTCAATATATCTAAGTTTCCTTTAAATAACTTTTTTGTTGTCCCAGATATCTTAACCAGACTCAATATTTTTAATATTTCCCAGATATCTCAGCCAAACTCAATATTTCGAAGTTTCCTTTAAATAACTTTTTTGTTTTCCATATAACTCAACCAAGCTCACTACTTCTAAGTTTCAAAACTCAATACTTCTAAGATTTCTTTAAGCAACTTTTTTGTCTTCCCAGATATCTAAGCCAAACTCAATATTTCTAAGTTTTCTTAAATTAACTTTTTTGTTTTCCCAGATATCTCAACCAAACTCAATATTTCTAAGTTTTCTTTAAATAACTTTTTTGTTTTCCCAGATATCTTAACCAGACTCAATATTTTTAACTTTCCTCTATTAACTTTTTTGTTTTCCCAGATATCTTAACCAAACTCAACATTTCTTTTTCTTCCTTTTAAGTCTTTACAAATTTAACCACAATTTGACTACTATATCTTTTTATGATCGTCCAAAAATGTACTTTTTGTCTGTGCAACTATTTTGTTTTCCCAGATATCTCAGCCAAACTCAATATATCCAAGTTTCCTTCAATTAACTTTTTCGTTTTCCCAGATATCTTAACCGAACTCAATACTTCTAAGTTTCCTTTAAATAACGTGTTTGTTATTTCTTATTTAAAATAACTTTTTTGTTTTCCAACTTAACCGACTCAATATTTCTGAATTTCCTTTAAATGACTTTATTCTTTTTCCAGACTCAATATTTCTAAGATTCCTTTAACTAACTTTTTTGTTTTCAAAGATATCTCAGCCAAGTTCAATATTTCTAAGTTTCCTTAAATTAACTTTTTTGTTTTCCCAGATATCTCAACCAGACTCAATATTTCTAAGTTTCCTTTTAGGAATTCTCTTATTTTCCCAGATATCTCAAACTTACTATTTCTAAGTTTCTTTTGAGTCTTTACAAACTGATCAAATTTAACCATAATCAGACTAGTATATCTTATGTTGCATGAACAACCTTTTCGTTTTCCAGGATTTCTTCATAAAACTCAGCTATTTTAATTTTTCTTTGACTCTTTTCAAGTTGACCAACCTTTACTGAAATCGGATAACTATAGTATCTTATATTTTCCATAGTAAGAAGAATAGTTCGATAGTTGAGTCTATATATGAAAATCTTATTTGGTTAGTACTTTTTTAGGATCTCAGCGAGGGTATTTAATCATTGGCCAGCCAAAGTTTTCTTCTCTATCTGGTTTTTTCTATCTTTTTTATTGTTTTGGCCAGCCTGCTGATTACGTAAGCCACAAAATGCTGTTGCTAGTTACTGGTTACAATTGTTGCTATTTTTTTAGTTTTGTTTTATTTTTTTGTTGGTTTGTGTTTCTCGTGGTTGTTGTAATTTTTCGTTTTTCCGTTTGGTAGCAGCTGCCGTTTAAAGTTTTCCTACTGCGTGTTTATTGGATTGAAGATGGGAACTACGAGCGCCTCCTCGCGAGTCGCTCTTCAGTTATTTGTGATTTATGTGAAAATAATGTGGAAATGTAAGCTGTTAGCAGCAATTGTAGTTGTTGTTGTTAGTTTATTTGAATGCATTTTGTTATGCCTTGTTTAATTCATTTGACAAGCAAATGGAGTTTGGGATTCGCTGTGTATCTAAAGCACTTCCTGCCACTGCAATTTGCTTCATTAAAAATCCATCAAGCAGAAATCTGGGCGCATAAATTATAACATTGCTGCCTTCAATCAATTGACGCCATCAATCAAACCGGATTTCTGATTGAATCTTGGCCCTGGTCTCACTGGACTCTGTGGCCAGCCCACGCTTCGTTTGTGATTTGTTTGCTGTTTAATGAAGTTGTTGTTGCTGTTGTTGTTGTTGTTGTTGTTGCCGGTTGCTGCTGACCGCCTTTGGCTGTAGATATAACCCAGTTTGTTGCCGGCATTCCAAGCCGCAGACACGGACCAAAGTGTGGAAATTATTTATCACTGATTATATTGCAATTTTCCTCTGCCGCCTCAGCCGGATTGCTTTCCCAGCTTCAGTTAACTTCATTTAAAGCGCATTAAATCGAAATGAAAGCGTAAATATTATTTTTTCTTACATTGTTGGTACTGTTGTTGTTGCTGCTGCTGAGTTATAGAATCTCAGCAGCTCAACTCCGCTGGCTGATTGAAAGTGTTGCAATGTTGCAAGCAGCTGCGCGCCTTATGAGAAAGTTGAAGGTCATTGCGGTTCAAATATGGCTTTGAAATTCAAGCAGAAGAAGACTAAACTAAATTGTATAGAAATAATGAGCACAAGACGCGCCTAACTCTTAACCGGGTTAGTTGCGGCTTGGCCAAGAAACTGACCCAAATAGTTCATACTTAGTTGTAGCCAACTAAACATGAACTAATCAATTGGATGTCGAGTTTGGCTATTGAAGAAATAAATAACCATTTAAGTTCATAAAGAAACTTAGAAACGTTTAATCTATATATTAATGGGCAAACACAAATCTTACGACTTTAATATTGCAACACTAATGATTAGAGAGGTATTAAAATAATAATCTCTGTGCATCATTTATTAAAAACTTAAATCGGTTAGATATATCGCCGATTTAACGTGTTAAAGGTGGCACTAACACAATGATATGTACGTAATACACACAAATATGCCTAAGAGATTTAAACAAAATTTTTAAATATTTAAAAATATATTTTTAAAAATTATGTGACTTTTATTGTTTCTAGAATTTGGTCGACTGCTTCGAACACTGACAAAACTTGTACATATTAAACTCTATTAACTGATTGACTAACTTGAATATGGGTATATAATTTAAGTATAATAGGATGATCTGGAAGGTAACATATTCTAACATACTGTACATATTTATAAAATCTCTCTAAATCATTCTTTCAAATAATTCATTATTCTAATGAAATAAATAAATTCATTAAATAAATTCATTCTTCTAAATAAATTCATTATTCTATATTCTCTCTTAAGACTAAACTTCTCTAATTAATCCTTTTATTATTTGTTTTCTTTCTAAATCTCCAACATATCTAAGATTATCATTTGTAGTTTGGGGATTTTTGATTCTAAGCACTACATTTGTTTTGGTCTCTATATCATTGGTACTATCAATCACGACTATATATTCTTTGGTTCTATATTTTAAATAGGATTTTTTTCAATTATTCCTTAGGCTTTGGTTCTATATTCTAAATAGGGTTTTTCTATTATTCCTTACATTGTTAGGCTTTGGTTCTATATTTTAAATAGGTTTTTTTAAATTATTCCTTATATTGTTAGGCTTTTAGGCACATGCTTAAAGTGCATCTATTCTATATATAAACTATATATTTTTCACTCTCATTACTTAAATATATCCTCTATATTAGCAATCTCCAATAATTTCTTGTAGTTTCCCCTTGGTATAATAACTTGCACTTCCTGTCATTTCCTGCTCAGGCTTTTCCTACATAATTAAAACCTTCAATATTCCGTTTGAAAACTTTATCATTTCAATCAGATTGTGTACTTGGTAGCCTTCTAACATTTATATTCATTTGCAGTAATCAATAAAAGAAGAAACCCCGCTGGCTCCTTACCAACCTTTTGGTAGGAAATATAAAATTAACGCCACAAAGTTTCTGGCCATAAAGGAAATGGTCAAAGCCAAAAGACAATGAGACGATGACCAGAATATAACACAACAGAACAGAACAAAACAGTACTGAAAGGAAAGGAATGGAATGGAATGGAGCCGGGTCTATAATTAAGCGTTAAAAAGAATGTGCCGCCTAATTGTGGATGTGGCTGGAAGTCGCCCTAACACTCCAACAGTTCAGCAGTACGAAACCGGAGCCGGGAAACACAGACGAACATAATATAATACAAAAGAATATAAAAAGAAAAACAAATCAAGGAAATGGAAATGGAAAAGAAACAACAGCAACAGCAACAGCAACAACAATGGCCACTTAACGTGGCGCTGAAAGCCAAGTTGTGGAGTCCAGAGGGGGCCAGCTGTTGTACCAAGCTGGCAGGGGGGAGGGCACACACGGGCATGACAACGTCATCTCTGTGGCATTGAGTTGGTAATTATGAGTGTATTAGGCGTGAGAACACAAGGCGGACAAGAATGGAGACAATCCAAGTTAAAAGTCAGCGGAACAGGTTGAAGTTGAAGGTATTTAGAGCAGCTGCTAGGGGCGATGGGTTGTTGGGGCAATGGGGGGAGGGAGGGAGGGATTAACACTCAGCAACTTTGCATAGTTAACATAACATATAAAGTGAGCGGCTGGAAGTCACGTTTTTATCTAGAGTCTAGACGCTGTGTCAGGTTTGTGTCTTAAGTCTTTTGTTGTTAGGTTTGTGTCTTAAGTCTTTTGTTACAGGTACATATGTATGTATCCATGTGTGTTTGTGTGTGGCACTCACCTGCTTCAATTGCCATTGCAATGTGTCCACCTGATTTTGCAATATGACAGCCTCGACATTTAATGTTTGCTCATGCGCTGCCTGCTGCTGCTGTGGCAAGTTGTAGCTGCTTATGTTGTTGTTGTTGTTGTGTTGATGTTGTTAGGTGCGGCATCCTGCAAATGTTGTCAACAGATTAATAATCAAATAAAATAAAACAAGCAAGAGAAGCTAGCCTCGAGCCGCCGAAGCTTCGTACCCTTACGGCAAGTTTCTTCATATAAAAGCATAATTTTCGACCGATTGTTCCTATGACAGCTATATTAAATAGTTATCAGATTTTAGTCAAATTTTAACAAACTAAATAAAGTATAATAAAACTAGTCAATTGTTGAGTTTTGTCAGGATATCTGCATTAACAAAAAAGTTTTTCATACAAAAACTCAATTTTCATCCGATTCTTCCTATGACAGCTATTAGATATAATCGTCCGATTCTGATTAAAATTGGTCAGCTTGTAGAAAACATAATAAAACTTCGATACAGTGAGTTTTGTAAGGATATCATAATAAACAAAAAAGTTTTTCATACAAAAACTCAATTTTCATCCGATTGCTTCCTATGACAGCTATAAGATATAATCGTCCGATTCTGATCAAAATTGGTCGTCTTGTGAAAAAGATAATAAATCTTCGATTAAGTGAGTTTTGTCAGGATATCTTCATAAACAAAAAAGTTTTTCATACAAAAACTCAATTTTCATCCGATTGTTCCTATGACAGCTATAAGATATAATCGTCCGATCTCTGATCAAAACTGGTCAGCTTGTAGAAGACATAATAAACCTTCCATAAAGTAAGTTTCGTTAGGATATCATAATAAACAAAAAAAGTTTTTCATACAAAAACTCAATTTTCATCCGATTGTTCCTATGACATCCGATTGTTCCTATGACAGATATAAGATATAATCGTCCGACTGTGATCAAAACTCGTCAGCTTGTAGAAGACATAATAAACCTTCGATAAAGTAACTTTCGTTAGGATTCATATAAAAACTGATTTTTTCATCCGATTGCTCCTATGACAGCTATTAGATACAATCGTCCAATTCTGATCGAAATTGGTCATCTTGTAATAAACATAGTGAAACTTCGATTAAGTGAGTTTTGATAGGATATCATAATAAACAAAGAGTTTTTCATACAAATGTTAAATATTTCATTTACAAAAACTAATTTTTCATCCGATTGTTCTTATGACAGCTATAACATATAATTCGATTTTGATAAAATTTAGTCAACACCTAAAGGTTATAAGGAAATTTAGAACTGCTGAGCTGGGAAGCGATATCTTGAGAAGTCATACAAAAACTCAATCCTCGACCGATCGTAAAAGATCTATTATACCCTCCGAGAGGGTATAAAAATGCGCGTTAAATTAGCCAGAGTTTTGCCATCTCAAAAATGTTGTCGAGCAACGCGTCGATTGTCCAGCGCCTGGGTGGCGCACTTGCAACCTGCGGCGGCGCCACTTGGCTTTCAATTGCGTTGCGCTTTTCCTGCGAATTCGTAAAGCCAAAAGCGGAAAAATATATTACTAAAAAAAAAAACAAGCAAGGTAATAATAAATCGAAACTAAAGCGTAAAACTCATGTACAATTAATTAGAGAAATTGTTTCACAATGTTATTTTTTTATTTCTTCCACAATTTGTACGCGCCTTGGCGTTTTCATTATTAATTTTTATTTATGTATTTCCATTACTCTTTTTTTTCACACTACATTAAAAAATGCTTGCAATAAATTTCTGGTATACTTAAAATTTTTCAACATTTATTCAAGCGCAGCTTTTGTTGCTGTTGTCTGACAGAACCCGTTTCTCAGTTATGCGCCATGTTTTTCATATATGATAAAAAAACAACACATTTTTTAGTTTTTTTTTATGTCCATGGTTTACTTTTTCTTTTTTATAACGTCATTTTTTCAAAGACTTTGACCCACAATACAAAAAGAAAACAAACTAAAAAGTTATCACAGGCTAGTTAGATGCTTAGTTTAAGCACAGAGTTGACCTGTATTATGAAAACTGAAATAAACAGGAATATATTTAAAAATATTGCAGAAAAACCTAGGTATGACTACGAATTAATCTTGTATTGCATAAAATAATTATATGGAACTGCTGTACCAAGTTTCATACACAAAGCTGTCTTTAGCACCCAGTTCAAATAGATCAGTTTGGTTATAATATGGTAATAAACAACCTAGCCAATTTCCTTTAGGGGATCTACACTTATTTGTATTTTAATTTGGTTTTATTTCCCCTCTAAAGTACAATGTTTTATTTAAAGCTAAATTATAATTTGTAGTATTTTTAATATTTATTTTTTTACTTAATGAATTTTCTATGTTTAAAAAAATAATTAATATAGATTACAAAGGAAAATGGGGAAGAAAACCTTTAAATGATCGGCTTATATGTTAACTTATACCTAGATAACTGGGAACTATACGCTATTAAACTTAATTTAGGGGCTTAGCTTCAGTAATTTACAAATTTTGCAATATAAAATTATGAGTATTTAATATGGGATCTACACTTAAAACCCTGTTGAAATAGTACAGTTCGTACCAAGTTTCATTCACAGTTTTAATAGATATAGCCTGATTAAACAGATCCAGCTCATTTCATCACAAAATTAACCACTTCAAATAGTTAATAAACAATGCTGCAAATTGATTGCAATTTTGTTAAACTATTTGCTGTGCTGGCCACAACAAAATTTTCCCATTTGTGGTCAGCTTTGTGGCCAGTTGGCACACCCTTCCTTCCACCGCTCCCCTTTTTGTAAAACATGGTCAGGTTAAACTTAATTTGGCTCAATTTTAACGCCTGTTAATTAATGTATTGATATTGATTTATCTATTGTGTGCTTGTGATGGTCAAATTCGCATAAAAGCTAATTAATGAATCTGTCTAACTAAGGATACGCTTATATAATTGATATGGTTATGGTTCATAGGCGGTAGATTAAAGTAATATACATTAAGCGCAGATGGGCTTAAAAAGGGCCTTGAAATTCATCCCATATAATCGTTGATTTAACAGACAACAGGAGAGATTAAGTAATTTATATGCGAGAAATGTATTTTCGCAATTTTTTTTATGACAAACTAACTTCATTGTATCAATCTCATATTGAAAACAAAAACCAACTAACTGACCTGCATAAGATCAGCTAGTACCGAACTTACACTTGGATAAGAAAGCGAAGCTTTTACAAAAGTGATAACAAAGTTCAAAACAATTGGTTCTAATAATAATAAATAGAACTGTAATGGTTAGAAACTTAGATAAAGGGATTAAGCTTTGGTGCGGACTTAGGATTTCAAATGGACATGTTGATGACAGTAATTAGTTCAAGCCGGGATCGGACAGCAAGTGGGTTAGAGGTTAAGGCATCCGCCTTACAGACGGGAGCACTCGGTTTCGAATCTAGCCGACTACTACTCATATACGGACAAGTTTGGACAAAAATTTCTAACAATAAAGGTTACTGATGAGGATGCTTGGCAGCATCCGAAATAGCGCTATATGACCAGCCAATACTTTTCATATCTACCTTTTATATTCACCCTGAATTGTTGACGTCGAGCCTGTTAAATATTTAATTTTTGGTATATATATAAAAATATGATCGGGAGGAAACTCTCCTTTTACAAATAATTCAAAAATTAAAAGAGATCTCAATATATTGAGGCCATTAATAGGATCTTCCTGAGCCTCTCTTTATAGATGTCGAACCATAGCAATCCATTAGCTACGCAGGATTATCCCTAAAGGACTCAAGTGTGTATAAGTATATTTATGATCTACCTGATAATTTAATACCAAGATCAGGCTTGCGAACGGATTCCTGAAATTTCAAAGATTGTTTGCAGTTTTTAATCAATAAAAAATGCAATTTTTTAGTGATTTTTTTAAAGGTGTAAAGTAAACAAGCAATTAAACTTGATTATGTGGGCTTTTTAATAAATTATACAAGTCTTTAGCAATTTTTTTAACCTTATCAATAAATTAAACAAGTCTTTAACTAGTTTTTACAAGTGCATATTTAATTTATGTAATGCACAATGTTATTATTATTTCTCTGTCAACATTTCAATTAAAATTTACATATTAAACGGCAACCGCAAATGTTATACAGTTGCATTATTATGCTAATAATTTGGTTTAAGCCCTTCAGAAGTCTAATTGTATATTCAGCTCGTGTGACGCTTTAAAAATCCATTTCTCAAAGTTTTGCGGCATGCTGTCATTAGAGGCACGCTCTCAGCTGGTGGCAATCCAATCTGCACTTAGATATATCTCAGATAATGCTCCCACCCTTGCCGTTCGCATCCTAACTAATTGCTCCCTATCAAAATCTAATTAAAATGCGCGTTACAATTCGCATAAACAGACGGCGACCTCATTGCAAATGGCTTTGGCATGCAAATTTTTGCTCTGGCTGCCAACAAATGTCAACAACAATAACAATAACAATAATAATAACAACAACTGCCACTGCAACAGGGAAGTATAGTTAGCAACTAGTGTAGTTCCAGTTCCAGTTTCAGTTGCTAGCTCATCAATGTGCTATTTTATACCGGGGCATTGCAATAAAACCTCAGCAAAGTTGCCAGTTTCGAGTTGGCAAAAGAAATCTGCATTTTAAATCAGCAGCAGCAGCAGCAACAACAACAAACAATTGCACGCTCCAGTAATTTTGTTGCATGGCCAACAACAGCAACAACAAGAGCTGCAACAAGTGCGCAAAAGGGTTTGCCACATATGGAGTCGCGTAGAAGATTCCCAGGCCAGACAGAGATGCGGCTCCATTACCAACTTGTTATTTAAATTGTTTTGTACTAGAAGTTATGCATAAATAACATAGAAAGAGACAGAGAGACGTCAACAGCAGCAGAGAGAGAGAGGGAGAGTGGGAGGGTGCTACAGCAGACTGACTGTGAGGGAGTGTTAGCGGAAAGTGGCTCAAATGAGAAAAAAGGGTCAAAAGCATTTCATACATCGAGCGGTGTCCCATAGAGCTGAGCTCGTGAGAAATGAAAGATAACAGCTTTCGTAACATGCTTAAACACGTTTAAACAGGACGTGTCGTGTTAAAAATAAAGGCTTTGTGCATTTTTAACCTAAGTACGACTAAGGCTATGTAAGGAAAGCAAATATTTCAATTAACAAAAACACATTAACATATGTTAACTCTCCACTTGTGCTGTTATACTCAACATTAGTCTGTTATGTTAATGCTCCACTTGTGCTGTTATACTCAACATTGGTCTGTTATGTTAATGCTCCACTTGTGCTGTTATACTTAACATTGGTCAGTTATGTTAATGCTTCACTTGTGCTGTTATACTTAACATTGGTCTGTTATGTTAATGCTCCACTTGTGCTGTTATACTCAACATTGGTCTGTTATGTTAATGCTCCACTTGTGCTGTTATACTCAACATTGGTCTGTTATGTTACAGGCTTTTAATAGAAAATTACGCATTTTAAGCTGTAATAAGAACGCCTAAGTTTGGTTCCCAAGTTAAAAGTTAAATAAATAATATATTAAAGAAATATATGCACATTCTATTGTATGTACTTATGTATATACTACCTGTGTCGATTATATAATTATAATTATAATTTATAATGAACATAATTGTTTAGCATTTTGTACTAAAAACAAAGTTATTTTGAACGCTTCTGGCAGACTATTCTAGCATACAATGGTATTATCCAAGCCAAAATCAGAAAATCAGAAACAAAATCGGAAATATTTAAATAAATATATATATATTTCTAATTGGAATACTAAATGCATGTTTAAATATTATATTGTTTGGGTTCTGTTAAAAATATCCAACACACGCTGCTCATCTCTAGATTTTTGTGAGTTTGTTGTTGCCGTTGATCATGATAATGATGATGATGATGATGATTGCAGTTGCAGTTGTTGCTGTTGATTAACCAGATGTGTGCATAATGAAGTTGTCGTTGCTTTTGTTGTTGGTGTTGTTGTTGGTGTGGCTGTTGCAGATACAGCTACAGGCCAAACAGGAAGTTGTATGTTGCAGCATTCGCAAAAGGGAAAAAGTTGAGTTTTTATTTTAATTTAGATTAACTGAAACTAGCACAGCTGCAACTAATATAAAATTATTTCAAATGTGAGCTTCTCTGGCTAATTTAAATGGAAATTTCCAGCTAGCTAATAAATGAAAAGAAGCGCTTGTTTAATTAGTTTCAGTTTTTAGTATGCTAAAAGTGCACTCAGTGAATTGACTCAATTAGAAGTTTTTCCAGTGATTTATTATAGTTTTACTTTATTACATTTTATATGAAACTCTAAAAAGAAATTTGCATAGAAACCAAAATCTAATCTTCTTTAACTTCTCTCCTATGATAAATTAAAGATGCAAGGAATTATTTGCTATATTTTATAGTAGAATGAAATGCATTAAAATACATAAAGAACTTCTTTCAAGGCAAATTCCTAAGCTGCTTTTAATGTTTAACAGTCTCTTAGCAGACAACTGTTGCTAACAGCCACTTAACATGTCATGTTATTAATTATGGTAAAAGAGCATCGCTTACTCTTAACATAATGTTATGTTTTGGATATTGAATTAGACAGCAAAGACTGTACAGTTTTTCATTAATTTTTATATCTCTTTTTTGGTTTTTGCAAATCAAGACAAAATTCGTTTCACGTGCAACATGATATAACCCACGCTAATGCATGGCTAGATAACATAATATTATACAATCCACACACAAATTTAAACTATAGCATATCATACCGCATCCAATGGCATTGTTATATTAGTTTTGCACAATTCCCATTACTAACCAAATCCATTTGCTTTGCCACAGGGCAAAATTGAATGTTGAGGCTTCCACTTGTGGCCTGTGTAATTTCAAGGCAAGGAAACGTTAAATGCCACACAAATTACTTTTGGCCTGGCCAAATTGATGTCATTACAATTATGTACCCGCTAAATAGAGAGAAAAAAAAACAACTAAAAACTACTATATAAACTAAAAACCGCCCACTAAATGCCATTCGCAACGCCCTCAACACAATAAACATAAAGCGAAGCTGAAATTTGCAGTGGGTAAAAGAAATGAAAGATATTTTATATATGTATATACTGGTATATATTTTGTGTTGCGCTATCATTGGCACATTATCATTATAGTAAAATCTGCATTTGGCACAACTTTCTCACATGAGTGCGCACAACAAAACCAACAGCAACAACAACAATGACAACTTTTAAAAACTTCAATTGTTGTCCGGCATTTTGTAATCGACAGATTGCTCAAAAACTGATTGCTCTTTATTGTTGAGCATAATTGTTATTATTTTTTGTTTGTTTTATATTGTTATTTTGCGTAGGAATTTCATTTGATTTGCAACATTAAGTTTGTCACTTTTCCAAGATGAAAATCTTTTGCACGTCGTTGTTTTTGAAGTTTCTTCCGCTTAGAAATTAGGTTACTCATACGCCGCGTTGTCCACTTAATTGCAGCTATTAGTGGTTTACTTTCGAGGTTTCAGCGAGTGTGTGTGTGTGTTTGTGTGTGTGTACTGTGCATCTGTTCGGATACAGATACAAATGCTGGGCGCGCATAACTGAAATGCACGCGCTGCGAAGTGGAACGCATTTCGATATCCGCCCAAACAGCAACTATATAAAATATGTGCCTATATGTAAGTACATAGACAACCTGACAGCAGACCCAACCGGAGCTGCGCGTTATTGTCACCACATTTGACCTTCATTAGGCAACGCTTTGCTGATTAACCAGCCAGCGACGTCATCTCATCTCATCATCATAATCATCATAATCATCATGCTCATCAACATCCTCATCAACCCCATCATCAATCTTCAATTCTGTTTGTCGTCTTGGGTGTTGCAACTACAGTGCAAGCTCAAAAGAGTGATGTTACCTAATAGGAACGGTGATGATGTATATATTACAAACTAATAAGAACGGTGATGATGTATATATTACAAGCTCTGAAGGTGAAGATCTATCTGGTAAGAATAAAAGTAATTATATATTATTTTAAACCTAATTTTGCGAGACTTCTTTAAGAGAATTCTGATGTTTTCTTGGAGTGAACACTTTCACCCTTCATTTTCTCCACAAGCTGTTCACTCCATCGAGCGTGCACTGTAGCCTCAGTTCACCTTACAGGCCCGTTTCGTATTTCATGGCAATTGCATTGACAGTGAACTATAGTCAACAGACGCATTGTTTGAGGCCTGCCAACAATTTTTTTTGTATTTTCAGCATTCCGTGGTTAAATGTAATTTTAAATGGCGCCCTAATGGCCAACTGCACACTGAGCCCTTTTGTTAGCCCCAATGTGGGAGGCGTTGTGGGTGTGGCCGTGCCCCTTTTGTTGTTGCTCTTTACGCACAATCAATTTCAATTGTTGTTTAACGCGTCGCTGCTGATTTGCTTGTTGGATAATTAAATAGTATAATACTGGGCTGGCATTTTCGACAAGACAATGTTGTATACAAAGGTTTCACAGTTCACAGTAAATACTCTTCCTAGGTTTTTCCACACACATAACTTTTGTATAAACTGTACATGGAATGTCTAGTTGGATATGCTTGGTCCTTCCTACTTCCCTAACATTGCCAAAAATCCAACCGATCTTTATGGTTTTCGTGTCTTTATAGTCAGATTGATAGAGCAATTAAATATTTTATACGTACTTGTGAAAGTATTTATATTCAATTTCATTGCAAATTGGGAATCATTTGGCATCATTTGATGTATTTAACAGTTTTAACAGATGCTCTGTTGATTTTTATTATTTTTATGAATAAGCATATTTCTTTTACCATAAAATTTCAAGTTTTTATTGTTACATTTTGATCATTTTTCGCTCTGTGTTGTTGCTTTTTATGTTTCATTTTAGCCAATTGAAATTTGTTGTAGTTTTATTTTTACAGTGATGGCCCTGCGGCAAAAACTTGCCAGCATTTCTGAAGTAGCTTCAATTTGGTTCGCCCCTGTGGCCAAAAAAAAAGCACAGACACACTTCAGAAATGTTCGCAAGTTGTTTTTTTTAAAGCTATCTATAATTTTTCTGGCGAATCACGCAAAATGGTTTGATTACGCTTTAAATTGATTGAATTTGCCTGGTGCGGCAAAAAACGAAGAGAAGAACAGCAATAAACTTTCAAAAATAAAAATTGTAAGCAACAGAATATGATTGAATTAATAGGAGCGAAATAAAAGAGAATAGAACAGCAAGTTGTATGGTCGACTGAGGCATACCCCGTAGGCAGGTTCTAGGCAACGGGTAGCGGGTTGGAGCTGGGGCTGGGGCTGGGGTTCGGGTCCAGTTGGTTGAAAGGCGCGTCGCCTCCGAAGTGTTTGATGCAAACGCTTTGAAGTTCTTTTTATACGCTTGAATTAAAGAAAAATCCGAAATGGATTTTGACTGGCAGCGTGGCGAGTGGCAATTCGCAGCTTTCTAGAGACTTTCAAAAGCCGCAAAAAAAAAAACAAAAAAATTCAATTTTCGCTTAACTACCTGTTAAACGCTTAGCAATTTTGTAGCTTGTTTTTGGCCCGATCTAACCTTTTCCTTTTCTCTTCTGGCCTGCAGTCAATTATCGTGGCAACAAAACGCCCCAAGTTTGCCCCAAAGTCTCTCAAAGCTGCACATCCATCGATCAATGAATGAATGTAAGTACTACATATATACATATATTCTTGCTGGATTGCAGGTGGGCAGCAGACCTGTTGTTGAGGTTGGTTTTCCCAAAAGCCATTGGCCTTCGTTGACCAGCCAAGCGACGTGTGGGGAGTGTGTTTGTGTCATGCACGAAGAACGGAAATGCAAAGCATGCAGGCAAAACGCCGAACGGAACTTGAAAATTGTTTTGCCTATTGATGGGCCAACAAATGATTATGTACTCATACTTACAGCTTGCTGTCTCGCTCTGGCAAATGTCAGTTAGTAGTACAGAGGCGTGGATCAAATTTCCACTTGACAGGCTTCTAAGGTCGCGTTTTATGGGCCCCATTCATGATATATCAAAATCACGCTCTAGCATCATTGCATGCGTTCAATTGCGAGAAAATTAGCATGTGTGCGTCGTCGTGTGTGTCTTTTTTCCTCATCACGTATACGCAATGATTGCAACGATCATTTGTGTGTCGTAAATGGGCCGCATTGGGCACATAGGCTCAATAGTTACTCAGTCTCTCTCTCTCTCAATGCTGTTTTCACTACTTGTGCTAACATATTGTTGTATTTTTTACAAAAGCCACAGAATGTTTCATTTCAAATGATCGCGATCATAGGTTTGTCGTATATGTACGATCATACACACGCTAATTACTCACTCTCTCTTTTCAATAATTATGCTGGACATATTGCTGTTTTTGTTTAGCATTGGTTTAGAAAATCTTTACAAAACCACAGAATGTTAATTTCTCTGTTACACGTACACCCAATGATCGCGATCATAAGTTTTTAGGAAATAAATTATGATCATACACTCAATAGTTATTGACTGAGCTGACATATTGCTGTTGTGGCTTTCGATTTAGAGAAGCCTTACCAAGACACAGATTGATCGTTATCATAATCGCCTGAATGGGCCCCAGTAATCATAAGTTTTTAGGAAATAAATGATCATACACTCAATAGTTATTGACTCTCGCTCTGCGCTCTCTTTTCATTACTCAAGCTGACATATTGCCAAGGCACAGAATATGAGATTGATCGTGATCATAATCGCCTGAATGGGCCCCAGTTATCATAAGTTTTTAGGAAATAAATGATCATACACTCAATAGTTATTGACTCTCGCTCTTCGCTCTCTTTTCATTACTCAAGCTGACATATTGCTGTTGTGGCTTTCGATTTAGAGAAGCCTTACAAAGCCACAGAATAGATTAGATTGATTGCGATCATAAATGCCTGAATGGGCCCCATTTCATACACTCAATATTTATTGCTTCTCTCTCTCTCTTTTTCACTCTCCTTGCATCACTTAAGCTTACATATTGTAGTTGTGGCTTGGCATTTAGTAAAGCTACAGAATGTTTATCACCAGCTCTTTCCTATTTTTAAATGCAAATCATTGCTAGGCAACAAAAAAAACACACACAGCCCACATGGCAGCCTGGTGAGTGTGCGTGAGAGCGCCCCACTCTCTCAACTGAGAGAGAGAGAGAGTTGAAGAGCGCGAAGCTTGGTGCTGTGTGGGTGAATATGAGTGCTCTCAAATATGATTGAGTTCAGCTGATGCGTTTTCAAGGTGAAAAGTTTGTGGCAATTGCAAAAGTTGCTGTTAAGTGGACTTCTTCGGGTACTGCAAAGTTTGTAATAAATGCTCTAAATACATTTGTAGCACACGTTGTCGACTTATAAAGCCATTAAATGCCAAATTGAAATCAATAGTTATGCGACTTTGTTGTTGTTTCTACCAATGGGGCAGCGTAAAACGTGCCAAGCTTGCGGTACTTTTGGAGTGCAGAGAGCACCCTCCGGGGCACAAAGCGTACAAAATAACAGTGCCTGGGGGGGTTCGTTGGGTGCCTTGGGTGCCTTGGGGTGTTTAGATGCTTTTTTATATGTACGCAATGTTTTGGTAGCTTTGCTTTAAAGAGAGCATTTCGTGGTCGTGCCGCCTTTTGACTGTTTTGAATTGGCTCATTGGCTTTAACATTTTAGCCTTATTCCCATAAATTTATTTCACTTACTGCAAAGCACAGTTAGAATCGCACGACTGAGCGTCGCCTCTGTGCCGCTGCCCCTGCCACTTCCACCTCTACCTCTACCTCTACCTATACCTCTATATCTCTGCCTTCTTATGGCGCACGTTCTTTTTAATTTTCTGATAACTACAAATAGGTTCGACACTCGTGCAGCACATTTTTACCGCTGCTTTCTGGGGTGTGTGGCGAGGAGTAGGGATAAATCCAAACATAATGTGCGCCCTGCATACGTGATGAGCTCGGCGATGAACGGCGATGACGACGCGAACCAAACTGCTGCACGATTCTTTACTTCAACCGTTGGAGAGAGGGTATTCTAATAATGTGGCGAAATGTGTAACGCATTGATTGAAGTAGCATTGAACCCACTTACAATAGTATGAAGTAACATGTATGCACACGCAGCAGCTGAGTTTGGGTCTCAGATGACATAAGCTGACTATGTGAACTAGTATTCTAGTAACGTTATATTGATGAAATTTGGTACAGCTGCTTCTATTAATGTCAAGTATTATATAACTCTGAATAGAGTGAATCGCATCACAATATCACATTGTAATCACATATCATTAGTAATCACATATCGAAAAAAAAACGATCGTAAAAGAGAGTTTATTCAAAAATTGGTTGTTTTATTGTCTTTCATTACTTTCTATATAACATAACAGCTTTCTTAAAGCTAAAATATATTCAATAGCTTTGTAAGGGTATTAAAACTTCGGCATGTCCAAGCAACTGTTCATTTTTACTTTATTTATTTTTTTTTTGCAATTTTTGCTTTTTGCACTTTTGCCGGTGTGTTTTGATTCTTTTGGGTCGTGTCGGCGTTGGGTTCGGTAGACTGATTTTATTTATGCGCCGCTTGTGGCAACCTCATAATTCAGTGTGTGAAGTAACATTAATTTGCAACTGACGCGAACGCCGACGTCGGCATCGCTGCAAGTGAGCTACTCTTGCAACTGCAATTTAATTGGTTCACTTGGCTGACTGTATTCACGTCCCGGCTGTGCAGTCTGGCTAGAAATTGCTTTAGTGGCTGATTCTAGGACTCCTGGCACATGCTTAATGTCAAGGATGTGTTAGGCAGTCGACTGGTTTATTTATTTTAAATTATAATACAGTCACGAAATGTGTAACGCATTGAAGAAGGACTTGTGCGACCCTATTAAGTTAATATTCTTGATCAGCATCAATAGCCGACTCGATCTAACGATGTCCTTCAGACAGAGACTGTCTCTATGCAAACTAAATTCTCAGTTTTAAAGCTATCTTAGTGAAACTTGGCACAGATACTTCTAGTTGCTGCAGGCAGTACATATTTCGGAATTGGCCGGATCGGATCACTGTATCATATAGCCGTCATACGAATAGTCATATGACAAATTTGTTTTTGTTGGAACAACTTTTTTGTTTTTTAAGATATCAAAACCAAACTCAGCAATTCTAAGTTTTGTTTCAATCTTAAGAAGCTATGCAAATTTGATCCAAATCGCACGATTCTATCTTATAGCTGTCATACTAACAATCGGATGAAAAATGAGTTTTTATATGAAAAACTTTTTTGTTTATTATGATATCCTGACAAAACTCAATTAATCGAACTTTTACTATGTTTTTTACAAGATGACAAATTTTGATCAAAATCAGACGATTAGATCTTATAGCTGTCATAGGAACAATCGGATGAAAAATGAGTTTTTGTATGAAAAACTTTTTTGTTTATTATGATATCCTAACAAAACTCACTTTATCGAAGTTTCATATATGTCTTTTACAAGCTGACCAATTTTAATAAAAATCGGACGATTATATCTTATAGCTGTCATAGGAACAATCGGATGAAAATTGAGTTTTTGTATGAAAAACTTTTGTGTTAATGAAGATATCCTGACAAAACTCACTTTATCGAAGTTTCATTATGTTTTTTACAAGCTGACCAGTATTGGTAAAAATGGGAAGATTATATCTTATAGCTCCCATAGGAAAAATCGGATGAAAAATGAGTTTTTGTATGACAAACTTTTTTGCTTAGAAGATATCCTGACCAAACTGAACAATTAGCAATTGTTTTATTATACTTAATATAGTTGAGAAAGATTTAATTAAAAACTGATCACCCTATCATCAATGTAGCTGTCATATCAACAATCGGGTGAAAATTGACCCTTGGTATGAAAAAAAACTTCCTAGAAGTGTATAAGAGTACGCGCTACGATAGATAAATTGCGCTTCTTTCTTGTTTTGTAATTACCTCGACAATTAAAGCCGAATAGAATTCTTTTATACTTTAGAATACTGCGTCCCTCGCACAGAAGCACCCATAAAACTTTACTGCCCGTTAGCATAAATTTTGAAACTGCACATAAACTTAAATTGCGGCTGGAAATTGCTTTTAAAATGCTGAACGTGTTGAGGATCTTTAATTATTTATAAATCACGCGATGTTACGTACATGCATTATGTAGATATATATGTATATAGCTCATGAATATATATTTATGCGACTTTTTGGGCAGAATTCACTTTTAAGGCAAGAAAGAGTTCAACAAACTGTCAAATCCAATCAAATTCATGTGCGAACTGAGCTAAACAAAAGAAGATACATTAAGTTTATCACCCGATCAATAAATAGCGTAGAAATCTCAAATGAAAGCTGTGAAATTTCGGTATTATGACAATCTAAGGCAGAGAGAAAGCAATTTTCAGTTAATAGTTGTGTTTCTTCTCCTACGTCTAATCCAGTTTTAGGCATATTAAACAAGTTCTTTAGCCCCGGGTTAGGTCATCCTAACCTAAAGCATTGCCCAACCAAGCGCTCACCTTATAATACCTTATATGATCGCTATAAGTACGCGGATCGTGTCAGCCCCGCGCCCGCAGACCAAAAGGCATTATCATGCTTATAAAGAGCCAACTTAAAAATTGCATAATAATTCTTTTTTATGTGTCTACTCGCGTTTGTTGATTGCCAAATATATGCGAATATAACATTATATTTTTCTCCATTTTTTTTAAATTTTTTATTAGGTTTTTCTGTAAGTAACTTTATGAGCTGTTTGGCGCCTCTCTGTACCGCGCGCCCCCTCTCTGTCGCTCTTAGGCACTCTATGGGCAGCGGTCGTCAGTTTTTATGCTTGAAAAATTGGGACAGCAATTTGCACGCTTACTGTTGGAAAATATAAAACTAAAATAACAACAACCAAAACAAAACAAGCAAGAACTTTGCAGTCAGAAGTTCACGATTGTAATATACTCTGTTTCCTGTTGCTTATATTTTGCTTATTTGTGGCTTCAGAAGTGGGCGTGGCAAATATATTCTTAGTCAAATCTGTCCAAAAGATCAACAGTAGTCTACATACCAAATTTAGTGACTCTAGCTATAAAGACTTAGGAGATATAGATGTTTGGTCGATTTCGGGGCAACGGAACGTATTGGTTGTTTGATCTTGATACATTATAAACTAGGAATATATACCATACTGTGTACCAAGTTTCCTTGCTCTAGCTTTAACCAGGCACAAACCAAATATACCCTGCTTTCCAGCCATTTTGTTGTTGTTTAGAAACAGAGTATAAAAACATAGCACACAAATTTCAAATATGTTTTTTTGATTCTAACGGAAGTTGTTGCCAATGTATTTTTGACTTGTTGTTGCTGCAACTCTTGGCCAGCAATTGGCAACTGTATGCTGGCTGCTGATGGCCCATGCTAATTGGCTAATTGCGTTAATTGCCTTTTAAAATATATTTCCCTGTGTGTGTGTGTATGTACATATGTATATCTGTGTTTAGTTCTTGCCTGGAAGCTGCATATTTGTTAATTAAAATATATATTTAATGTGTCTATGCGGCTCATTAGCGCCATGTTGGCCACAGACTGTGAATAGTTTTGGATTAGGCCATAAATAGTTGCGGCTTGCCACAGTTGGGAAGGGGAGGGCGCCGTATGAAGCTGTATTAGGCAATAAGATGCACAGTGCAGTATGAGTTTTAAAATGGGAAGTTTACTTATTAAAGAAACTAAATAAAACTGACAAATTTCAAAATGTACTTAACAGATTGTTCTTTAAATAAGATAAAGGATAGGATAACCAAGGATAGAACTAGCTGATTCATTCGAATATTACACTGAACACACAGCAAACTTCTTCCTTTATAAATATGAAGTGTTTATGGTAAATAAAATCAACAGAGCAGCAAGTGTTTCCACAGTTGGTAAACAAAATTGATTGGAATGCTGAGAGTAGCCCAGAAAGTGTTAAGCTAAACGGGTTAAAAACCGTAAATAGTTCGATAGTTGTGAACCAGTTTCAAATGCTTGTTGCTATTTTGAAAAAGAAAATACACGAAATTCGGTTTATTAGTGAAATAAGTGTGACCAGGCTCTGTGCAAGTGTAATATGGGTTTCTCCCTTACCGAACCAGTTCAAAAATGTTTTCACTTTATAACTATAAAGATTACCGCACCGGTTGACTTTATAACTTAAAAGATATTTGTGATAGCAGGCTAAGAGACTCTGAAAATTGCCTTTTCATTCATATACTTCTCAGGCCACATAGTATTTTATAGACTTCATAGGCAACAAACGGAAATTGGCCAACTAATTGTTGACACTCTCATAACACCGTGGTGTTTATTTACCAAACTGGCAAATTCCAATTACAAAACTCTGCTCACACACAATTCAAAAGAAGTACAAAAAGTAATTAAAATATATGTATGGCAAGACGTAAACAAACTGTAACTAAAGTCAGCTGATTTATGGGCCACTAAGAGGATACAGATACAGATACAGATACGGATACAGATACAGTGGCAACAACCACAACATAGTAGTGTCTAAATTTAAAGAGCTCTTTGCTGTTACGAGTACTCTAAATGCACCGTTTGCCCCTCAGGCCCCGGCAAAACGCTGCGAATGCGAGTAATTTATGTCGCAGCCAAAAAAGATAAATTCCTAGCGAGTGTGGCACATGTGGCAGGCAAATGGGTGGCAGCCAGCAGCAGACAGCAACACCAGCAACACCAGCAACGAATTGAGCTATAAATGTAACTGCGAATCGCTCTGTCGAGTGGCCTGGCGAAATGTGATACCGCATGATTAATTTGATGGGCCCTGGAGGCTGCAACAACAACAACAACAACAAGAGCAACAAAAACAATGCAAACGCTCGCTTATTAGTTTGTATCTCATAGATGCGCCACCGTGCAACATGTTGCATGTCAATGGCCATAATTAAGCATGCGAAAACGGAGCAGTTTCTGAAATGAAAACAATGCGGCCATAGAGTGCGCCCTCCCCCCCCCTCGCACCGCACCTCACCTCACCCCACCTCCTTTGGCAGCCGCTTGTTGGCCATTTTCATTAATGGTCGTCGGCTGCACAGCCACATAGAAAATATGCGTACCCGTTGGCCCCCTAAAGCCTCCTAAAACCCCCCTAAAGCCCCCCTTAAGCCCGCCCCATTCCTATTGTCTTGCAGCGCGTTGCACTTTTTGTCTGTTGCATTGTTTCTAGCCGTGTTTTGATTTCAGCATCAGCATCAGCCGCAGTTGTCAGCGCACACACTCCCAAAAAAGAAAAAAAAATAATAATAAAAAAATGGAAAACAGAAAAAAGAATAGAGACAGCCCCCTCCTGGGGCTGTCATTATTTCAACGTTTTTCTCTGGCATTGTTTTGTTTTCAGTTATTTTGTACCCTGTACACAAAAAGTAAAGGAAGGCCTAAAAGATTTCTACCAAGACAGGAACTACAAAAAGGTTAATGTACATTTCTTGTATACATATGTATTTCCTGGAAAGTTGAGAAAGTTAAGACAAAAACCGAGCAGAAAGACTAAATATACTTATTTGAAGAGGGCTCAGTTGAAAAGATACTTACAACAGATTCCTTGCCTAAACTAAAGATAATATTTAGATTATTTAGTTACGAGTATAGTATTATTATATAAAAAATATAATTTTATTATTTCGAGAATTATACTACAAAGGCAAAAAAAATATTCATTTAAAATATTTAGTAATATTTTTCTTTTATCGGAGATTTATGAAATGTAGAATTTTTTCACCGTCAAAGCCAGTCCTACTTGTGTTTTATTATTATTAATTCTATTATTTTAATTAATTATTTTATAATGAAATGATTTTTAATTTAAATCGCCATATTTGAAAACATAAAAAAAAGTAATATATTATTAAAAAATATATCATATTATGAAAAAAATATCTCATATTATGAAAAAAATAAGAAAACTTTTATAACGCACAATCTACTACTATACTATATTTATGAGATTACTTTTCCTAACTATCGGAAAGTAGAACACGATACTAATACCACTTATATATAAATGTTTAATCAAACCTTTCAGGATTGTAAAACTGAATATTGTTGGTTAAGATACCATTGAAATACGATAATTGTTAAAACTTTAACCAATTTTCGAACCACAACTTCAATATCAATACAATATGTCTTATATATTGTCATATATATTGATATCAGTACTTATAATTATTGAGCTATGGAACATGGCATAATTGTTTTACTTGGTTAATTAACAATTTTAATGCTGTATAACTCGAAATTATTGTAAAGGATGACTCCGGACGCTAGGATTTTTGTTTCTCAGCCAATTTTCGGCTCTACCTTTCAAAATACACACAGAATGTTTACTTTAGTTTATGGTTTAGTTTTTGTATCAAACTGGAATATCAGTATACAATCCTCTGTAAAAAGTGATTACAGGGTATCTTATAGTCATTGACTGCGGCACAGCAGCATTCTTCCTCTGAGCATTCCGTTTGGGTTTTTTGTGTTATTTTGTTGCGGAAAGGACTGCAACGACAAAGTCGACAATGCCGAGGTCTCGGTTCCCGCGTTTCGTCGCTTTCGGCCGCTTGGGGCGCTGCAAAAAATGCATTCAAATTCAGAGTACGCCCACCCACCGCCAGATAGCGCGGGGCAGCCACGTTTCCGTGACCTTTATGAGCAACACATTTGACCTTATTACGAGCTTTTCAATTTGTTGCTTTTATTGTATGGCTTTACACTAAAGCCATGAAATTAGTTTTGAGTATTTGCCATAAAACTGTAATGGCAAATTGTTGAGGGTATTTGCTTTTCTTATAACTATTTTGAATCTTGTATCCCCCTTGGCGTGCAGATATTTTCTGTTGATTGCTTTGACCTAGGAAATCTTTGTTTAGTTTGTTGTCTAAGCTGCTCATTGTGCTGGCTTAAGTTTAAGCAAATGCTGTAAGAGGTGCTTAACAATTGCGATTCGGGCCAATTCGAGTTGCAGATCTGCCAGTAATTGAAATGATGATATCAACCTTCAGATATGAGCTAGGTATTCCATTAAGGTGTGACTCTGAGGGCAGTACTGTACACATTATAAAATAGTTTATTAAATAATAATACAGAGGAGAGATCCTTATAAAGAAAATGGGTTCAGCTAAAGTCAACTTATACATAGAAATTCTAGAAAGAATTTTCCTTAAAAATTGACTTATGGGTTATTCCTACCTATTATAATACCTAACTTAACCTATTCTTTAATTACATAACATTTAGTATTATGAATTAAATATATCCTGCCCCAAAAATATGATATTTATATTTCTGAGGAATAGATTAGGAAGTGGAATTCGGAATAAGCCTAATTAATAGGTTTCAAAAGTTTGCCTTTAAACTAATGCAGTAGAAAGAATTCAAAGCTTAAATCAGAAAAAGGATAAGCGTTTGCTATTTCAATCGAAAAGAGTAATAGTTATTGCTGAGAATCGCAGAAAATTGTCTATTTGGGAGCTCTAAAGTTGATCGCCCTCCTCTGCGATTCTCAAGAATTCAAGTAAGCCCAATACAATAGCCTATTTTGCAGTTCTACAGATGATCGCCTTCCTCTGCGATTCTCAAGAATTCAAGTAAGTCCAATACACTAGCCTATTTGTGGTGCCTTCAGTTGAGCGCCCTTCTCTGCGATTCTCAGGAATTCAAGTAAGTCCAATACACTAGCCTATTTGTGGTGCCTTCAGTTGAGCGCCCTTCTCTGCGATTCTCAAGAATTCAAGTAAGTCCAATACACTAGCCTATTTGGGGAGGTCTTCAGTTGAGCGCCCTTCTCTGCGATTCTCAAGAATTCAAGTAAGCCCAATACAATAGCCTATTTTGCAGGTCTACAGATGATCGCCTTCCTCTGCGATTCTCAAGAATTCAAGTAAGTCCAATACACTAACCTATTTGTGGTGCCTTCAGTTGAGCGCCCTTCTCTGCGATTCTCAGGAATTCAAGTAAGTCCAATACAAAAACCTATTTTGCAGGTCTACAGATGATCGCCTTCCTCTGCGATTCTCAAGAATTCAAGTAAGTCCAATACACTAGCCTATTTTTGGTGCCTTCAGCTGAGCGCCCTTCTCTGCGATTCTCAGGAATTCAAGTAAGTCCAATACACTAGCCTATTTGTGGTGCCTTCAGTTGAGCGCCCTTCTCTGCGATTCTCAAGAATTCAAGTAAGCCCAACAAAATTGCCTATTTGAAGGAAATAATTTGTGAGTCACCGTCAAAAGTATGTTAAAAAGCTCTAACAAGTGCGCATCTTCCCGCACTCCTACTCTCTCTCTCTCTATCTTCCTCTCAGTCGCTCTCTTTCTGTTTTCGTCTGCGCCTGCATATGCTTGACAGAAGTACATCAAGTGTAAAACAAACAACAAATAAACTAGAAAAAAGCTCAACAGAGCAGCAAATTTCAAAAGGCGGAATTGCGCCGATAACAGCAACAGCAGCAGCGAAAAACAACAAAAAAACAAACACAACAACAGCATAAGCAACAATAACAAAAACAACTACAAGGTAGACCAAATTAAACTAAAGCAGCCCGCAGTGAACGCGTTTCGCTGCGTTTGCTGCGTTCCTCTTCAGCGGCCACCCTCAGCGCCAGCGCCAGCGACAAACAACAACAGCAGCCAGCAGCAGGCAGCAGTAGCAGCGGCAGCGACGTCAACGTTGCGCATGCGTACCTGTTGCTCTGTCGACGTCGCTGCCGCTGCGCTGCTAGCGCATATGACTCAATGGAACATCGCACGCCTGTCAACTTTTTTTCTCGTTTCGTTTTTGGTTTTCTTTTTTGGGCGGGAGGGGGAGGCAGCCTTTGTTGCTGCTTTTTTTGTTGTCATGCAACATGTTGGCGGAAATAATAAATTCTAGCTCGACAACAATAACAACAGCAGCAACAACAACAAAGACAGTTAAAAGCTACGTATCAGTGCATTGCCTTAGCTGTTGTTGTTGTTGTTGTTGTATATAACATTACACATGTCAGCATTCAAGAAGATATCCAAAAGCAGTTTTCAGATATCATCATCATCATCATCTGCCAACATCTTATACCCTCTACCATCCCTCTCATTTTCCATTTCCACCCCCTCCGCCTGTTTTCATTTCTTTGGTGAAATTATTGCGCATGTAACTTGGAAATTTCTTTGAAGCAAACCCAAAGAGAGTAAAACTTTTTTAATATTTCTTATCAAGATGCTTTGATCCGTTTTATTAAGGTTGTCTCAAGCGGAACAACTAAATTAACAGCGTTTAACTTAAAACGCATTTAAAACTAAAGTTGAAGAAGAGAAAGAAGAAGAAAAAGATATATATTCAAACTCAGCGAGTGAATAATAAATGATTTGGTGGGAAATGCTTTTCATTTGTATTTTTTCGGGCTTCTGACTCATAGGGGTGAGTTCTGGACAAAGCGTGTGAAAACCCGTGTAGAGGGTAATACAACCAATGCGCAATTCCATGTTAAAGCGAGGCATAAAAACAAATATATAAAAAAGAATAGTTAAGAGCTCAACGAACCAAAAACTGTAGCCAAATGAGGATGCGGTAATCAGTTAGGTCTTAAAACTAACAGACAGTTCTTTTTTTTAAGTTTTGACTACAAGTTAAGACTTATGAAGAAAATTCACATGATTTCCTATTCTACTCAATCATAATCATCAAATGATACAAAATTTAGTTTAGTTTTCTTTAAAATTTAAACCTTTTAGGGTAAATTATTCCAGCAACTTGGGTTTTCTTTAAATGATTCACATAATTTCCTATGCTATTCAATCATAATAATCAAATGATTCAAATGATTCAAAATTTAGTTAAGTTTTCTTTAAAATTTAAGCCTTTTAGGGTAAATTATTCCAGCAACTTGGGTTTTCTTTAAATGATTCACATAATTTCCTATGCTATTCAATCATAATATTCAAATGATTCAAAATTTAGTTTAATTTTCTTTCAAATTTCAGCCTTTTAGGGTTATTACTCAAGCAACTTGGGTTTTCTTTAACAATTCTAAATAATACTACTTCTTAACATACTTTTTTCTCAGCGTTAAAGACCAGTCAATACTTTTCATATCAATCTTTCTATATTCACCCTGAATTGTTGACGTCAAGCCTGCTAAATATTTCATTTTACAAAATATACAGTTCTAGATCACTAAACATACATTTCTTTAAAGTTTCTTAGATATTTCGAATTCCAAAAATCTATTGAATATTGGTTTTATTATATTGTTGTCTGTGAGTCAGCTTAATAAGAACTCTATTCAAACATACTATCTTAAAAATCTTTAAAATCAGGAAGGAAATCAGAGCAAAGTACATGGAAAGGGAATGGCCCTGTATGTTTTATCCATATAGGTTAGATTAGGTAGAACCGGTTGACCACCACATGGGGGTCCCACATAGGTCCTGAGTGTCGCCGGATACTGAAGATCGTTAGGAGGTTTTTTGATCCTGTAGGATTCGTGTGCGCTTGGCAAACGCCAGCAGCGCATTGGGAGTGTGTCTGGCCGCTTCTTCTAGCGATGCGAGCCAGTGTTTGTTGAAGTATTCTATCCATATAATATAATTTCCAACACAGTAGTATTAATTATAACATATTAGATAAGAAATTCCTGTATTTTAGAACATTGTAATATAGCCGTAGGCTCTTGCCTTGTTAGTTTAAGTTTTGTAAACTGGACTACCAATATTAACAAAATAAATAAATAAAAAATATCCTACTATACTTTTTCCCAGTGTACAACTGATTCTTCAGGCTTATCGAAGCCCTCTGCACACTTATGATATTTGTGTTCTACCCAAACTTATGTTAATTATGCCCACTCTTGTAGTCCATATAATATGTGCCCCCCCTCCCGCATTCCGGCATGGCTGGCAGACCCGATAGCAATTTCATGGCTCTTGGCCAGGCACTTGAAGCACTCGACTCGACTCCATACCAAAATGTCTTTCAATGGCCAGCTAATTGTGTGGCCATTGGTGAAGCTGAGGCGGAGACTGGCATTTAAATGATGGCCTAAACGCAAATAAAACTCGGTACCAAATGTGGCCTACACCCATGGCTCGAAGCTGTCGTTAGAGGCCGCCTTTTGCAGCCAACTCGTTACCCAACTGCCAAAAACAAAAAGCAAACTGTATCAATGTGTCAATCAAAGGCTGCCTCGCTGACAGATTGCCAGTGTGTCTGTCTGTCTGTTCGACTGTCCCTCCGTCCGCGACTCTGTCATGCAATGCAGCGAATGGAGATGCCATCGAAATGGCTTAATTGGCCAACAAGGCAAGCCAAGGCAAGGCATGGCAAGGCACAGCAACTGTACAACTAAAATGACCAAATATTATGGCCAAATAGTTTCCGGTATGGAAAATGCCTAATGAACTGGCGACGATTTCACACAGCGCCAAAATGGTCTTGCACCCCGTGAGCTGATCAAGGCTAAGACTTATCCATATGGCCTATACTCCGTATACTCGTATCTCGTATACTCGTACTCGTTGTCAGTTAGTCGGTGAGTTATTGCTGGCTTTCTTTGGCTCTAAACACATTCTTTGGCTTTACGATATCAACCAAATCAGCAGCTACAAATTGTTGTTGAAAGAAAACAGAAAGCAACAACATATTTATCTTCAGGCCACCGAAGTTTATATACTCTAACAGACTTTTCAAAAAATATACTTAAATTAGATGATGATTTGTCCATAGTTGAGCTATATTGTAAAAATACTGTTTTTTTCTTTAATATAAATGCTTTTTTTTACAATAAACTTGTTCTTCCGGTTCTTCTTCATGATATAATAATACGACTTAAGATGTGTTCTACTATATTTTGTACAAAATTGTATAGTTTTCTTTAAGTTCATTCAAGTTATGGTATGCCTTTTTTCGAGCTGAGTACTAGCCTCTAATAGATAACATTTGATTCACATAAAACTAACTTTTCAACAGCTTTTTTCCTTGATAAAGTAAACCGATCTTAAAAATTTCTAGCTTTTTTCCTTGATAAAGTAAACCGATCTTAAAACATTCTAGCATATTGCTTAAGGTTCAGCTAAAAGCGAATGTTGTAGGCTTTGTTTTAATATTAAAATCAAGTTTTTTTCTACAAAGTCAAAACTTTGTGGGGTGTGTTTCAATAACATATAGTGCTCCGATTTCTTGGCTTTTAACAAATTATATACCCACCCTGAAAACCAACAGCTGTACCAAGTTTCATAAAGAAAGCTACACTGAGAGACTAGATCGCATAGACTCTATTGTGTTGGCTTCTTTAAGTTCATTCAAGTTATGTTATGCCTTTTTTCGAGCTGAGTACTAGCCTTTAATAGAAAACTTTTGATTCACATAAAACTAATTTTCAACAGTTTTTTTCCTTGATAAAGTAAACCGATCTTAAAACATTCTAGCATATTGCTTAAGGCTCAGCTAAAAGCGCAAAAAATATTGAAAAAATATTAAAATATTGAAATCAAGTTTTTTTCTACAAAGTCAAAACTTTGTGGCGTGTGTTTCAATAACATATAGTGCTCCGATTTCTTGGCTTTTAACAATTTATATACCCAACCTGATAACCAACAGCTGTACCAAGTTTCATAAAGAAAGCTACACTGAGAGACCAGATCGCATAGACTCTATTGTGTTGGCTTGTTGCATTAAGATGCCTGGTAAATCTGGCATAACTTGGCTATTAAATTGCCGACTCGTCTGTTAGTTTTTAATTACGTCTAGCCAAGACACGCACCAACTGCACTGATCTGTCTGTCTGTCTGTCTGTCTGTACGTGTGTCTTGGCTGCATATTTGCATTGGCATTTGGGGAACCGTTGCACAAATTGCCTTGACAGTTGCAACATTTTGTGGCAATTGTCGTGGCTCTTATTCAATGAAAAACTAAATTGTTATGATATATATATTGTTTCTCTCGCTTAAATCTCATTTCAATTTATTTCATTCATTCGACTTATGAATAAAACATTCTCTGTGTGTGTGTTTGTGTGTGCGAGAGTTAACCCATTTTCATTTATCTCGCATTTTCATGCAATTTTCGTAGCATATCTCTAAAGCAAATGCTGAAATAGTACATACATACATATAGATATGTAGATATAGCCATAAAGCTATTTTCGCAAGACGCAGCAACTTCGACTATAAATAAATATAACACTTGCCTCTGCAGGCAGCTGAGGAAATTCTTAGCTGCTTGGATAAATTTATGTGGGACCTGTCCAACATATTTTCTCTGTACCCCCTCCCCCCACACACTCACATACACACACACACACCGCTGTCCCAGAGTGCAAAATCAACAGTCACATTCATTTCTTTTCGCCTTTTAACCTGAGGCAACTGCCACGCCCACCATCCTCCTACTGACGATTGACGAGCCAAATGGAAATGTGTGCATGGTGGCACTTCCAATTGCAAGTATAAGTACTCGTATATATAGTATATATATATATATATAGCCATAATGATGTAGGGATTTGATGTGTGCTCTTAACGAACTGCCAGCGCAATATTTTTTTGTAAAATCCAAAGTGGCTTTTTGTGGTTAACTTAAAGTTCAGGAAGTTTCTCTGGCTGAACAGATGCGTGAAGAGATCCAAGTATACCAAATATTGATTTAGTTTTCAAAATGTTTTTGTTTGCCTCAGAAGATTTCGGCAGTTTCTGGAATACTTGAAATGAAAATTGAAAATTTAATGAAATATAAACAGGAAATCATAGAAATTCGCATTCTCGCATTTCAATTTCAAACAAGTAAGAATGCTATAGTCGAGTATACCCGACTACAAAACTCCCTGTACCCAGGTCGAAAATTTCCGATCGCATCTTCGTACACTTATGCATAGACACACACATACACAAAGGCACATACATACACAGCAAAAGCGACAGCGCAAGCGAAGCATTTTCGGTGGCTGTGCTTCTTCTTCCCCCCGCGCTACAGTACTGAATCTTGTTTGTTGAATAACTTCCGTGTTTACCATCTGATCGACTTGAAATTTGGACAGAATATCAAGCGTCACTAAAGTATTGTACATGCCAAATCCCAAAGCTATATCTTGAAAATTGTTACTGCAAAATGGTTGATTATCGAAAACCGGGGGAATGGGGGGGAATATCTCGGATCCAAAATAAACTTGACCTGCGCCTCTGGTGTCTCTAGCTCTTATAGTTGCTCTTATCGACGCGTTCATATATACGGACGGAAATCGAAATCTCTTTTGGTACTGATCAAGAATATATATACTTTATAGGGTCGGAGATGTCTCCTTCTACCTGTTACATACCTTTGCACAGATCCAATACCCCCTTTTTACCCATTTTATGGGTACAGGGAGTAAAAACAACAATTAAGAAAAGAACTATATATTTCTATATATTCTAGATATGTTCGCACATATATTTTAATTTGAGTTTTTATGTATATACTTTTGTTTTCACTTTATTGCCAGATCATTAATTGTTCAAGCTCACTCAAAGTGTAGTATAGAAACAATAAATAAACCTATATATATATATATATACATATTTAATTCTTATATTTTTCTTGCTCATTTCAAGCGAATTTTAATGAATTGTTTTACTGTTTCCGTCTAGAAGAACTCGTAGCATAAACAATTTCAAACTTAAGCTGTATTCTACCCCTTAAATGCGCCAAATGACCTTAAATAAAACGTTTAAATAATTGAATGCCAGCTATATTTGACCTTTGTATAGCTTCAACTGCATCAATTTCTGTTGTTAGCTGTTTCTTCCTGCTGTTTTCTTGGCCATGACCAAAACTATAAGAAAATGCAGACAAATTTTTCCAAAAAAAACGCTCCAAAGCAAATTCTTCAATAATTACCTGCTGAATTGTTAATAATAACTAACGCCTATAAACAGAAGGCAATTTTTGTTGTTGTTTATAAACTTGGCCAGGCGTACTTTACTTGGTAGAAGCTGTGGGGGGGGGGGGGCTGGGTCAGCTACCAAGGCACAATCAGTGATTAGGTTGGCATGTCGGCATTGCTACTGCGCTTGTAATTAGCCTTAGAAGTTTGGTATTTATTTATGGTATTTCTGTTAACGCCTCGACATTCATTAGGCCAGTCTCGCAAATGCGTGCAAGGCAAAGGTCGAATACGATTTCATGATTTGGGGAAAAACATGCAAATTGACAGCCAGGCAGTCAATTTGAAAGCACAAAATAGTACAACAAAAGGCTTTACGATTCCCCAGTGGCGTATGCAGTAATGATTTCTAGGGGGTTCTCAGCAAAGATTTCATTTGTTTTAAGAAAAGTATGAATGGTTATCTAGTATTGTATTCTTTGAATAGTTACAATAAAAATACACATTGGGGTTTCAACATGTTCAAAAATTTTCCAAATTTTATAGGGTTAGGTTGAGAAAAAATAAAAATAAATCGATCAAATTGAATAAACTAACTAACTAGGGATCTACGAGTCATCGTCATATTACCCTGAAACGAAATCAATATTATGAAAAAAAAAAAAAATCGATCAAATTTCCAATTCTAACAAAATGTAAATTCCCAGTCAATCTAGGGCACAAACCATGACTTAAAAGACATTCCATATGGCAATCGGTTAAATTTTGACAAAGTTATGGGAATTGGTAATATTGGACGTTAAAATTTTACAAGTCAAAATGTTTTTGAATTTTTAACATGAATTTTGGCCAAAAGTTAAATCGTCTCAAAACAAGTTTTAAAATCATTTTTGATGCTCTGCAAACGATTAAAAGTAAAATTTAAAAATCTTAATTTTTTTTTAAATTGTCATTTTTGAAAATGTGTAAGGGGGGACCCTTATCAATTTTCAAAGAAATTAAAAATTATTTTTTTGAAAAAATGTTAGATGTTAAGTCAATTTAAAATATACAACATGATTAAAAGACATTCCGGAAATAGGAAAAACATTTTCTATGACTATAACTTAGGTTAGGTCAGGTTAAGACGGCAGGTCACCCTCACGGGTGGCCTCACATAGACCATCTGGTTTAGAAGATAACTTTCGCGAATTTTAAGAGTTAGTTCAGTGGTGTCCTCGATACACTCTCCAGGGAAGTGAAGGTGTGGGATCCCTGATGGTTGAGTCTGTTTCTCATGAGCGCTGGACAGGTACAGAGGAGATGTTCGAGGGTTTCGGGTACCCCCGGCTCTCTGCACTTCCTGCATATAAACTACTTTTTGGTTGGTAACTGGTAACTGATGTGACAGAGACCCTTTCTAATTGTACAACTTATTTATTTGTTATCCTATGACTTACTGAGGGATTGACTTGAAAACTTAAAACCCTCTGCCCCTTTTCGCACGCCACTGCGCTTGCTTGTATCTGGCAGATACTTTTCAGCAATTTGATGGCCTTTTGTCTATCGCTGTCGCTGCCTGCAATAAGATATGCTGGCCAAAGTTGTTGCCACAGGCGGCTGCCTCATTACGAAATGTCGCCAAGATTTGCGGCTTTAATAGATGCCGTTAAAAGCGCCATGGGTAAAAGCAGCAGCAGCAGTGGCAGCAGCAGCAGTGGCAACAGTTGTTTATTATTTGTATTTTCCTTTATGATTGTCACTCGATACTCATTGTTGTTGTTGTTGTTACTGTGGTGGCCTCTTGGCCACACTTCAATGGCGTTGAGGCGCATAATTTGAATTTTTCTAACGCAGCTGCGTCGCTTTCGCCGTCTCTGCCTCCGTCTGCGTCTCTGTCTCCGTCTCCGGTTGCAATTGTCAGCTTGCATCTCCTTCTTCCCCGCTGGCTGTGTAGGAGTTGTTTGGCCGCCTTGGCATGCCCAAGAGTTCATTGCATTCGCTGTGGCTTTTCACTTTCAATTGGCAAAACCGCATCGACTGCGACGCTGACTCTGCGACTGCGACTGCGACTTAGACAGCTGGCAACGACTGCTGGCAATTGCTGGCAGCTGCTGTCAAAACAGGCAACGCATCGCTGCGGTTTGGGATTCCGTGTGGCGACTCCGTTTGGCGACAACTGCCCCACGCAATGATAGTCAATTACGTTGACCGGCAAGTTCAAATGCGTGCGGATTATCCAACATACACAGACTGGCGCCATCTAGCGTTCAGATTGCTTTTATAATCGGCTGTCAGTTGTGCGTGTAGCTCAAAGATTGTCATATCAAATATCTTCATTTTGTAAGTTTCAGACCATGACCAAACTAAGCATTACGCTATATATGGCAAAGCTCTTGAGTTTTCTTCTTTCTTTTTTATTTTTGAGGCAAATTGACATTTAGGGTAATTGACGTAATTTGCCTAGGCCTGAAACTGAGCTGAGAGCTGAGGCTGACATATTTGACATTGGCTATTAGCCCATAGAACAAATGGAAGCAGCACAAGATAATAATTCCAAATTGTTAGACTAAATAATATGGTATAATTACAACTGAGCATTAGAATAGACAACATGACGTTTCACAATCTTTAAATCAAACTCAAATTGTTCATTTATTCTTAATGAGACTCTTCATTTAATATGGTAGGCTTAGGAATTAAGTCGGATGATATTTCATGCTATACTTTGTGAGTTTTCTGTGCTCCTTCCTTGACACTTTGTTCATTTTTGATAGCTTTAAAGTTATCTCCCTCAATATGACAAGGCATTTCCTTCCGTATAATAAAGGATGACATTCTAGGATTCTTATTACGTAGTACTTCTCACAAACTATAAACTAAAATAAATGTAATCTATATTTCTATAAAAAGTGAGTTTCCCATTTCTGTTTTTTAACAATTATCCCAAGGATGAGTTTTTCCTTTCTGGATTTTATCCCTAATCTCAAAAAATAAAGCTATATTTACTATATTTTACTTGTAGTCCTGCGAATTTAGGGAGAAGACTTTGATTTAAAAATGGGTTGCTTTAAGATTATATGCTTCATGGATAGGGAGAAGATAGAGAGTGTTTTTTTCTGTTTTTATTATCCCAAGGATGAGTACTCCCTTTCTAAGTTTGTATCCCTAATTTCCGAAAATAAAGCTATATTCACTAAATTTTACTTGTAGTCCCGCGAATTTGTTTAGAAAGAACTCTGATTTAAAAATGGGTTGGGTTAAAATGGGTATTGACAGTAAAACCATCCATGTTTATGGATAGGGAGAAGATAGAGTGTTTTTTCCTGCTTTTATTATCCCAAGGATGAGTTCTCACCTTTCTGAATTTTATCCCTAATCTCAAAAATAAAGCTATATTCACTTAATTTTACTTGTAGTCCCGCGAATTTGTTTAGAAAGAAGACTTTGATTGAAAAATGGGTTACTTTGAACGATTATATGCGTCATTAGGTATTGACAGTAAAACAATCCATGTTTATGGATAGGGAGAAGATAGAGTGTTTTTTTCTGTTTTTATTATCCCAAGGATGAGTACTCCCTTTCTGGAGAAATAAAGCTATATTCACTAAATTTTACTTGTAGTCATGCGAATTTGATATAAAAATGGGTTACTTTAAACGATTATATGCTTCATTAGGTATTGACAGTAAAACCATCCATGTTTATGGATAGGTAGAAGATAGAGAGTGTTTAATAACTTTTCTTTATGGACCACCCGTTGAGTGTTCCCACATTTATGGTTAACCCCTCACCCTCATTCCGCAATGTTTATTAGTGTTATAAACTCTCAGCTCTTCCATTGATCAAATGGCTCTTTAAACAAAGCCACACACACACACACAGTATAAAATATCATCCATAAATGTTCGCATATAAATCAAGTTGACCTTAAAATGTTTGTCATAACATGGCCACCGTGACGTGAAGCTGCGACTGTTGGGGCTGGAGGAGCTGGGGGAGCTGGGGTAGCTGGGGCACGTACGTCTTCACATCTCCAGCTTCATTCACCTCCTGCTGACAGGCGTGACGCACGGCAAACGGAGACAGCAGGGGAGCCCGCGGAGGCAGAGGCAGATAGGCTGTCAAGGCTGCATGGCGAACAGGCGGACGGAGGGACGAACGAACAGACGGACGGACGGACGGACGGACACAACAACAAGGTGACATAAATATCCAGTTGCTCCAAAAAGGAAACTAAACTTTTTGCCAAGGCAACAAGTCGCAAACACAAAACAAACTGCGACACATGTATGCCTGAAGAAGAAGCAGACGCCGAAGAGTGTGGCAAAAAGAAAGAGAGATGGATAGAGAGTTAGACAGAGAGAGAGAAGTACACATTCCGGAGTGTTCCCATTTACGCATAATTTTCAAAATCCCAAAGGTATTTCATTTGCTTTTGATTTGGGAATACACATAAATAATTTTCCTATTTAAGAAAGTAATATGAAATTTATTTCCAATATATTGAGAAAACAGTTTTTCAGAAATTTAGGGTTGCCATACCTTACAAATTTTCAAAATAACAATCAAGATTTGCTAAAATATGGTTTTTCCTATAAATGAATTTAAATACTATTTAATATACGATCTGTTTTATGTATGATCAAGAACTATAAACTCTATGTTCTTATTTTTGATAGTGCTTAAGGTCTGCCTATAAATTCCGCGGATACAAAGTTAAGAACAGGTTGGTTTTATTTTGATCTGTTTTGTTTTACTAAAATTGTTTATCTAGAAAACTGTTGTGCAAGATATATGTATGTATAAACATTTCGAAATCTTTCCAAATAATTGAGGCATTAACTTATAATATTTGGCAGTTAAAAAATTATATTTTTTTTATTCAAACCTAACCTCTAAGACTCTGACTATTCTCAAGTACTTTTCCTTTCGAATCGTTTTCGATTTTGTGTTTCCCTTTTTGAATAAAATATGAACTTTTTGGAGTTTATTTATTTATTTATTATAGTTTCTATAGTTTTCTTTGCAGTTGACCTGTAATGTGTTTAAATAATTTTCTTTCTATTGGCTCAAAAGACTAAACTTTAAGCCGAACATTTAATTCTATTGCGGAATTCAGAATTGATTAAAAATGATTGCAGCCAATATTCTAAAATAAAACAAAACAATTTCGCTATTCCTTTTTACATTCTATTGCTGGAATTCTGAACTGATATCAATTGTTGTAACAAATTTTTCATATAAAATAAGAAACGCTTTTCCTTTTTGAGTAACATAATTAAGTTATTTTCCAGGGAAAACTCTTTTAACTGAATATTTATGTTTAACAGGGACCGTAAATAATGATTATTTTGTTATTTTTTTAATCAAAAAAATCATGCACTTTTAGTAACTTTGAGAAAGCGGCAAATAGACTTATATAGTTTATCCTTTAAGGATGATCTATGCGTTTTCACCATGATATCAAAATGTATGAGTTTTATAGATTCTCTGACCAAATAATAATTTCGAGCTATATTTAAAAATATAGATTATTTCCCAAATTTCCCTATGGAACAGTCAAAATAAGTAATTCAGTCGTTTTTCGGAGTTTAGCTAATTTCGCTTGCGAAAGAGGTGCAAACGAAAACGGGAACAGGCTCACGCTCAGGAACTGCATGAAATTGAATGAAAGCAAGTTACGAACCTGGAGAGACCACGAGACGGCAAGATTTAGATTCCTCTGCTGTTGCTGCTGCTGCTGTTGTTGTTGTTGTAGTTGTTGTAATTGCTGTTGCTGTTGCAGTTGTTGTAATTGTTGTTGTTGCAGCAGTGGCAGCTGATTAGCCGGCGCTGCGTTAAAATGTGTCAAATTGTTGTTGTTGTTGCTGCTGCTTGTCGTGTGACGTCGCGCGGGCAGCGCTGGCGGCGGCGTCAAACAGGGCGTCTGTAGCTCCTGCTGCTGTTGCTCCTCCTCATCCCCCTGATTCTGCTGCTTGGCCTCAATCTTAGCAATCTGCGGCGACTTCTTTGCCAATGCCAAAGCGATGCTGCTCCCATTCCCATTGCCGCTCAGCGAAAGCGAACGCGCAAAGGAACTTTTGAAATAGCGGCACGGCATCTGGAAATCAAAGTCGGGCGGCGACGACGACGTCGACGTCGACGTCGACATATCCGCGGCAGCTGGAAATGCTTGCATTGGATTCTGCATAGTTTGGGCACACACAGACACACACACACACACAGTAACCGGAATCTATTCGATTTTCTATTATAATTTTTTTTTATAATTGATTTCGTTTGTGCGCCTTTTAATTTGGCATTGTTGTTGTTTTTGGCTGTTTTGCTTTGAATTTTTGTTTAGTGCATTTTTTCACGCTCGCTGACAGCACACGCACACACACACACACAAACACTGAGACACACACTAATGTGCACGCACGAATTTGGTTTTTGACAGCAAGGGGTTGGTTTTTTGTTTTTGCCAATTTCACAAGCATTCAATTACAATTTCAATCATTTATTTGGCTGCCACTTTTCAATCAAAATCAATTTTCACGAAATATTGCGCGCGCGCACTGAAAATCTCACACACCGCGCACGTCCGCTGCGATCGGCTTACTTTGTAAGAATGAGCGCCAAAGCGGCATGGCGAAAAACAAAGCAACAAGTTACAGCGGGCAGTCAAAACTGTATGTTAAGTTAACATAGGCATGTTATCAGCTATGCCGCGCTGTTACTCTCCTGTTATAGGCAAACAACGGAGTTTTCTAGGGAAAAAATGTATTTTAAAGCTGATTTTGGGCTTGTTTTTAATAGTTATGTGGCTTGTGGTCAATATACAACACTTAAATCATATGGTATATACATAAATGAGTAATCTCACGCCAAGTTTTAAGGAGCATCGGACTTTGAAAAAAGCCAGAACTGACGGAAAAAAAGCTGAATTGGCAACACCGCTAAATTGAGAGCGCATGACTCTCTCATGCGGATCGTTCATTCGAGTCAAGTGAACCAAAGTCGTTCCATAACCAAAAAACAGTGACGTCAAAAATAATCAGCCATGTCCAACGGGAAAATACGAAATTGCTCGGAAGCTAGTGTCAAACTATGACGCACTTCAAGAAACTTAAATTTTTGGCGGCAGAGCGACGACGCATGATAACATTTCGCATTTGTTTTTGCTTTGGGGAGCGGCAGGGAACCCCAATCGCAAAAAACTTTTATTTTCCATGCTAAATAAAATACGGAGCATTTTTGAAAATGTTTAATTATTAGAAAAAAGTGTATTGGCATCATTCAAAATCAAATTGACAAAAACGGGTCGAAATTGTCGAAAAATGGCTAAAAATTGAAGTTTTGTTAATTTGGGGATGAAAATGAAGTGCCGAGAACGCTGAAATTGAAACTAGTTACTGAAATTGCTTTAAATTTATGCTTTTGGCCCCAAAACGGCCCCAAACGCGTATTCAATGTTATTGCTTGCAGTGTTCTTGCGCATCAAAGTATGCTACACTAATTTAGTGTTTTATGCTGCGCACTTGTGTAACCTAAAAAGTATGCAACAGTTTTAAACTTTAGCTTATTTAAATAAAAACGAAAATTGAATATTTTATATTTTTCAAATTTGATTGATTCACAGCAATTTCGAGCTAATTTTCATTTGTGAACTCAAATAATGTATTTAATAGAATCAGGAAATTACCATTCCCCTCTCAACGTTTCTTGTCAACAAAATAATACAACCAAAACTGTCAGTTCCTAAAAATTCCACAATTTCTAACAAGTACAATTGTCTTGCCTTCCACACTAAAGCTAAGTAATATCACAGAATACTAAGTTTTCAAAGGGTAAGGGTATTAGCAGCGCTTAAAATCTACAAAATTGATCCCCAATGCTCGGCAGTGCAGCAAACATAATCCCCACACAAATCCCCCCAACTTTATGGCATATCTAAATAGGCGGACAGCTTGCCAATCAAATTGATTGTGTTGGCGTTGGCTATTTGTTTTGGACGTTCTATAAATGTTGAGCAACAACAACAAACGAACCGAATTTAAATGCCATTTGACTGGCAGGTGGCTCTCAAGTCTGTTGTTGTTGTTGTTGTTGTTGTAGTAACCTCTCATCCTGTTGCAACTTGAGCCGGCCAAAAACTGCCTGCTGGGCATTACCAAAAATAGACTGATCGGGCTGGCGCCCGAAGATTACTCATCATTCAAGGCAGCGCCAAATCTCTTGGGGTTTCTATTTTTGTTGTCCACTGTGGGCCCCGTGCGCATGCCTTGTTGTTTCTCAATTACATAAGCCTTATATAATGCGGCAATGGTGCGAGCGAGATGACTGCTGTGCACTCTGAACTGACGCTCCGCACCGCACCGCTCCTCCACGCCGCTCCACACTTGCTCGGCACTTGGCACACATTCAAAAAAGCACAAGCGCGCTCTCGCTCTTGCTCTCTCTCTCGCCCACTCCAGTCGACAACCACGTGACTGCAACTACCCCAGCAAGCAGCGCTGCTCTCGGCCCGATCGCGCTGCGTTCATAATTTGATTTGATTTTCATTTTTACAACTGTTTCGGCTTTGATTTGCGGCCGGCGGTTGGTTTTTTTTACAAGTGCTTTTCGTGTTGCTACGCAGTTGTTGTTGCTCTTGGAGCGAAACAGTTTCGGTTTTATTTTCGCGCACTGTGAGTAAAGCAAGCGTCATGTCTGCGGAGAGCAGCAGCAGCAGCAACAGCAGTGGGCGCAGCAGCGCCGCCGGCGGCAGCCGCGTCAACGTCAGCGGTGTGAAGAGAGCGCGTGAGAATATTATGGATTTATCAATTAGAGGTGAGTTTTGGCTAGCCAGCCCCCCTCCCACCCAAAAAACCGCAAAACTCAACTCATTCAGCTGCGGCTGGTCAATTTGTTTTATTACCGTCCCCACCACCCCTTCTCTTCCAAAACACGTGCAGCGTCTGTTTGCCTTTGTATGTGTGCTTTGTTTACACACACACATTGCATGCGTTTGTGTGCGTGAGAGAGCGCCCGGCTGCGCGTTAAGCCTCCAATCGGCAGGCCATGTGACAATTATTTGACTTTGCCTTCTTTTTTTTTTTATAACGCGGCCAATTGGTTTTTTGCCAAGGCGAATTGTGCAAACAGCAAAAGCAAATAATGTTGCTTATTAAAACACAACAAATAGTAGAGGGGGGAGTATGTTGTCGTTTCTAATTGCAGAAAACCTTAAAAAGTACAGCCAGAGCTTTTAAGCCAATCAGCTGGCAATCGCGAGTGTGATCTTTGCCGGCAAAGCTTTTGACCTGCACTGAAAAGCTAGTGTATGCGAAGCTTTTGTTGTAAGAGCGCTGAGAAATTTAATTCACACTTGGGAGCTGTTGTAAGAGCTTTTGCAGCGAGCTTTTTAACAAAGTTGTGCGAAAAATGCGCCTTATTAATATAGTTTAAAGTCAAACAATGAATAATACAATACATACATACATATACATAGTTGAAGTATTTGAAAATTAATTAGCTCGGAACCAGATGTCGGCTAATTATTACTTATTTATTATGCAGTTCCGAGCGCCCCACCCCACCCCTCAGATAAACAAGTTCCCCGACTTTATCCAGCTGTATGCTGATCACTTGTGATCGATAGTCTAACCCCGTTATTATTTGCCCCCATTCCACTGTTCGTTCGGTTTTTATGGTCTTTGATATCAGACTAATTATAGAGACGCCAAAGAACGTTCAAATTCGATAAACTATGGGGCAGTCTATGTCGTTGTTACCAACTATTGGACTTGCTGTCTGAAAGTTGACGAAATAGCGCCAAACGTTGCCACAATCAAACTTCTAAATCCAAAACCCAGGAGGGCACTGTCATCGTCTCGGTCGCCGTCGCCGTCGTTTCTTATCATTATCACAGCCCAGCGACGAGGTTACTCGGCGACTATAAATATTTACGCTCATGATTAGTGTTGGCTGATGAAAACGGCGCTGAACAAATGAAAATGATCAACGAATTTAATTATAAACTTTTACACACATGCCTAAGGCACTAACCATTCATCAGTTCGGGAATGTGCGGCAATTATTGATAACAATGCTGCACCATGCACCCAAAAAACACCCCCCAATAAAACCAAAGCAAAGGGCATTTGGAGTAAGCTTGCAAAAGCGCGTGAGCGTCAAAGTCGCGCTCGCTCCACGATTGAGAGAGCTCATGCCAAGTTTCATAATCATAGCTTTAAAATTGAGCGATAAGTTTGAATGTAAGCATTCCGACTGGCAACATTTTCTAACTTTAAACACGTATTACTTAATAAGTATGGCACCTACAGAGCACTATAGCCTATCAATCGACGCGGTATGAATTTCCCTACAATATGCTGGCAAGATTTTCAAAATCGGACTGGAAACACAGCCACACGAGCCGATATACTAAAAAAGTCAGTGATTTTCGAACAAGTTCAAAAGCTTGCGCTGAATTTCATGACTTGTGACGTCACACGTTTGGTCGCCGAATAACGGCGACTAACGGACATGCGCATGGCGTAACCTACTGTCTCTCAACCGTGCGCTCGCTCTCTCTCTCTCTCTCTCTTTCGTGCTCTCTCTGTATGTTTCAGCAATCAGATCACATGGTCGAATGCGCATTCACATTTGTCGCATTGAAATATCCGTGACGTGAGCGAACCGGCCGTTCACTTGGCCTGATAAGATCGCAGCGCACGCGTCCGCTCCACATCCACATGGAAAATTTGTCGTTTGCTTGACTTGCAGTTCGCAGCTTTCAGGTCAAAGAGCAAGCTCGCAAGTAGGAGACCCAAAGCTTGCACCTAACATATTCTATCATATTTCTTATCGCAAAAGCGTGCCAAGCAAGTATTCTCGCTTGTCATCAGATGTTGGTCCACTAATCTGTCTCAAATACGAAGCTTTCGTTTTGGAAAAGTTTCAATTCAACTGAATCAGGCGTTGGAGGTCAGACTTGGTTGGGCTTTGGTGGCGTGACTTGTTGCGGCCTTCGTTTCTATTGAAGGCTAGCTGGTACAGTTGCTACGCAGATGCTAATGGCAGCTGACAAAATGGGTACAGTTGCTACACACATGATAAAGTTGATGCTAAAGGATGGTACTAAAAAGTTACTACAAAATAAACATTTTTATCTCTGCTCTAAAGTTGCATCTAATCATTATTTGCCTATTCAAAAATGTTGCATACTCATCACTTGTTTTTCAAGCACAAAATTCAAAGTCATTAACAAATTTCCAGTCATTTTAAACAAGCAATTTTTTTGAAGTCAGCTAAAAGTTCCACAATATGTCTGCCATACTTCAAGTTTTTTTTGTGATATTCCCTAATTCAGCCGATATTACGTCAACAGGCAACAACAAAACAACAACAAAAACAACAAATCTGCAGCGCCATCAAAGTGCGGTAATAAGCATGCTATCTCGCTCGCACACGGCGCATGCAAATTGCATGCAATAAAAGCAACCGCAGAACTGCCACAGCAACAATAACAATAACAAAACAGAGCTGAAATTGCGAATGTGAATACAAAATGCAAGTGCGGTGAGGGGGGAGTGAGAGGGGGAGGTAGCTTTTATGGAGAAGCCGACGCGTCGCCGGCGCCGTAGACTAAAGCAACAAAAACAACATCTAAATTGTTATTATGTCATATAAACGTACACACACTCACACACACACATATTGTGGTCTGCGTTGTGTGTGTGTGTAATTAGTGCACTGCCTGCGCGACGCGACGTCGCATTTGAAGCTCTGCAGTCAATCTGCGCAGAGCAGAGCAGTGACTTTGATTCAATAAACACGTGCTGGCTTATGATCGCTCATTGCCACGCAGACGCGACGCAAGCAGATACAGCGTGAGAGCAAGCGAGAGAGAGAGAGGGAGAGCGAGCGAGCTAGCTTAAAGCTTGGCTCTTTGGGCAAGCCCTCTGTGAGCCAAGTCTGCCTATGGACAGTGGGTACAAAACTTAACGTACACTTGAGTTCACTGAGAATCGAATTACAGTAGAGGCTCAAAAATTAGAACCACTTTGTTTTTAAGGTAATTCTAATTTCTGAATTGAACAATTTTTTTATTCGAATATAAATAAAAAATGGAGAAAACTTACTTTAAAAAAATACAATAGGTTTATTTTTTTTACTTTATTTTATTTAATAAAAATAAGTAAACGAAACTAAACATTCCAGTGCAATACGTTTAACTTGTACTATTTAACATATACATATATATACTACATATGTACATATATACAGTGGCTCACAGCTTATTTCAACCAGCATCTTAAAAAAAATTTGGGCATCCATAAAATCTAAACTAAAAGGGATATCAAAATAATTTAAATGCAGGTTTTTAGTCTGATGCTTTAACTTATAAAATATGACTCCATTTATTTTTTAAATATTTTTCCAATATTTTTATAATATATATATTTATATAATTTTGATATCTCTTTTGGTTTCGCCATTAAAGCTGGTTAAAGTTTTTCTTAGGTGCTGGTTGAAATAAGCTGTGAGCCACTGTATGTATGTATATATACATATGTACATATATATGTATGTACATACATATATGCAACAAAATATAAAGATTTACTCCAATTACAACACAAACTTCAATTCCCATATCTGGAAGATTCGAATTTCAGAGAATTCTAAGTTGTGAGCTTCCACTGTATTACATATGTACATACATACATATGTATGTAATTATAATATAAAAATATAAGCGAAACTGAAACTATCGGGCCTGTTCCCAATTCCACTTCCACTCAAAAGTTTCGGAAGTGAAATTACTTTTCGTTTTAGCTGTTCCGAACACGCCAAAACAAGTGATTTTTTCGTTTTTACTTTTTGAAAACGAGTGGAATTCGGAACAGGTCTGTATAATCTTATAAAATAGCTAATATCTTAATAAAAGTCACAAATCTTTGTTTAGAACAAAATGTTATTATATGATGCTTAAAATGTTTATATTCCATAACATTTTGAATTCTGCATGACAATAATTAATTATTTAAAATAATTTTCATTCATTTTCATAAAAGTAGGGTATATTTAAACTTTATATGCTGTCGGTATGTACAGCTTTAATTAGAAGGCGCCATAAAATATACTAAAACGGTACATTTTGCCCATCGGCTACGCATATAAATTGCAAGCAATCAATTTTGCAAAAATAATACACAAACGTCGTATATATGTATATGTATGTATGTACATAGTATACACATACACTTGTCTACACATCTACATGTATGTATGTATGTGTGTTCATACATATTGTATACGCTAGAAGAAGAAATTGCGCAAAAGCAAGAACCATTTGTATTTATGATAGACGCCATGACGAATCTGCGTACGTGTATGCATAAATATGTATGTATGTACATGCACACATACATACACACACTCATGAGTGCATAAAAAACAACACAAAAAAGAAATACATTAATATTATTTTGCCATTACATTCACATTCGATATAGTAAACATAGAAAACTGCTTAAAGTCAAGTGCTCAGCGTTAGAGAGCAAGAGAGAGGCAGACCAGAGAGAGAGAGAGAGCAAGAGAGAGAGCAAGTTGAAAACTTAAAACACACGTAAAACATACATAATTAGCAAGCTTCGACGAAGAGTAGGCCAGCCAAGAACTAGAGAGCTTTAAAACACGACTGACAACAAACCAGTTACCGTGGTACAAAGTTTGTGGGAAAGGTGTTTGATTAGCGTTAAATATATACTACCTTTAAGTATGTTAATGTGTGAAATATGTTTTTGATTGCAAGACTTGTGGGCGTAGATAATATGCCATAAAACAGCGTACATATCTATTTTAAGCAGGGCTTGGCATGTTAATCAATGTGTTAAATTTAAACCTGTAACTTAATTATAATGGTTATAAATAAATGGATAGTATGTGCATTATATATACAAAATGGGAGTCCCCTGTCGCAGTTGAGTTAACCTTAATTTCTAATACACATTTTAAGCTTAGTTTTTGCTGATCATAAAGAACAAACTGTGTGTGTTTTTTGTAATAGAGTTTAAGGACTACTAAAACAATACTAAAAAATAAACCTTGGTTAGTTTTAAGACCACAAAAACTCCCTCAGGAAGAACTTTTTGTAGCATTTTGTGTCTATATTTGAAAATTTCAATTATAGGTAGAAATAAATGGATATTTTTCGATATTAATAGATTTTTACTCCACTGTTCACAGGTTCAGTTATAGTTAAGATTTATATTAAAAACTTTATCGCGCTTCCTGAGTTTCCGGGGATTTATTTAATATATATCCCTAAACTGTTAATAGTTTCCCTTAACTCCATACAAAAGCATTATATCTGATGTAAAAAAATCGATTTTTTTTCGATGTTTTTCATACAAAAAATCGATTTTTCTACATCACTAATTATATCCTACTGATTTTTAAGCCATCTATCAATCTTCCCTAAATTTCCATTTTTGAGCTTGTTCTCAGCTACTCACACCACTGTGCGCACTCTACAATATAGCGCCGGCAAAAGTTTAATTGAAAAGCCAACTTTAATAACCACGTGGTGTGTGATTCTGTTGTTGTTCTCTTTGTTCTTGTTGTTGTTGTTATTGTTCTCTTGTGGTGCACTTTCAATTGTATCTTGAGGCACTTGTACTTTTGTTCGACGCGAAACGCTGACGCTGACGTCGATGTCGACAGCGGCAGCGACGCAAGCAGCGCTCACTATCGTATCGTTTTATATTCAGTGTGTTTGTTGTTGTGGTCGCACACTTGTTGTTGTTGTTGGTGTTGTTATTGTTGTTGCTGGAGCGACCAAGTGTCAGCAGATGATGAAAAATGTGCCACTGGAGAGGCCCGCACGATTTTTGATGTATTGACAGCAGCGACGGGAAGGGATGGAGGGTAGTAGGGGTGCGCTGCAGGGGCCACTAGGATTCATATTCAAATAGTATGTGTCTGCGCTTCTGTATGTGTGTGTGTGTATGAGTGTGTGTGTGTGTGAAAGGTGAGCGGCGTATCAATGCTGACAGTTTCTGGGTATGTCCATGCGATACATTTTCCCAACTGAATTTTCTCATACATAGTATAAAATATAATATTTTGTATACCCTGTAACCAAAAAATATGCTAAGAAGGGGATGATAATGCTCTCTAACAGGAAGTAACAGACATCTCCAACCCTATAAGGCATATACACTTATCTATACATCTATGTATATCGATCTATCCTTGTCAGGCTGTATTAACGGACTGTAGATCTCAGGGACTATAAAATCTTTGGTGTCCCCAGTTTTTTGGAACGAAGATTCCTGTCACAGATCAAATTAGTATTATATTTTTGATACTCTCACCCCAAATCGATAAAAATTTTGTAGAAAATGTGGAAATTTTGATGACAAAAGTTATTCAAGAAACTATTTTCCCTCAACCGAAAACCTCTGCTTGCTTGCGCTGCCGCTCAACTGCTTGACCTGCTTGTGTATGTATATATGTTTGGGAATTTCAGAACTGATCACCCCAAATCGATACAAATTTTGTAGAAAATGCGGAAATTTTGATGACAAAAGTTAATCAAGAAACTATTTTCCCTCAACCAAAAACCTCTGCTTGCATGCGCTGCCGCTTAACTGCTTGACCTGCTTGTGTATGTATACATATGTGAGTGTTTGGGAATTTCACAACTATAAAAAAAGGAGTACAGGGTATCTTGTAGTCATCTTTAATCAACTAGCGCTTTCTTACGCTTCTTTTGCTTTGAACTCTTGTAAATGACACTTGGCGGGGTCTCAGTTCAAATTGGTTTCCCGTGCGTTCGCTACTTGAAGTGATCCATCACGTTACTAAGCCCATGTCCAACACTCTCAACCCCTCCTCCCGTCTCTACCACCTCTCTCACCTCACCCCACTCACAGCAATCTCATTTGCCTTGTAATCTGTAGCGATAATTGACAGTTTTGGCCGTCGCCTTCGTCACCGTCGCTTGACAGTAAATTGAAAAATTGTTGAGATTTTTCGACCCAAAGCCAAATCTAAATTCTATGTATTAAAATTAAAACAAAAAGCAACTAACTCAACTATGTACAATTTGTGTGTAGATTTGAATTTGAATTTTAAAACATTTTTAGTTTCGGGCTAAAAGAACAAGTAAAAACTTTGCCGTCGCAATCTACCGATTATTATATACTCTGTTTTCCTTTGCGTGTTGGGGTGTGCATAAAATATTTGTGGTCCTATATTTCAAGGAGATCTTTAGCTATGCACATATTAAATTTACTAACTCTAGCTTGAATATTGTTGGGCAAGCATACCAAATTTGTTTGCTCTAGTTTCAATATTATTGAAGAAACATTGAGTTCCTGCACACGAGAGAGACAATCATGACAGAAACCTAATAAACTTCTATGTTCCTTTGGGAACAGAGTATAAAAATGTGTTTAGTTCAAGGTCAAAGCATGAGACTATTTATGTGGGCGCTGCCACGCCCCCTATAGCGGCTTAAAACACGCGCCAATTTCTGCAAACGTCACACGCAAAATTTTAATTGAATTTACATTTCGCACAGACACAGACACAGATAAAGATACATAGATACAAATACAAATACTTAAAGATATGAATACAGTTTGCTTTTTGATAAAGAAGCAACCGAAAAAATTAATTCAATTAACGGGGCTGGCAATAAAAAAAGCTGGCAAGACGATTGCCTATTAAATGTTGAAGGGCTGCAGGGCACGGGGGTGTAGGTGTTGATAGGGAGGGGTAGGGGGTGGAGCTGGAGGTGGAGGGTTGTCTAGAGACAGGGAGTTGGTTGTTAGGGTGCAGTTAACTAAAAGCTCAATCAAATTCGCGTGTTTTTGTTTTATATATAAGTTTTTTTCCCGGTTTCCCTCAACTTCGAGGTCATTTTGTATAGTGTGTGTGTGTGTGTGTGTGTGTGCCAGTTAAGTGTGTGCGTGCGCTGTTTGAGGGCACTTCCGGCCGCCCCCTGCTTCTGCCCACCACAGCTGTCCTTGCCACTGACAGTCCAAAGACATGCTGAAGTTTATAAATGATCGTGCATGGGCGTCAACTGGCAGGGGTTAGTGCAGTGTGCACAGTGTCAGGTAGGGGGCCGGGGGCAGGGGTGATGAATTGGGGTGAGGGTTGCTTGTGCTTTTTGTTTGACAACCCAAGTCGTGCGTGTTTGTTTGTCTATCTCTGTAGTCGCTTCTTTGAACACGTATTAAATGTTTGCCTTTCTTGTTATACTGCACTGCACTTTCTTAAATCAACATTGTTCATGTTGCTTCTTAAAGTTTAGTTAGAAAAACATTTTTATTTCCTTTTTTATTATAACTTTGTGACAAAGTGACGCTATTTTAAAACTTTTTTTGGGGAATTATTTTCCTAACAAAATTCTTGCTAAAAATTAAAAAAACTCAGACCTGTAAAGTTTCAAATAATACAATAGCTCTACCTCTTAGATTACGAACTCACATAACTTTGTCAAAACTCAACCGATTTCCATGCGGAATGTCTTTTTGGTCATATTTTGTACTCTAAATTGACTTGGCATTTAAAATTTATTCATATTAAAAAAAAATTTTTTTTTGAGATTTTTTCGAAAATTGATAAGGGTCCCCCCTTACATAATTTCGAAAAATTTAAATCTCTAAATTACACTTTTAATTGATTGCGGACATAAAAAGTGTGCTACAAATGATTTCAAAACTTGTTGTGAGATAATTGGCTTGGCATTTCAATTTTATTCATATTAAAAAGAAAAGAAATGGAAATTTTTTCAAAGTTTGATATATTTAAGAAAATTAAAATTTTGGAAATATCTATATTTTGTCTATTTTGCGCACATTTTTCTCGCTGTGCAGCATTCCTGCTCGTTGAGTTGCACTTTAACCATTATAAATGCTATTTATCCACAATAAAACAATCGTAAAATATGATAAGTACTTTTATACAGCCCCTCAGCATGTGGGTCAATAATGAAACAATTGAACAATGACTCACAATATTTCAATATTTGATTGAACTACAATAAAACAAACTTATGTTGCAAGAATTAATAATTTGGGGAACTTCAAGTATAAGATTTTGTATCTATAAATATCAAATGATGTTCCCATATTCCAATTTCAATTTCCATTTGTATTTCCATAAGAATTATTTGATATAGCATTAAGTTTCAGCTGTTGCAATGATATTTTAAACAAATTTTCATAAAAAATGTGCTAAAAAATGAAAACTACAATTAACGTAGTTTGGTGTTATTAATTCATTAGAATAACGTTAATGAATTGCCTCAACACGACACAGGATTGAGTAGATATCTATGGATTCTTCTCTAAACCAGAGTTATATGTAGTTGTTCGATCGGAGAGGCCAAGCATCGAGAAATGGTTGAAATGCTCTCATTTGCATGTGTAGGGCTCCCCTGTCCCCACCATAGACCCCTATAGACCTACTATAGACCCCCTATAGACACATAGAGCACACGTACTAATTCCGTCATTCATTTGTACGTTAATTTGTACAAGTTGCCGCTGTCGTCGTTTGTAGTCTACAATTTGTTGTTGCTTTTACATAAATGTGCGAGATTTCAAATAGAGCAAAATGTAGTTCAGATCTGTATATATATACATATATATATATATATATATATTGGTACAGCTGATAATAGGTTGCTCCGAGTGCGGCTATGTAATCTATGTAGCAAATTAGAGAAACAAACAGAATAACAAACGTAACACAAACACAAACTAGACAAATGCCTGTTATAAGGCCGAGATCTTGCTGACCGACAACTTTGTGTTAATTTTTACTAATGTGCAGTCCATTTGGAATATATGTATAGCATATAAATGGTAAATTGAACCACAATTTGTGGTAATATATCGATCTAACACACCAAAATAAAAGTAAAAAGTAACAAGTTATTGTGGGTGTTTGATTTGTAGAAGCGTTGTTGCTAGTTCCTAAATGACTGTACAATAAATATTATAGTTTTAATTATCAGTTTGTGAGCTGAATCAGTTGCGTAGAGCTTCTGAGCAACTGCATACTAAATTTAGTAACTCTAGCTATCGTATTAACTGAGTTCTGGCTGCTTGGGTGTTTGATCTGAAGTCGCGTTGTTGCTAGTTCCTAAATGACTGTACAATAAATATTATAGTTTTAATTATCAGTTTGTGAGCTGAATCAGTTGCGTACAGCTTCTGAGCATCTGCATACTAAATTTAGTAACTCTAGCTATCATATGCACTGAGTTCTGGCTGCTTGGAATTGTAAACTATTTTGAAGGATTGGTTTATTGAAAGAGAAGATCTAAATAATGTTTATCAGATCTGTCTGCTTGGAATTGTAAACTATTTCGAACGAGTGGTTTATAGAAAGAGAAGATTTATATAATGCTTATCAGTATATCGATTGTTAAATCTTTAGTTAAGAGTTCCATTTAGTTATCCCATAGCAACTGTTTATTTAGACAGATGATCATAACTTCCCTCTCAGAATGCTTCTAGTATTTTAATTGTAGTGGCTAGTTTAAGAGTTCTAATTCCGATTGTTTAATCTTAAGTATTCGTCCTGTCTTCTATGGTATTTATCATCAATCTTCTCCATAATATTTACAAAGCTTAAGGCCTCAATATAGTTTATTGATTCTAAACTTAGTGTTTATATTATAATTATTGCTGAAGATACAACCTTTTTGAATTGAGAATTCTAAACTGAAAACCTTGCCACTAAATGTTTGTGCAACTCGGTATGTCAATCTTGAGTGAAACTAAGTAGTAGTCAAGGCAATTTTTTGATGTTGTTGATAAGAAGTCAGACCCCCAAAATAAAACGAATTATGTGCGTTATAAAGGTGAATCAAGAATGAAATAAAAAGAAACTCGTTTTGTATTATGGGTTTCTTTATGTTTTTTTTTTTGTTTTTTTGGCTGATTGTTTATTTAGTGATATGCATGTGTGCTGGGCCTGATAAGAGCGCAGTATTTGCCAGGTTTTGGGACAGAGTGAGCTAAGCCCGTTGAAAGAAATTCCTTTAGTCGAAATATACATTTTCATTTCTGGCTGCGACACACCAAATGCCAAAGCAAATAATTGAGTTCCAAATGAGGTGTGTGTGTGTATCTTTAGCTGCCTGACAACAACAAGAAGAGCAACAAAATTGTGACGGCAACATTGTGGGATCTAGTAGCTGACTGATGAGCGTTCATCTCCCACCAAGATACATGCCCCTACTATGTATAGTACGTGTATCTTTGTATCTTTTTCTATATAATATCTTGACAAGCAATGCGTTCGCTGCTGGTTCCAACGATAAACACCTACACCCACACAAACATTTGGCTTTGTCATTCTTTTGTTGGCTACTCTCCTGGTAAAAGGTGGACAGGGGGCGGCGGTCGGCTGACGGCTGCCTTTGGCCCAGTCCAACAGTTGCGCCTCTGCTTGGCTCATTTATTATTTATTGCGCTTGAACACGTTTTGCCTTCTTCCGCTATATAGCCGCCATATGCCCCGTTGTAGCTGACTCTCGCCTCTGATCTGGCCGACCTCCTTTGCCCAGCAATTTGCCTCCTGTTGCTTTGGACGCTGGCATTTCCTAGTTGCCTTCATTCAGGCAACAAATGTCACATGATGACAGCCGACAGGTTTTTCTATATACCAACATACAACAACAACAACAACAACAATATATATATATATGTTTTGAGAAACTTTTTCAATTTTTGGGTATTAAGCTGTGCATATCTTTCAGTATTTCTGTACTGGGATGACTCACAGCTGCCACAGAAATAGCTCAATTGTACGAATAGATGATTTTGAAGCAATACGTTTTATATTTAGTGCGCTTTGTAGTTCAGCCAGTTGAAGGTTGAATTCTATATTTTTATAATATTCGTGTTGTTTTGGAATTCATTGCAAGGGTTAATAGCATTTAAAAAGATCAGTGGGGAATGGGAGTTATAAGCAATAAAAAGATCACTTCAGTAGAACTACAGAGCACCCTACGGTCGTTGTAGTGTCGCGTACTTCGGCTCTACTCAACTTTGCTCTTTATGTGCGAGCATTCGTCATTATTTTACCTGGTTTTCACCTGACTCAACACCTCTAAAACTTCATTCTGCACTGCCCCTCGACACTACCTTACTAACAAAACAAAAATGAAGCGAATATGTTGTGTTTAACTCTTTTAAAAGGGAACTTAACTATATTTCCTATGACTAATTTATGTAGAGATTAGTTGGAAATCGCCAAGAAAAGCGTGTTCCCATTTCCGAATTCTCTTCTCCGTTTGTGGTTGCTTTTAATAGTTTTCATTTCACTGACTTTAAGCACTTTTCAAACGTTTTACGGAATTCAGAACAGCTAGCAATATTTGATATTAATCATTTAATTGTTTCTTTTTTTTTAATCTGAAACAATTTTATTTTTAAATTTTATTTCTTTATAATGGCTGGCAGAGCATTTTTAACAGAAGTATTTAAAAATACTTTAAACTGTTTGTCTCTATTTTTAAAGCGCATGCTATAAAGATTTCGACTTGAGAGCTTAAAATAAAGTTTATAATTAGTGAAGCTGGAGAACTATTAAAAGTACAGTCAGTCCATAGTTTCGATATTTATATCTTAAACTATCGATAGTAAATATGGTGAATATTTATAGAGTATATTGAATATAGTGTTTAAAAGAGTTTATTTATTTGATAACGTTTTCGATATTTATATCTGAAACTATCGATAATTAACATGGTCAATTTTTATATAGTATAGTAAATATATTGTATTCAAGATTTTATTTATTTAATAACAATTTATATGTACATATATGTACATAGGCTTAACAACATTTCAATTAATATTCGTCCTCTATTGCTTTGCTTATTTATTTATGTATTTTCAGTAGTATCGATGCTGATATTAAACATATCGATACTATCGATAATGCCATTGTTTTCTCATTGTTTTGCAGCTTGTTTTATTAGTTAAAAATTATACAAAAAATTAGTCAAATTTGATTATAAAGTACATATAGGATTCTTTGATTTGCTCAGTTTCGTGTTAATGTGTAGCAACATTTGTGGAGGTTGATTGAAGTTTGCAAATTTGCACTTGGGTAAGTGATATTCGTAGGATCGGTGGGTCGGGGCGTTGGATGGTAAAATACATACATAGATGTACGAATATATAGACATTTGTTAAAGAAATTCCTCAGTTTGGTGTTATTTTGCTAATTTGGCTTAGATTTGCTCAGTTAGTGTGTAACTTTGCAATTTTGTCTTGGTTTCGCACAGATTTTGTGTTATTTTTGCTAATTTGGCTTAGATTTGATCAGTTAGTGATGTTGTTGTGTTTTTATCTATAAGTTTTTTCCTGCTTTGGTTATTATTATACATTATATTATCTATATTATATTTTGATTTTACTGAATACACTTGACTTTATCAGCATAAAGAATCTGTTCTAAAGCATATGTATTGCACTTTTAAACAACAAATATTGATTGCTTTTGATTACTTAACTATTTTTCAATTTATTTTATTAATTCATTGCACAAGTTGTTATCGGAAGTGATGGTGTTGCTTAATATGAAGATATCGATATCGATAGAAATTGAAGAGCCCATGAATTGGGAAGTTATCAGAGCTACTATATATTGGGAAGCTATCTATTTATATAGCCTGACTGAGGCGTATGATTAAGTGGATTTTGAGTGGAGACTTGGCTATAACCTGCTGCTCATTAGCGGCTTACCGATTTCAACCCTTGTTATAGCCCTGCCCCCGTCCCCCCCCTCCCCCGCCCCACAGCCCGTTTACAATAGAAATTTCAAGGTACGCTAATTGCACGCGTCTTGTCCGTACGTGAATTGCAAATTCAATTACAGCTGGCAAATTAGATAAAACATATCTAAGAGTTTTGAGATACTGGGGGGTTAATGTGGCGGGGGTTGGCGGGGCGTGCATAGGGATTAGATGTTGTTGTTGTTGTTGTTGTTGCTGTCTGTCGTGTTGCGTTGCCGTTGTGTTTATTTATACAAATTACAGCGAAATGCAAACAACAACAACAACAAAAAGTTTCCACACATTCAAAGATTTTTAGCTATGAAAACGACTCACGTGAGCGCTGCTACAGCGACGCCAACGCCAACGCTAACGCCAACGTCACCGTCAACGTCAACGTCGCTGTCGACAGTCGCACAAATACAAATATTAGAAATAATAATAAGAAGGAAAAAATAAAAACGCGGCAGATAAATCAGAGAGAAAAGAACCTAAAAACATTGAAATGAACAGCGAATGCCGCTTGCCACACACACACACATACACACACACACACACACACTGCTACAAATACAAACGTCAGCGCTGGTCGTCGCATTGACGTAATAGCAAAAAAAAAAAAAAAGCTATAGTACGCAGAGTAAATTAAAATAACACAAATAAATAAAATGCCAGCGCCGCCGCGCAGTGCCGGCTGCGATCTCACACAAAGAGAGGCGTGAGAGAGAGAGCGAGAGCGAGCGAGAGAGTAAGCGCGCAAAAGCGCGAGCGTGGCAATTAAAAATATCAAATTGAACTTTGAGACGCAATGGAAAATGCCCAAAGCCAACAAAAAAAAAAAGCTGGGCAATAAAAACAAATTGAGCGGCGCACTAGAATATACAACAACAACAACAACAAGTACAACGTGTGAAGCTGGCGCGCGGCTCAAAGCTCAAAGCTGAGCTTCAGCTGACAGTTGACAGTTGAGTTGCGCGCGCGGCAACGACGACAGAAAAAATATGGTTGCCAAAAATAAAAGTACAAAATGTGCACAACACGCGGCTACTACAGTTGAGAGCGAGCACAGCAAAAGGCAGAGAGAGCGCAGCAAAGCGAGAGAGCGCTGCAGAGAGAGAGAGAGCGCGCGCCAGCGTTGACAGCCACATGGCAGCGTCAGCATGCTTCTAAACAGTGTAGGGTATCTGTAGCTGTAGCTGTAGCTGTATCTGTATCTGTAGCCGCCTCGTGTTGTAGTTGTATGTGTGTGTGTGTTTGCCCTTAGTATAGTTGGCGCGCTCTCTCTCGCTCGCTCTCCCACTCTGCCTCTATGGCTGGCTGGCTGGCTGGCCGAGCGCATTTTGTACACTTTGCAACGAGCGCGTGTGCCCAGTCAGAGTCAGATGAACAGTCAAAGCCGTGTGGACGCTAACCAACACCAACTACAACAAAATACCTAATAAAAATCGCTAAAAATTCTAACTAACATTAACTTTCAAATGCTAGTTGATCAAATGTTCTATTGAGCGGCAAAACACGCTCAGCACTAAAAAAAAGCACGTGTGTCCAATTAGAATTTTTATAGTAAGAAACGCAAATCAGTTTTTTTTTTTTGTTGCTTTTTGTTGGTGCCTGACAACCAAAGCAAACGACGACAACAGTGCGCGCCTCTGTGTGTGTGTGAGCTTTTATGTGTGTGTGTGCTTGATGCGGGCGTTCATAGTTCAGCTATAAAACATTAGCAACAACAACAACAGCAACAGCAACTAAAACAAACAGCGAAAATCGCCAAAAAGGAAACACAACACAACACAACAAGAACGAACGAACGAACACACGCAAATCAGCTGACTCGTGCGCACTCTCTGCCGCCGCTACGGTAAAAAGTACGAAATAAAACAAAAATAAAAAGTTACCCAAACTCTGGCGCTCTCACTCTCTCGCTACGCTCTCTCTTTGTCTCTCTGAAGTGCATCCTGCAGCTGCAGCGGAAGCTTTGTGTAGAGATTTTTTAACTGCTTCCGCGTCCTATGCGACCCTTCGAACTTCGAAAGCGCACTTGTATTAGTACACCTGTGTGTGTGTGTGTGTGTGTGCGTCTCGCTCTTGTCACATGCGCGCTCAGCCAGCAGCATAGGCAGCGCCAGCGCCAGCGCCAACAGCGGCAGCGTCTACGTCGACGACACCCACAACGCACGAAGACAGCGCTAAGCGAACAGTCGTCGTCAGGCAGCGGCAGCAGCACCGTCAGCAGCAGCAGCTAAATTCCGAGCAATAGCAACAACAACAATTCGAAACAAACACACGCCACGCGCTAAAAACAACAACAACAACAACAACAACAACAACGGCAACGTTTTTGACCATAACAAGGACAACAGCGATTAAAAACGCTAGCAAAACGCGCGCTCAATTTACAGTTCAAAAAGTAAATTGTGCAAAAAGTAAAAAAAGTTGCTGCGTGCATTGCTGCGTACGTGTGCGTGTGCGTGTGTGTGTGTGTGTTTGTGTGCTAGCGCGCGCGTGTGTGTGGGTGTGCGTGTCTCGGTGTCTCGGTGTGAGCGCTGTCAACATTTTTCATCGATTTTCGGCTCGGTCGTGTGTTGTCGCTCGTCGGCGCCGCGACTCCCAGCATCGTCCTGTCGTGTCGCTCAAACGGTGTGCTCTGTGTGAGTGTGAGTGTGTGTGAGTGTTTGTGCGCGCGTGTGTGAGTGTAAATATATACTACACTCCCACGCTCCTACGCTCGCCGTGCTCTCGATCAGGCAAAGCTCAACAGAAAGGAAAGCAAAAGAAAGTAGCAAACACAAAGCAACAACAACAACAGCAACAACAAAACTGCGCGCAACTTGCTATCTCTGTCGCACGCCGGGCGCTGATTTCCGTAAAAAGGCCCCCCTCAACACCCCACACTCCCCCTGTTAACCAAAGCTTGAGCTAACTGTTATTAAGTTTGTAAACTACATGATAACTATGTAAATGCCATACTAGTGCTTTATAACTGTACAATAAATACCAACTACAAAAGAAACACACAGGAGAGAACTCTCAAAGCAAAGCAAAGGAAACGAAAGCAAAGCAAAGCAAAGCAAAGCAAAAGGAAATTATAAGGAAAGCAATTGATTTTATTTTTAGTGCCACACCAAAAATAAAGAATTAAGCAAAGGAAAAACAGCCTAAAAAAACAAGATACAAATATTCAAGCAACGTTAAACGTTCTACAACAACAACAAATACAACAAACACAACAACAACTACAAAGTCATGAGATATATAGAAAGTGTCAACAACAAAACTAAAACTAAAACTAAAGAACTAAAACGCAACGGCATTTGAAAGAAAGAACGCTCGACGACGGAAGACGACAAAATTGCTATAAAAATAGCGCAATTAGCCAATGAAACAACAACAGCAACAACAACAACACAAACAACAACTAACTAAATTACACTAAACTACAACTAAACTATAAAGTAACCAAAAAGTATCCGCAAGAAACCTTTGCAAACCAAAAATAGAGCAAAAATCGGCGTGGAATATACAGAAATAAATAAAAATAAAAGAAAACTAAATGAAATTCAACATTTTTTTGTTGTATTGTTGTTTTTATTGAAGCACATTTTGTTGTTGTACTCGCATGTTGTTGTTAACAATAAAAAACCAAAATAAAATACAACATATATATATATATAACTATATATATATATAGATACATTTGTATCTATAAAATACAAAACTAAATAAAAATACAAATACAAATAAAAAAAGCAGAAATTGTTGAATGAATTCGCGGTGCCTTTATTTATAGCGAGCAGCATAAATAATTATTATATATATTAAAAAAAAAAAACATAATTAAATAATATTATATAGTTTATAATCAACATACACATATACATATTTAGCCAAGCAATAAAGTAACGTTAACGTGCAATATTTAAAGTTTTACATTGAATTTTAAGCATATAACATTAATTTTTTTATACATTGTGATTTCAAACAAAAACAAACAAACAAATAAACAACACTACGCTACAAAGTTAACGCCAGCAAATAAATCAAAAAAAATAAAAGCAATCTTTTTCAGTTATTGCTATTATTAATATTACTATAAAGCAATTATTATCATTATTATTGTTGTGAGGCGGCTTTATGCCCCCCCCTCGTGTTGTTTTAAGAACCCAACAAATTGTTTAACAAATAAAAAAATAAATAAATAAAAAAACAAAACAATAACAAGAAATATATCCAAACACGCTTTTGGGCACCATTTTTGTTGTAATTCGTGTATAATCACAAAATTGCCAAAAGTTTTATGAAAAAATGAGCGACAGGGAGCGATCGTCCCCAACACTGATCGAAACTGGTTTAAAAAACTTAATCGGCGGCCGTGATGGTAATTATCCACTGATCAGCGGCATAAATGGTAAGTTCGACACACAATTTAACAATTATATTTAGTAGATACAATTTAAAATTGAAAAATAATACTTAAAACTGTTTGTCAGCAACTTGAAACTTTACTGTCCCATAAACATGCCCCAAAAGACGCATAAAATAAATTGCAGAAATGCCAACTTAGAATGTTTTTGGCTGGAATAGAAGTTACCCTCCCAAAACAAATTGTAAGAATAATGACCACAATTCGTTTTTATCGTTCGTTCGCAGAGCAAAAGTATGCAAGAAATAAACCTTCCTTTCAGTTAGATAAATGAGAACTAAGATACTCAATTTGTTGTCGCACGCGCAAAGAAAACTACGAAATATTATGTTTTATGCGCATAAATTATGCGCTAACTAAACATAAACTCGTAGTTTGAATAACTAATTATAAAGTCATATATAACGCGGAAGTTATGGATAGTTATGGTTGATAGTTTGATAGTCACAGAAAAAGAATTGTTGAATATATATAAAGTTATGCCTGGTAAATGTGGTTGGAACAGAATCCTGCGCCTCAGTCCAGAGTTGGGACCTTCCTGCTAACTAAGTGTGTAATTTATGCCTAGCCTAAGCATAAATTCTGCTTAACATTGTCACTTCATGTAGCTTTAAAGTCTCTGAGATTTTCCTCAGACTTTATATCTCATTCAGTTACATAGATTTCCACAGCTCAATAATGCCCATTTTTTTGAATGTGTACAGGGTATTAATAGATTTTCCTCCTTTACTTGCTTAGCCAGCCCTAGCTGTTACACTAAATCCATATTAATGGGCTTAAAATTTATAGAAAAAAATAAAGAAAAAAAAACTGCTGAAGTCTAGGGAAAATGGACACTTTGGTGCCATAAATCAAATGAAAACTCTTGAGCATGACATAGAAATTGGCTTTGGCTTTGGCTTTGGGTTTCGCTTGGGCCAAAATTCACATCCCGATTGCTGCCATGTGCTCCGATAGGCTCTCTTACTGATTACACCTATTTTGCGAATACGAATACGAGTACCTGCACTTTGGAGCAAAGTTCGAGGCGACGGCTGCGATTTAGCAAACTAATAAAATTGATAAGGTTATTAAACCATTGACAACGCCAAGGGCATTTTTAGTTTCATTGGCGAGTAATGAAACTGATTTGTATTTATGAAATACAGTATAGAACGCTTAATGACAACTCAAGGTAGTTCTGTTGCTTTAAGGGGGGAAGAAGAGTTCTAACAAGATGAAAGAGTGGAGTCTAAAGATGTTTTTCAAACATTCATTGTTGAAGGGGAACTACGAATTATCAAACGTGAAAAATCTCTTTGAAATGTGTAAGGTGGAAAAATATTGACATAGGCCTATAAAAGTGCCATAAATTTGTAGTTTATAAGAAGCATATATATTTGAAATAAACAAATTTCAAACAAAGTGCAATTTAAACTAATATTTAAACAGATATGCCAAGCGTGTGAACTGATGAGCTTAAATAATAAGTTTCCTATACTATTAGCCTTGAATTTAGTATTAGTTAGATCAATAAACAATATACTCAACTGCAGATACAATTCTATAAAACAAGTTTTCAAATGATTGCTTGCTTCTTTAAAGTTAACTTGGCTGCTTTTCTAATGGAAATACAATTTATATCATCTATCCCAAGTTTCCTCTTCATTGCATGCTGCGTTTAAAGCCATTTTGTCTTTTTCCAAGCAATTTAACAGCAATTTGGCGGCAATATTTGATTTTCCAGCCGATTTGCATAGGCGAACTGCCATATGGCTTGAATTATTTAAATGAATTGCAATTTAAGTGACATTTTTGGACAGTATGCAAACGTGGCAACATTAACCAAACCACTGTGCCACCCACTGCCCCCTCCCCTCCCCATCCCCCTCCCAACCCAAGCAACATCCAATCAGGCTGGAGGGCCTGCGGCGTCGTAACCAGAAATCAATAGCATAAAAAAGCAAAAAGCAAACGAGAAAATGCCATTAAAAAGTGTCATAATCGGTCAGCATAATGAAGAGTGTTTCTCTCTCTGTGTGTGTGTGTGTGTGTTTGGAGAGGGGGTTGAGAAGGGGGAGTAGGCTCGGCTACATAGGGGCGTCTGACCAACTGAGGAACCCCACCCATGACCACGTTTTGTGGATTTTTAGTTTGCTTTTTGGCTGCGTTGCCCGCGTAAATCAATAAGCGGAAACCGGGCAATCGAGGGGCCACCCTACCTACTATTGGCCCCCCTACTGTACCCCCGCCCCCTGCAGTCTGTACCAAGCTTAATTTATTGTAGCATAATTTTTGAGTTGGTTTTTTTGTTCGTCGCTTATCGTGCACGTTGCGCATACGCCGCGTGTGTTAACAAGCGTTTGATTACCGCATTAAAGACTTGTATAAAACACACACACACACACACACACACACACATAGGCTAGTTAAATACATAACGAATGCTGATAAGCCACTTTAGTGCGAGTCTACAGATACGCCTCAGACTCGAGAGTTGAGCGGAAAGGTGCGGGGCGGGCCGGCCCGGGACGGGGTTGATGTGCGCGGTCAACTCGGTGATTGTGATAACTGCTGGCTGGTAAATCTTACATGAACATAGTGATAAGATTGCGCTTGGGCCAGAGGGGAGAGTTAGAATAGGATTGTGTTACACTGGCCGAGGAGTGGGCTGAAGGGGGATTAAAGTGGGTCAGAGTGGGTTACACTGAGATAATTGGGTATCAAGTGTGACAAACTGAGCAAGCTGAGACCCGGACCGACTCAGCAGCTGTGCCGCACTCTGGGATAAAGAAGGGACACTCTGCGATACTGTTGCATAAACTGGACACGGGGCGGGGGGCTTACTGGGATACAATGGAATACACTCTGACACTTGGAGTCCTTGGAAAGCGTAGAGAACTTGTCGCAAAGTATAAAGCCTTTTAAGCTAACAAGCATATACGAGTAAAAAGTTTCAATATGTGTATTCCTGAATGTCCTTTATGGCTGTAGGTAAACAGAGATGTAAATCAGTCTTGAAATTCTAGATAGATCATCATATGGTACTAAGGATTGTTTGCAACACTGTAAGATATGAATTTGTATATAAATAATATCTCTGTTAATATTGTAATGTATAAATTTGAATTTATATAATACCTCTGTTAATATAACATATCGATAAGTACTCATAGGCAAAACTGTCAAATGTACTTGATATATCGATACACAACTAAGCGAAGGTATCGATATATCAGCCAGAAAAGCGTTCACTCTAAATACATTATCGAAGCGAGCGGTTTAATATAGACAATTCAAAGAAACAGACATTCATATTTTATAGTATTGAACACATATTTCATCAGAATATATTACCTTAACTTTGAATGTAAGCTTCTGCTGTGGAGTTTAAGGAAGAGTCTCAACCTTAGACAAATAAAGGGGAAGCACAGAAAAACATTACCGCAAGTTTCTTAAGCTATAAAAACTTTCTGCACTCCTTGGTATTTATTTTATTTATCAGGCAAGCTAAACTAAGCTCAAACTACACAGGAAATAACAGATTCTTGTAGGAATACACAGAAAGAACTCTTAACGATTCCAGCAGGCTTCTGCTGTAATTGTTAGATATTTTTCAATATTGGATTAGTCCAGCCTGATGGCCTCAGTTGCTCTGGCTACATTATTGTACTATAGAACTAATTCTAAGTTACAATTTAAGTAAATGAGTAAATAAATATTGGATTAATCAATGTTTAAACTCATAAGAATGCCTAAATATGCTTTTGTGCCCCAAGAGCTGGCACAAATGACTGTTTATGGCACAAAACTGGGCTTTAAGCCATAATAATTCAAATTAAATGAAATTTGAATATCTTTTATGCCGTCAACTGTTACAAAACTGCATTTAGATTTAAACGATTCCCCTTTTTCGTGCTCTATGGATGATTTGCGTGCCATTTGGCTGCATGTTTATATGGAAACAGATGTGCATGTTAATATTGTATAAAGCACAATAATCACAACAACAATAACAACAATTGGCGCACATAAATTGGCAACCAGGCAGCCAACAAAAAACAAAATATAAAATTTGTTTGCCATCATAAACAAAGCTGGAAATACTTATAATAAAAATATAAAAATGTCAAGCAATCGATGCGAAATGCCTTTTTGGCCACTTTAAATGCCAATTAAGAGTGTTATTGATTGCAAATTAGCTGATAATCACACACACACACACACACACACGCCTTTTGTTGTGACATAATCGCATTTATTGAGTGCACCTGTAGTGTATCTAGAATGTGTCATATTGATAAGTCCGGCCAAGCCAAGCCAAGTCCATAAATGCAATACTTATGCTCTTGACAGTCTGACAAATTCGATAAGCAACAAAACTTAGAGTTGCCAAAGCAACGGAAATTGTCTTGTCAAGTGTTGCCCCCAAGTGTCACTCAACTGTGTCCTCTGTCTGGGGGCTGGATATATATTGAAAATATTGTAATATTGCAGCTCAATTTTCAAATATTTAAAGTCGCTTCACAATCAAGTTGAAGTGCAATCCTTATGCCCCATAACTTTTCCTCTTTTGTAATTAAAAGTTTTAATTGAAAATGTTCAATGCATACAAAACGTGTGAAATCTGATTGCAAATACATAAATCATTGAAATGTGCTTAAACCTGAGAGCTCACACAGGAAGGGAGCGCCTGTCAATATTAAGCCATAAATTGCTGCAAAGAGTGTATTTGTGTGTATTCACAAAATATCTTACAGTATTATTTCCACATTGGTAAACAGAGGTAGCAGCTACCTGAAGCATATTCTGTAATCTTTATGAACACATGTTGCTGTTGAAATGATTTATATCAATTTCCTGAGCATATTGATCAATGATTTCATCTGCTGAATGCTTTGATTTCTGATTGCGATAACTTGCTTTCACAAATAATTTATTATCATGCAATTACTGAATGTTTCTTTTAGGAAATGTTTTCTTAACAAAGTTCTTAAAACTTGCTTAATGAAATGTATTATTGCATTCAGCAGGGATAAGAATTGGATCAAGTATCAAGTATCACTGATGGATAGGCATTCGAGCAGGATAATTCAGGAATTCTGGACGGGATCAGCAATTTGGGAAAAGTCAGCAGGAGAACATGTGCATTTTAGGGGGAATTCTCATTAGAAGTAGAAATAAGGTTCTTGGAAAGCCTTTTCTGGAAGCAGAACACTTAGGGGAAACTTAACCTAGGAAAGTCCTGCTTGTATTTAGAAAATATAATTGATAGGGATGTACTGCAACCTATGAGAGCCCTCGTACACCCTTCAGAGGGGCTTTAGTCTCTGAAGGGTGTAAAGCACCTCTGAAGGGTGTACGAGGGCTCTCATAGGTTGCAGTACATCCCTATCAATTATATTTCTCAGGGTTCTCATAGGTTGCAGTACATTGCTCCCACCATAATAATAATGATATTGTAATATATCATTGATCAAAACTTTCATCTTCCATTCATCAATGAGTTATTTTTATACTCTTTTCCCGAAACTTGGTACACATGTTGGTGTATATTCTCAGTTTATAAAGTGTCAAGATCGCCCCTTGACATACAGACTATTGTTTTTTTCGCGTCTCTTTCCGAATCCACAAATAACCAAATTATATAGGACTGGAAACAGAGTATTCTGCAGTCGGGTGCGTCCGATTGCAACGTTCTTACTTGTTTTAAACAAATTCTTTATTGTTACCATATTGATCTAAATCTTCAGATCTTTTAAGGTAGTACTTGGTACAATATTATTAAAAACCCAAAAAGCAACCAAGGAAAAATCGCTTTAAAAATCTATGAAATCAACCAAAGAAAAATAGCTTTAAAATACAATGAAAGTTTAAATAATTAATTAAAATTTGAGCTGTAGTTAGAGACCTTTAATTGTAGTAGTTTATTATTATTATTAAATAAGTGATTAATTAAAATTATAAAATATAAATGAACAATTGATAGAAACTGCCAATGTAGCTAGCTACTCAAAGCGTTAGCAATTAAATTAAAAATATGAATTGAAAGTTTTGCATGAAATGCTTTATTAATTCGAACTATAAAGTGTTCTAGGCAACAACAAAAAATATGCAGGCAAAAATGAAAATCTAAAAGAAAAGAGACAACGGCAAATATAGTGACAAAGTGTGAAAAATATTTTCATAAGCTTAATGTTGCATGTTGGCGCTGTTAGGGCGTGCGGGTTAGGGGTGGCGGAGGATGGAGGATGGTGTGCTTGCTGCTGCTGCTGCTGCTGCTGGTGGCGGCGGCCTATCAAGAAAAATGAAAATGAAAATTCATGCAAGCGTTGTGTGAATTTGTCAAGCGAAGCAGCTGATGCACATTTCTTGTGCAGCGCAAAATGCGGTCAAACAATTTGTTTAAGCAGTCTATTTTAAACATACTACAACGAATGGCCACAAATTCTAGTAAATGTTCTTCTTTATTTTCTGTTGTCTTTGTTTTTTTTTTTGGGCAAACTGACAGTTAAGTATGTTGGCGCGGGGGGAGGAAGGACATGCAAAACCAACAAAACCAAAAAAAAATGCCTAACAAGCAGCGGGGAAATTGTTTAATCAATGCCGCAACTCAAACTCTTTAAAAACTAAAATTCAAACAAAAAAAAAAGGAAAAATGCTGAGGCACACACACACATACAGACAGACAAGGATACGGCAAGGACGAGCACAAACAATAGCGTTTGCCAGTCGGCAACTTTTGTACCTGTAAAAAGGCAGCAGCAACAACAACAACAACAAGAACAAGCTAAGCAAAGCGTGGGCAAAAAAAAATCAAATTAAGGTTAAATACCACAAAGCGAGTATCACACACACACACACACAGTCGTACATACATATGTGTGTGTATATATGCTGTATAGTTATGCCTTAAATCCAAACTAAGCCAAAAGCATGCGGCAGACTTACACCCACACACACATACAGGCTCACAGCAGCACACACACACACACACACGTGAACTGGCGGCGGCGCCTGAAAGCAGGCAACACATTTTGGCATTTTCGCTGCTGCTTGTTATTGAGATTGTTGTTGTTGTTGTTGTTGCTGTTGTTGCCGTAGTTAAAGGCACCGTAGGCGTTGCCGCCGGAATTGTGTTGGCAAAATGATGGACAACAACAACAACAACAATAACAACGCTCAGCGGAAGTTGAGAACAGTCACGAAAGCCCTCGCGCAAAAAGAGGCACTAAAAATACATAAACAACAACAACAACAAGAACAACAACAAGCAAATCAACATTAATAACAAAATCCATAAATGAAATAATGTTGACTACATTTATTCGCGCATGACGTCAAGAAATAACAGCCAGCAGGCATTTGATAAATATAAATAAGGACATACGCATTTGAAATGCCTAAAAAATCGAAATACAATGGCCAAAATACTTTTGTTTGAACTTTTGCGTCCGTCATACAACCTTCCGCAGCTCCACCCCCACCAGCACACATGTAATGGCTGGGGCCCAACGACAACGACACACAGACCCATATAGCATTCGGCATTCGCCCACCCCCCTCCCACCCCCAGCTCCGCTGCTCAGCTGGAGCCACGAACATGTGTTGGTTGTAAACAGGAAGCATAGCCGAGGCAGCAGCTCCAAGAATGTTTTTGCCAGGCAAAAATTCGTCCTTTCTCTCTCTCTCTCTCTCGGCATGTTTTGCGCTCTCTTGCCAGCCTGGCCAGTAGCATGTTGCAAATGTCAAAGTAGCAAAAACCCGGAAATTCGAAGGACATGTTCGAAAAGGCTGCCTCAGAACACGACGCCCACTCATACACACACAACGCCCACACAGCGGCCTAAGAACTCTACACGCCAAGCTGTAGACATGCGCCCTCTCCAATTTGGCAAACACTCTCAGCAGAGAGCCACGCTCTCACGCTCTCATGCTCTCACGCTCTCTCAGTCGCTCAGCGCGCTCTATTTTGGAGCGTGTGCCTGTCTTTTGTTTTTGTTTTATTGATGGCCTCGCTGCTGATGTAATTGTTATTGTCTTTATTGTATGCCGGTAATACACACACACTATCACACACTCACAACACTCTCACACACACACACAACACTCTCACACACACAGTTGGGGCCGGGGGCAAGGCAGCTTTTTGTGTTGTTGAGCGCAAATGTAAGTCAACTTTAAGCGTCTTAAGCCAAGTTAGCGTCCTACGTGTGCGAGCTTTGACTTGACACTATGTGTTACGCCAGCCCCCTACCTACACCCCCACTCCCCCCGCACTCCCCCCTGCAACCCCAGCAAGCCCTGCAGCCATTTAGATCCTAAATTTGTGTGATTTGCAGCGCGTGTTTAAATTATTAACTAACTTAGCAGGCCGCCTTTTGTTACTGTTGCTTGTTTAAACTAGTTGATATACCTTTTTTTTATATTTTATTTTTGTTGCCCGGACGCGTCACGAGTTTCAGTTTAACAGCCACAAAAAAATTGCATGCTCACAATTTGTTTAGCATTTAATTTTTGGTGTGTGCTCAAGTTTCACTTTGTTTGTTGTGCAAATTTTCAGTTAGCATGTGTTACGTTTTATTAGTGCATAAAATAACAACAGCAACAAGAAGACGACTTAGATGATGAAATTGTCTTAAAGTTTCATAACAGATATGTTAATATTGTAGATAATATCTGGCTGGGAGGGGTGCGAGAGTTAGCCTGATTAGGCTGTCAGGCACACAGTGCGTATGCGTGTTCAAATATTACGCATACGCAGCTGTCTGTCTCTCTGTCTGTCTGGGAGGCGTGGGGTAGATTGAAAAAGCACTTAATCTTAACAAAAGGCTGCTTTTGCCATCTGTAAATAACAAGTATCCTTCACATTTTCATACTCAAGGCTGAACAATACGCATACGCACTGTTGCCTAGCTAATATTTGCACTCAATGTAGCCACAATGTTGTGGCTCACAATCAACACACAATTGCAGCACGTTTCAATTACGTACATTAAGTATTCATAGGGAACACATGTAATCGATAAACTCAGTTTCGATAATCAGCTTGTGAAATATAATTACAATTGTAGCAGTTAGCAAAGAGTTAACGGACTTAATTACTTAGCCTACTAGAATATTTATTGAAGATATATTCGACTTGCAGTCGACCTTGGTTTGCTGAATATAGTATACTCGTTTCTTCACATATCTTGGCGATAACTTTAATACATGTTCAGCTCTTTTCGATATCGATCAAAACATTTGAAATTTATACTTTAGAATGTGCGGAATTCTGATTTTGAGCTAGTCAAAGTTGAATTTAATTTAAATTGCTTGAACACAATTTCGAAATAGTAAATACGTTTGATATTTGATTTGGAAACTAAAAAGGAAAATCGATAACAATTTGGAATGAAAAATCATCGGAAATGGGAACAATATATTGATGTCATCTTTGTAATTCTTCCTTTTAGCGGCCCCATACCAAGACTGGTTTAACAATATCTGATTTTGGTCTTAGGCGTGGCCTTTGAAAATTAGAAAGTACATTCCGGCGGAGCAAGACTTTATGTCGGATGGTTATTTTTATCGATATCGATACTATTAACCATCATATTTATGTTATCGAAAATATACGTTCCTTTAATTCGATAAATGCACACAATTGTCATTCCCAATGTAGTACACTTTCCACCGATAACAAATACTCCCTTTAATCGTTTTCGATAACTATTTATTCTATTTCAACGATAATATTTCCGTAACTAGAGATGACAGTCTAACAAAAACGATATAAAATTGCGATGTCATAATAAAAGACCTTAAAATATGCAAATCATATGCGTTTTGAAATCCAATTGAAAAACAAAACTTTTAAGTTGCCAAATAAACGCATTTCTAGCTAGAATTTTGTATATTTTGTAAAATGCTAAATGAAATCTATTTGGCGCCTAAATGTAATCAAAATCACGCCCTCTAGGCTTAATGTTAAATAAACAATCAACAATCCGGAATCAGCTCACATATCACAGACAGAACACATTTCGAAGACCATTTCCATTTCCAATGACGTACGCAGTTCAATTGATGATAATGCCAATGCTGATAATAATAATAATGATCATGATGATCAAGAGATGCGCTGCGAGATACTATAACGAAATATATATTTTATTCGCTTTTTGTTTTGTTTTTGCCTAGTGCCAAGAATATGCAAATAAACAAATATTTGAATATATATAATTTCTTTTTTGTATACACAATTATACAAAGAAAAAGATACGAGACTAAAATTAAAGCAATTTTGGCAAAAGTATTTTAATGCAGCATTTCAATTGAAGAAAATATTTGCAACAGTTGCAGCATGATATTTGGAACAAAAGCGACCCCTTTCCAAAAGAGTATACCCCACTACAGTCCCCGCTACAGCCCCCGCAGTCCACCACCCTGCTGTTGAAACTAATGTGTGCTTTGTCTCATCACATTCGTCGTTTTGTGTGTCTGTTTTCATGTTCCACGCCCACGCAGCTAATTTACCTTAAAATTCATTTTCCATTTCATTTTCATTTAGAATTTGGTTTTTCTTTTTCTTGTTTGTAACTCTCGACTATGCTTTTCTTTCTTTTGCTTTTTTAATTGCCAAATATTTTGTGCACAATAGAATTTTGAGTCTGTACATGAAATATATGTACCTAGACCTCTATATAGCATATACGCACATATGTATCTATATATATATATATAAATATATAGTATATTTCAGAACTCATATCATTTTGTTTAGTATTTCGTTTCTTTGCTGACGCAATTATCGATTGTTTTAAAATAGTTTTGCTTGCTACGCGGTGCATAGCATAAGTAAGACGCATCAATTGAGTGCTCGTTAATGTCTTTACTTTATATACCCTTTAGACAATTGAGGGATAAGGGTATCTTGAAATCAGTAACTTATATGCAGAGGAATCTATTAACCAGTTGAGTTCATTTGGCATCATAAAATCATTAAAATTAGTCTTTAGCGAGCCTATAAACTTTGTTATCCTGTTCAAGTGTCTGCTGCTCAGGATCTATAGAAGCTAGAGTCAGCAAATTTGGTATGTGGCTGCTCATATATTATACAAACTTAAAGTTTGTGCCAAATGCTAGATATTCAAGCTAATACTCCCGAAAATAGATAAGCAGAAATATACCAAAAATCACAATTATTAACTTTAATCCTAGAATTAAGTTATACGCGTTGAATAAAATGCTAGCAAGCTTTGCTGGGTATCTCTATAGTTGAGAATTCTTATCTATTTCGACTTGTTTGGTTTTATTTTTTGCAATTGATAAAAGAATTGGCAATGTTACTGTTTGTGGCCTTAATTGCTGCTGAGCCGCAAGAAAAAAATACTGTTTTGAAGAAATTAAAATTGTTGCGTTAAGCGCCGGAAATCGAACGATGTGCGGCATTTTGTGGCTTAATAAATGTCTGCCTGATAGCGAGCGGCCAGTGGCGTCGAAAGGGGGGCCGGCGGCGGTGGTCTTAAGTATTAACCCCTTGAAAATCATAAAACTATGCGCTGTCCTTAATACTTTATGATGCACTTGATTAGAGTTTCTTGGAATAGCGATTATTGATAAGCTATTGACAAGTTATATATATGTACTATATAAAGACTAGTAAGCTATAGAATTTAAAACAGATATCATATTTCTATATTCTGTATATCATAGTATAATATATTTCAAAGCATTTGCTTGTTGCTGCCTGCTAGATTTTCTGTTTGTTTGTGCGCTCATTTGTCAAAGCGGCTCTTTTACAAAAACAATTAACAATTGGTAGACTTTGTTATATATATAAAAATATATATACATACAGATATGTATAGACTCTATATAGATAATGTTTACGATAAAAAATGGCGCATAAATCAATTTTGGCTGACAATCGCTGTGAAAATTGCAAACATTGCAAATTTATTTGTATATTGGCTTTTATTTTGAACTGTCTGAGGTTTTTGCTTTTTTTATCACAGTATTTGAGGGGTTTTGGGGGGAAAGTAATGGAAATTAGTAGACAGCACTTAAATGGTTGCTTTGCAATAGTTTATTTAATTGAGGGCTGCCGATTTGTATACTATATCAGACTGTAAACAAACGATTATTGTGTTTGGTGCAAAAACAAAAGAATTTTTTGTTTAAATGAAATATGAACAAGGCGTGTTAGTATCTGTGTGTGTGTGTGTGTGTGTGTGTGTGTGTGTGTGTGTGTGTGTGTTTGGTTTGGTTTGGTCAACAGGAAATCAAAGTATTGATGATAATGTTGATGGGAATGTTTGGGCTGAAGGGCAGCTAAGCGAGAGATTGATGGCTTAAATGGAAAATGAGATTATGTGAATTAGTCTTGTATCAGATAAACCTTGAATTGTTGTTATACTAACAATAAACGAGCATAAATAAAGGGAAATACATTAAAAGGTAGTTCAGGTGAGTTTTTATAGCAAATATTTCAGAGATTGATGGCCTAAATGCAAAATGAGCTAATGTGCATCAGTCTTGTATCAAATAATGCTTGAATTGTTGTTATTATAAAGGAAAATTAGATCAAATAAGTAGAAGTAAATAATTAGTGAGTAATTGATGATTTAGTTGAGAAATTAGCTGAATAGATGGAATAAAATATAATATAAAATCGCTGTGAATTAGTTTTCTAACAAATAACCTTTAAAATGTGGTTAAACGAGACAAATTTAAGAGAAATAGCTAAAAAGGTAGATCAGGTGAATTATGAGGACAGCTGGGAGATAGATGTTGTGGATTGAAAGATAGATAAACATAATAATAGAATAAATGAACAAAACAACCGAAAGTGAAACTTGTTAGAGATAATCTTATAAATTGTGGTTTATATATGATTATATTTGGATGAAAGAGTTGAAATATAGATCACAATGCATTTGAAAACGTTCTCAAGTAATAAACAAATCCTGGCTTTTATAATACTCAGTTGAATATTAAAATCTTGCTTGTTATAATGATTTACTTGACTTACAAATTAAACAAAATGTCAGCGTATACAAAACTTAATACTTTATGGGCTAAGGTAATAAAACAAATTAGATTCTAACAAGCTTATTGATTGGCGTTGACTTTATTTACATTCAAGTACAATAAAACTCGGACCGAGCAGCTGTTTCAGTTCAAAACTCATTTGTGTCAACTGTCCATACTGTCAAACTGTCATTAGCTGGCCAAGCAAAAGACAAAGATACTATAGCGGACATAAAGATACAATATATGGGTTGGATTGTGTGTATATATAGTAGGGGCTTTCAATAGGAGCCTCTAAGCATATGAAATATTCAATAGTTTATTGCCAAGTCAAAATGGCTTATAATTTGTTTGCAGTACCACATCCTGACATGCTAGCCAAATGGATTACCGGCTTGCCTGGCCAATGAAAGATGGCTCCGGCCCGTCCCGGCCCGGTCCGCCCCAGCCCGTCCCGGCCCACCCCATTGGCTGTCAGTTGGTAACAATGCATAATTGATGACTGTCACATGCGTGGCTTGGCAGTGGAGGGGGTGAGGAGAGGGTGCTTGTGTTCCATTTATGAGTGGTACATACCTATGAAATATGCAACAAAATGCTTTGGCCAATTACAAGCAATTTGTCCAAAATGGCAGTGGCAAACAGGGCCAGGCCAAGACTTGCAGTTGAGTTCATTAAGTTAGTTGGCTTTTCATTTGGTTTTAGCCATTTTGCAATTAGTTTGTGGCTGCACTCGGTTGACATTTTGGCTGTTGCTGCCTCATTCCCAACATTGTTGTTGCTCTTGTTGATTTCTCGTGCTCGTTTTGTTTAAATGACATTTCTATTTCTTCAAGTAACTCATACAAGCTCACATTCTCTGTGTGTGTGTGTGTGTGTGTGTATTGGCAACCCTCTCTACTGCAGCCCCACCCCCCGCACTACCCGCCAGCGTCGTCGTCGCTGTCGTCTGCCACTAATGTGGCGTACATTTTTTGGCTAACACTTTATCAAGATGGCAGACGCCTTGGCACTTGGCCAAAAGCAATGCACAAAACTATAAAAGGCTACCTAGCCATCAGCTGAGTAGAACAGGCGCGCGCAGGGAGGGACGGCGGCTGGTAGCTGGCAGCCTACACCTTGAGTCCTGCCACAAAAGGAAGCCGCCTCCGCTGTTGCCAGGCCAATGATCAGGAGTCAAGTGCCCAACTCGAAAGTTGGCCTAATTGCAGGCGCAAATATGGCAATGCAATTGCAAGAAACTCAGCAAAATTATGAGTCAGCCTGTTTTTGTAGCCCAGATTGTGGGCGTGGCACGGGCCATATTCATATTTGCATTTTAAATTGGTTTGCCTACACAGTAAGAAATAAAGGTTCAAAGAAGAAAATACACTTAAAGAAATTTAATTTTAGAAATATTTACACTTTAAATGTGAACTCAATCTATTTATTATATTTGCTGTAGTTGAGAAGTCCTAAATAAAACGTGGCAGTTCTCAAGAATATAGAAAGAGCATTTGAAGTTATTTTTTTTCTTTATTGTATACAATATTACCTTAAAATTAAAATTATAGAAATGAGAAATTAAGGAAGGAATTTCAGGAAAATAAGCCTTCAACTTCACATTTAAAGTTGCAAAGTGTGAAATTTAACATCTTGTAACTTTTGGGCATGAATGATAAATTGACTATCTCAAAAGAAGTTTTAAAATTAATTTAACAATCGCTTAAAAATCATTAAAAAAGAAGAATTTTGTTTTTTTGTTTTTACCAAACTGATCTGGATCTTCAGAAAACTTGAATTTAAATGACGAAAAAGTTATTCCGCATAAAAATCTGTTGAGTTGTGCAAAAGTTGTGCGAGTTGGAGATCTGGAAAATTTTAAAATAAACCATGACATAAAACCATGCGACTTGGGGATCTAGGAAAATGTGGAACTTTATGTTAACATTTTTATAACTTTCAGCATGAATTTAAACGTATAAACTGTTTTAAAACAAGTTTTGAAACAGGGTTTTATCATGCAATAAACTATTATTGATGTCGCCAAAACTAAGAATGTAAGATAGAAAATTTTTCAAAAATTATCCCAAATTGGAAAACATTTAAAAAAAATTCAATAAAATTACCTTTTGCCGAAATGAACTAAATTTAAATGCCAAATCAAAGTAGGCAACATACCACAATAGAAAAGTCATCCCGCTTGAAAATCTGTTAAGTTTTTAAGAATATAACGCGCAGGAAAAGTCTCGAAGGTCTGCTAATGCTATTTGCTGTTTTTCGCTCAGTGTAGGGACTGAAATATATCTTATTGGTAATACGACTCTTGGCATTTTGTTGCTAAGAGTTTTAGTGCTTGTCCCTTGCAGAATTTGCACCCCGCTGTGCCCGCTGTGGCCGCTGCAGCTGGCGACAGCGTGCGCCATTTGTCTTAACCTTCAAGAACATTTAGACGTCATTCATCTCTCATAATTTCTGTGCGAAATCCAAACGATTTGTTTTTCTTTAGAGTTTTGTTTTTGTTTCTTAAGCTTTGCGAGCGCTTTGGTATTTTTCCACGGCATCTAGCCTGGTTAAAGGTATTAGTTTTAGCCATTTTCCCTGTGTGCCTGCTCACAAATTAAATTTAGCAGCGTTTGCTGTTTGTGTTTTCTTTTCTATTCCTTTTTTCTATTCCTTATTATTTTTGTTTGATTTTGTTATTTTGGCTTACAGTTTTTGGCGTCGCTTTTAGCGCGCGACTTTTTATTTTTGGTTGGCTCATTGACATTTGCCGCATCCTCATCCTCATCATCAGCCTCAGCCTCATCTTCAATCTCTGATTGCCATTCGACGAAGCGTCGTCACCGTCACTCGAGTCATGTGCAAATCTGCTTGCTGTCCGCTGTGCAGACGTCTGTGGCATGCCACTTTGGGGGGTGCCATGGCCCTGGCCCCGGCAGCCGACCACCCTCGCGTGCCCAGTTTGATTGCTTTATGGGGCCAGCATAAAGCAGCTAAAACAGCGCCGCGGTTTTGTTTGTACAGGAGACGACGCTCAAGGACGTTGATAAGATAAAGTGTAGTCAAACAGTAAAATGAATGGCCAAGGAAGCAGCAGCTGAAGCAGAAGCTGAATCATATTATTCCCCCCCTGCCCCCCACACACATTTAACAAATGGCATTTAATTTTTTAATGTGCCCCACAAACAGCCAAGTTTTGAATTGAAGTTGCCCCAGCAGCTGTGGCACCCAAAAGCTTCTCAAATATTTTGTTGTATGCTAATTTGGAGTGTAGCCTTGAAGTGAAATTGGCACCCATTAAGGATTCCCTCCGTGTGTGTATTGTTAGCCAGGAATGTCTTAAATAGGCTTACAGCAAAGTTATTAGAGGGTTATATATGAGCAAAGCATTATCATTAATAATGTTGCAATTGCTAAGCTACTTTACAGTTAAGGAACAGATTTATGTTAAGTTACATATGTTACTTAACATTTTCTTTATTACTATGTTAAGATCTGTGTGTTTGTGGGTGCTTCAAGAGTTAAACAACAGATTTCTGTTAAGTTACATATGTTAGTTAACATTTTCTTTATTACTATGTTAAGTTCTGTGTGTTTGTGAATGCTTCAAAGAGTTAGAGAACAGATTTCTGTTAAGTTACATATGTTACTTAACATTTTCTTTATTACTATGTTAAGATCTGTGTTTTGTGAGTGCTTAAAAGGTTAAGGAACAGATTTATGTTAAGTTACATATGTTACTTAACATTTTGTTAAGATCTGTGTTTTGTGAGTGCTTAATAGAACAGATTTATGTTAAGTTAGATATGTTAGTTATAGAACAGATTTATGTTAAGTTACATATGTTAGTTAACATTTATTTATTACTATTTTAGCTCTGTGTGTTTTGTGAATGCTTAAAAGGTTAACGAACAGATTTCTGGTTAGTTACATATGTTACTTAACATTTTCTTTATTACTATGTTAAGTTCTGTGTGTTTGTGGGTGCTTCAAGAGTTAAACAACAGATTTCTGTTAAGTTACATATGTTAGTTAACATTTTCTTTATTACTATGTTAAGATCTGTGTGTTTGTGAGTGCTTAAAAGGTTAAATAACAGATTTATGTTAAGTTACATATGTTACTTAACATTTTGTTAAGATCTGTGTTTTGTGAGTGCTTAATAGAACAGATTTATGTTAAGTTACATATGTTAGTTATAGAACAGATTTATGTTAAGTTACATATGTTAGTTAACATTTATTTATTACTATTTAAGCTCTGTGTGCCTTAAAAGTCTCACAATGTTCTGTTTGGCTTCACTTTAATAACACTCATTTTCAAGTAGCTTCAATGTTAAGTTACATATGTAATTTAACATGCTGCTAACAGCTTTTTATGTTAAGCTCGCTCACAAAGCTCTCTCTCACAACAACTCCAGCTGACTAAGAAGCTCGCTGTTATGCAGCGCTGTTAAGCTTGTATCTCTGTTAAGCTTATGTTAATGCGACTTTTATATAGAAAAACATGCACTTAATCATTGAATCAATCGCATAGACTGCTTTAACCACATTTTGAATGATAAATTAAGCTGGTAGTGATAAATTGAAAGCACATTCGCATCAAAAATTCACAATAAACACATAAATAGTTCTCCATTGACAGTTGCCCCTGAAAACTAGAAATGCTTCTAGTATTCCAAATTTTCATTTTTTTTTTTGGGTTTTTTTCTTGTATTCTGTTTTTTCGTTAATCCCCTGCTAAGGCCCCCACACAAATATATGTCAGCATACCGCCTTTAACTATGCCATTAAAATTAAGAATAGCTAAAGAATATTTGAAATATTATGAAATTTATGAGCACAAATTTCACACAAAATTTAACCAAATTTACTACTTATTTCAAAAAATATATAGAAAATTTAAATAGTAGATAGTTAATATATATATATATATTGTGAAAATAGTATGTGTGGCGTTAAATATGAACAAGAATTTACAGCAAAGGCCATGCAATCAAATATTTTGTAGTATTTATTTTTATTGTCTTGATTAGAGCCATCATACATACATATGTATGAATGTATGGTTTATACATACATATAACTATGTATATATATGGGTATGTATATCATTGCGATATGGATATTATACAATACCAGGAGATTGCCTGGCATGGGGCCAATAAATGCGACTGCAAATGAAAACGAAACAAAATGGTATATAAAATGAAAACACAGGCAGCCGGCCAGGCGTGATATTATAGAAAGTAGAAGTGCCAACAAAAAACAACAACAACAACAATTATGATAATGACAACAAATGTGTGCAACAAAAATTCGATACAAATAATACAAATCAACAAATAAAATGCACTTCATAAATGATGTGCAATTAAATGCAATTTGCAACTGTTTTTGAGTGCAGTTTGATATAAATTAGAAATATAAATGGTTTCTTTTTTTGTTTTGTTTTATTTTATAAACATTCTATTGGTATTTACACATTGATTGTGATTCAGCTGGTCGCCTTTTCTAGCCATTTATTTTAGCCAGACAACAATCTGTCTCAACGACTCGACCCGCTCGTATCTCTCAGTTACAATTTTTTACCTTTATTTTTTTTACCTAACGTTCATAAAGTTGTAGAGGTTTTGGGTTGGTAGTGGGGGGCTATTGGGGATCTTGTTGTGTAATTTATTGGGGTCATTTGCACTTGGCATGCTATTCACACCAGCCGGGGATAGTTTGCACAGCTCGAGGTTGTAAATAACAGCAATACCAGCGCATATGGAGAGCCAGGTGGCATCAAAAGGCGGAGGGGGGCACATAAAATGCTCCACGTTTGCCTGATAAGCCAAGACATTTTGATTGCTTTCAATTCATGGTAGTTGGTCAGCGCTTTTATGGTCTCTCTATAAGACAGTTTTGTATTGGAAACCATTGAGAAATAATTGATTTTCAATTGATAAGAAAACGAGACCAGGAAGGCAAGTTGATTTAAAGCTGTGGCGCGCTTTTACTAAGATTTGTCTGTGTGTGAATTTACATATAATGTTAACCAAACAGCTGTAACATAACAGAGCGGTTAGTACAGCTGCAGCTGTTATTTACATTTAAACATATAACATAAGTATGTTAAGCAACTGTTAATAAGTTAACAGCGATCTGTTATAAACTGCTTGACAGTGCTAGCAGTATTAATAATTAACTGTTAAGCAGCTGTTAATAAGTTAACAGCGAACTGTTATACACTGCTTGACAGTGCTAGCAGTGTTAAAAATTAACTGTTAAGCAGCTGTTAATGAGTTAACAGCGAACTGTTATACACTGCTTGACTGTGCTAGCAGTATTAATAATTAACTGTTAAGCAGCTGTTAATGAGTTAACAGCGAACTGTTATACACTGCTTGACAGTGCTAGCAGTATTAATAATTAACTGTTAAGCAGCTGTTAATAAGTTAACAGCGATCTGTTATAATCTGCTTGACAGTGCTAGCAGTATTAAATTTTAATTGTTAAGCAGCTGTTAATAAGTTAACAGCGAACTGTTATACACTGCTTGACAGTGCTAGCAGTGTTAAAAATGATTAATGTTAACGAAATGTTATTTAAAAACTCTGGAGTTATTTAAACATTGCTTCTTAACTTACATCGTAAACTTATTCAGGAGCAGATTTTGTTTATAGGGCTTATTTTCAGAATAGTTTCTTAATAGTTTATATTAAGCTTAATAAAAGCTTAATCAATTTAAAGAAAGTCTTTCGTAAGTGTCTTATTGGAGTATAAAAGGCACATTTCAAATGTGCTTTACTGTTAGTTAATTTTGAATAGTATTTTTAATCTAAGACAATTTAACTTGGACTTCGAGGCGACTAACAACCTAACATATATAATATGCCGTTGAATGCTGCTATAAGTAAATACTGTCTGTAAATTGACTATATAAATACAAATGACTGTATCTTGTAACAAAGTGCAGTTTGGCTACAGAGTTCAATTTGCTGGCACACAAATTTCAGTATGTAGTAATTTTAAAAATAAGAAAGAAGCTGATCCGATCTTTATAGCCACACATCCAGTCGCAAACCGTGTGAGTGATTTATGCCGCATCACAATCATGACAAATCTAAATATAGAATATTACCAAACAAACAAACAGTTGCTGTAAGTTATGACACCTCACAGATACAAATGATGAGCTGCATTAGTTGTTGTCGCTTGAAACATTGCATAACAAATGTCAGACATTGCTTACTTAATACTAAACAACAACAACAACAACAATCGTTGCAACTTGTTGAGTTTTAGAGAGCTTTCGTGTGGATTTTGTGATCTAATGCGATACTTTGTGTATTTACCTTATCTGCGATATTTAACTATCACGAGCGGCTGTAAACCTGCGCCCTCCCCCGCTCCTTAATCCAACAAACTGCACTCAGAGAAATATATGACATAGAAATCAGACAAATCGCCTTATATTAAGCCCATAATTACTTCTATTTAGTAGAACTAATTTCCAAATTTGAGAAATCTAATTTTTAAATGTTATTTTTTTTATTTTTATTATTTTTATATTATTATTTTTATTTCATTTTTGTGAGCGTGCACATTCATATTTTTGTTCAGTGCGCTAGTCAATTTGCATTCATTAGATACACATAGCAAACATCAAGATACAGATACAGCTGCGAATGAAGCTTAAAGATACACTTTAAGCTGTGGACTTGACTGTGTGCTGTTGTTGTTGTTGTAATGTTAGTTAGTTATTGTTGCTGTTTTGTTGTTTGCTCGCAGGGCACAGCTGGCAACAACCTCGACAAACAACAACGAGCAGCACTTCAAAGACGAAAGCGTGCTCAACTATTTTCATACTCGTAGCTTGTGTGTCTGCTGCAAGTTTTTCTTCTACACATTTCATTCTTTACCCTGCCCTGCCCACTTTATGCTACCTCCCCCTTACCCCCCTCACCATCACCCGCAGCTGCTACACTTGCTACACTTTTTATTCAATTAACACACTGCCAGGCCGGGCCAGGCAAGAGCCAAGTGCCTGCTGGCAGACGCTACCAAGGCGAATGAGGCATGCATTAATTTATGCCAACAACAACAGCAACAACAACAATTATATTAACAACAACAAATACCACAAGCAATTGAAGCAGCTGCCAAAATTGACTTAATTTGTTATATCTACAATCAAAATAAAAACAACAAAAAAAAATAAAAAAATAGAGGCATTAAAAAACAAACGCACATCACGAAACCTTTACCCAAGGCTTCGACCATCAATATTTAGTTGCAACTCATAGAAATTTAGTTACATTTAACCCTAAAAAGCCCTAAAACACCTTAATCCCCCCCGCCCCCGCCAGCACACTGCTAAGATGCACATGCAGTCGTCAAAGTGGCTATAAAAACAAAGTACATTGAACAAGAATATTGCACTCGTAAAAAGGCGAATTGCTAAATTCTAAGAGAATGAAATGTATGAAAGAAATGAGAATGAACGACTTAAAGATACCCTGTAAGTACAACTAAGCTACAGAAAGTGTTTTGCATAGGAAAGAAATAAGTAGTATCAAAAGTCTGTTGAAATAAGCGTGTATTTTACTTTATAGTCCTTTTTCCTATATTTCATTTCAAGCACTTTCAAGAGTTGCATATTATATATTCCAAATTTGAATCTGTAATCAATTACGTAGTGCTTTTGATGACCTGCATACCAAATTTGCTGATTCTAGCTTTAAGGATCTCAGAGTTCTGAAGGGAGAGCTAAACTCAATTTTGATACAGTAAACTTATACACTGTATAGGATGACAGACATTTAGCCACTTTTGATTACAGAGTATACAAAAAAGATAAAAAACCTGATGAATAAAGTGAATAAAAGTGTGTGCAAGGCAACAAGAAATTGTGAATGCATTGCATTTGATGAAGGCGTCGAGGGGCAGTCGTTGGATGCATGGCTGGGGGGGCTGGAAGGGGCAAGAACTGGGCTGTTGAATTGACTGCAGCAGACTCATTTCAATGAAATAAAAAACACTTAAGCGGCAACTGCAACAGCGACAATATTGAGGCAAAAGAGAATTGAAAACGAGAGGGAGCAATATGTATAAAAGAATGGGTGGCAACTGTGGCAGCCACTTGCAAAATGAAAATGCTTGCGGTCCTTCAGCTTACCCCCAAAACGGTGGCAGCTTCATTAAAATTTTTGGTTTTCATTTCAATTAAGTTGCGGTTAGTGGCCGGAAAGTGCTAACAAAATGCGGGATGGCTGTCATTTAGTGGGTGGCAAGAAGAACGAAAAAAACAAACACTTTAAGTGGGAAAGATTTTGAGAGAAGACTGAATAATAAGTTGGCCAAGAAATTGTTATTGTTGGTAATTAAAAAGAGGAAGTGCAAATGGATGCCAACTGGATTAATAATAGAATTAAAATGTCAAATATTTTATAAGTTTCTCAGTTGCTTAAGAATAATGTGAGTAATTGAAAACTTCCTTCAGCAAAGAAATAAATTCTCTAAAGTGTCAGAAGAGGAAGTTTTAAGAGCAAGAATTACCAAAAAATGTTAATGAACATTAACATAATTCTGTTATGCTGTTAGCAGAACATAGCTGAAAGCATAACATAACATAATTCTGTTATGCTGTTAGCATAACAGCTAAAAGCATAACATAACATAACATAATTCTGTTATGCTGTTAGCATAACATAGCTGAAAGCATAACAGAGCTCATTGCTGTTAAGGCTTACAGGAATAATTAGAATTTCTAATGTTAAATAACATAATGTAGAATGTATGTAAAATAGTTAAAAGATATTGAAAAATAAATGTAAAATAAATAAATTTCTTTTGAATATTCGTTATTTTAGCAAATTTCAAAGATATTCTAAGCTATGAAAATTGATTTAAGAAAACAAATCAATTAGCATCAATTAAATTTATAACACTGACAGATTTTCGTAGTATTTTATTTAGGGTTACTATTTTTTAATAATATAATTCTCTTGAAAATTCAATTAAATTTCATATCATAGCATTTTTAATAGCTTCCCACAGAAAAAAACACTTGACTAAACAAACAATTTTAGCAACAATATTTATGGCGTGCAAAAGCCTTTAAATATTAGAAAAATGTTTTTATTTTTAATAGCTTGAACTCAAACATATTCCCACCTGTGCGTTATACGAAAAACACAAGGAAAAACCATAATGAATAGCAAGAAATGCATAAGTTTTCTAGTTGATTTATGTCTGTTCAATTGTTGGGCATATTTGCCAGGCCATTGGGATGCCAACAATTCTTTTTTGGTAACATCTTTTTGGCTTTGATCTGGGCAATGTATTTGGCAGCAATGGCATCCATCAGTTTACTGCTGCTCCAAGTTATTAAGGTGCCAAGTTGTAAAATGCCAAACTAACAACTGGGTCAAATGAGGCGTATGCGTAATGTATGGATTTGAATTGGGGGAGGCGGCGCGGCGCGGCGCTGCGGGGCGCCACCTGCCAAATGTTTGCACACTTAATGAGCCAATAAACTGAGTTAAGTTTCCCAGCTAAATCAATAAAACTGCAGTTGGCTTTGGCCTTTGTGTGAGTGTCAGGGTCTGTGACCACTAAAAATGCTTAATTATTACGATCAGCCATTTCTTCTTAATTACTTGGCATTCAAACGGCCAATGACTAAAACAAATGGTGCGCAGTAAATGCGTTAACGTAAAAACCTGTGAAAGTGTCAAAAAGTTGAAGAAGAACGCCCCAGTTCCTTGCTCCCGACTGGGGTATACTCTGCTCCCAGTCACTTTCCTATTTTCTAATTTGTGGGGTTGGGCATGGTTTGAACTGAAATTATTTAGTTTTCATCTTTCAAGGACCTTAACAGTACTCACTGTACCAAATTTGAGTAACTCTAGCTATAAATTTGTGGGAGTTATAGGCTCTTCCGATTTGCGGGTGCATGGGAAACCAATCTTAACAGTTTATCAACATATATTCTTCATACGACAGATGAACAATGACATCAACCAAATATACTCTGTTTGCCCTGCCTTTAGAGTATAAATTAATAGAAAATTCAACAAATTTTTGATGAAATTCATTTGTGCATTTTAGCTTAAACCAAACTGTTGAAAATATTTGGCACAGTGCACAGCATTTTTAAATGATTGCTGTCCATTTGGCTGCCACCCCGGAGCCCTCTGCCCCGCCTCTGAGTGCCACTATGGCTGCTGATGTATGTGCCACATCCGTTTCTGCCCCACTCCCTCTCTCCTACTCACTCTATCTCACTTTCTGTGTGCACAAAAAGGCAACATGCTGATTTTTGTGTTTTCCTTAATGAATTTAGTCACCTCCTCCTGCTACTCCGCAGCTCAGGGGACCCCGCGTCCACCCTCTGTCTCTCTAAATGACTTTTGATGTTTGATCACAAGACGAACGTGCAGCGGACTCTATAAGAATAACGAGTATTACCGAGTGCTTTTGTGTATTTTGTACTATTTGTGTATTCTGCTTATTAAATTTGTACTTTTAATTGCCCAAATTGTAAAAATAAAATAATATTTAAAAAAAAAAAAATACACACACATGTCGTGCAATTTTGGTCTGTGTTTGACTTTCATTTGCGTGTATTTGCACAGCAATTCTATTAATTTTTATTAATTTCAATTCTTCTATTTGCTTTTACTCTTTGCAGGTGAGTGCACATTTCTTCCCCTGCAAATATAGTCGAAATCAAATTTGATTTGGGTGAGTATATATGTACATATATCTTTTGCGGGTGGCTGCCAGCCAAAGCGTTGAGTACTACAATTTTATAATAAAGCAAAGATTTATGCTCTAAAATATATAAAATTGCAAGCGGAAATTCAGCTGCAGTTTTTTCCCAACCAATTGAAGGATTTTCTTACATTTAATTAATTAAGAGAAAGTCGGATGTCAGGGCAAGCAATTTCTCAGCATTTTCTCAAAAGTTTTTCTAATTTGATTAAGTGTGTGCGAGTATAAACAATTTCTTAACACTTTTCTCAAATGAAGAAATCTCTAGCTTTTGATTTAATTAAATTGGCTTCAAAGTGCAAATGCTTCAAGGACCTTAATAAACTTGCAGAAATTACTGAGCTGAGATGAATTTAGTAATGAGTTGTATTCAATTTAAAACTAGCCAATTTGGTTTAATTTACTTTGAGAAAATATTATATTTTTTCTACCATGACCGCTATTTGATATAGTTTTTTGACTTGTATCTGTAGCTACAATATTGAGAGGCAACTGTACCAAATTTCATCAAAATTGCTACTGCAGAAGAATAGTTCTCAATTTTTTGAGTAAATGTTATATTTTTTCTACCATGACCGCTATTTTATATAGTTTTTTGACTTGTATCTGTAGCTACAATATTGAGAGGCAACTGTACCAAATTTCATTAAAATTGCTACTGCAGAAGAATAGTTCTCAATTTGTTGAGTAAATGTTATATTTTTTTTACCATGACCGCTATTTGATAGATTTTTTTGATTTATTTCTGTTGCTACAATATTGAGAGGCAACTGTACCAAATTTCAACAAAATTGCTACTCCGGAAGAATAGTTCTCAATTTTGTCTAGTTTACTTTGAGGAAATATTATATTTTTTCTACCATGACCGCTATTTGATATAGTTTTTTGACTTGTATCTGTAGCTACAATATTGAGAGGCAACTGTACCAAATTTCATCAAAATTGCTACTGCAGAAGAATAGTTCTCAATTTTGTTTAGTTTACTTTGAGGAAATGTTATATTTTTTCTACCATGACCGCTATTTGATATAGTTTTTTGACTTGTATCTGTAGCTACAATATTGAGAGGCAACTGTACCAAATTTCATCAAAATTGCTACTCCAGAAGAATAGTTCTCAATTTTTTGAGAAAATGTTATATTTTTTCTACCATGACCGCTATTTGATATAGTTTTTTGACTTATATCTGTAGCTACAATATTGAGAGGCAACTGTACCAAATTTCATCAAAATTGCTACTCCTGAAGAATAGTTCTCATGATAGACATGCCAGCGTATGCTTAATTATTGAAATATTGTAATTTTGTCATTCTAAACTTGAACTTATATACCTGAGGCAGCTTAGATTTTTTGTTATAGATTGCTGAACAATTATTTTAATGCTCAACATGACAGTTAAACAATTCGCAAGTCATAAAGTTTATAGATGAACATTCTCGAGGAAAATCTTTGCCAGGTTTTTCAAATGCACTTTTCTGGCTGCAAAATTGGACTTCGGCATTGGTTAAAAGCCAACTTATGCTAAATTTACACACAGAGGCAGCACATTAATAAGAAATATAGTAAAAATTTAATACATTAATAATAACAACAATAGCAATCCAATACACATACATACAGAGAACACCAGCACACAACAACAATAACAATAAACAGCTCAATTAACGCCAGTCAGAGACGACATCAGCAGACAGCAGTCAAGGGGCTGGGTGAGCTGAACGGGGGGCATTGTGTGGATGCATTCATAAACCATACAAAATTACTAGTTTCAAGTAGTTTCACATGCGAGTGCGCTACGGCAATTAGAAAACGCGGTTACATCATTTCGGGTTAATTTTCATTCAGAACGGAAATAAAAAAAAACTATACAAAAAAGAAACCCGCAGCCAAATAAACTTTTATCCATTGCATGTCACATATTTTCCATACACAATTTATTTCAAATAGTCTTCTTTTTTCTATGGTTTTGTTTTAAATAGTTGAGGATTTTCTGGCTACATGAAAACTGAAATTTAACACGCGCCTTTGATTTTAAGTTCTTTTTTGTTTTTTTTGTTTTTTGTGTTTACACATTTTTAGAACTGTCAAAAACAAGTGTCGCAAATTCTTTGTTGAAAACTGAAGGAATTAGTGAAAAGCAACGCATTATTTACGTACTTGTATTATAGTATATACATATAGTTCTAGCAAATTGGAAATATTTGCGGTCTCTTTGTCAAAGGGGCAAAGAATTCTTGGCCAGATAATGCTGAAATTTGTCTGCTGTACAAGAGTTATTTAGCGATTCGATTGGTTAAAGATTATGATATATATAATATGAAAAGAACAAAGAAAAGCGAAGGATTAAAACTGTTTCTAATCATAAAACATGAAATATTTCATATAAAGTGTATTAATAAACGCAAACAGCTGTTGCTATGCTCTCTCGAGAGCATTAAATTCTTCGTCTCTGCTTTGTGCGACTTTCGTAAACGTTTTACTACGCTTTCCGCTTGCAACGATTGACTATTTGAGCTTAAAATCTTCTCCTTTGAGCCTGTGGAATGTTAACTATTCGCATATAACTTCAAAAAAGCAATAATAATTGGTATTTTATTTAGGATTGTATGTAGTATTTTATAAATTACTTGTTTAGCATTATTTTTTATTGGCCTAAAAGTATTTCTTACCATTTGATATTTATTTTTTGCTCAGAAATAAAAACTTTTTCTTGAGATTTCGATTTCAATGAATAATACTTATTATTTTGTGAGTTTTATATTTTGCTTTGCAATTAAAACTTAATATTTGGGGTTTATCTTTTTTTCAGAACATAAAACTTAATTGGTAATTTGATTCATTTCTTAATTGAATAATTCAGTATTATTTGAAATCTTTGTTTTAAAAACAGTCCAAGAAAATTTCAAATAATTTAAATTCTGAAACCGGTTTTCATTTAGTTTCTTATTGGTATATTTTTAATATATTCCGAAAAATACCATTTTAATTTAAAAACGGAAAAACAGCATTATAAGCGATTCGGAATGAATAGTTCTCGGAAATGGGTACACTCCTCTATATTTATCACATAGCGTTTATCGCTAGTCTGAGCTACTATACAGCGTCTCTCTACTGATTGAAAGCAATTGTTTTGAATACTGCACTTTGTCTGGCAAATGATGCTAATCGCACACAAAAGAAACTAGAAAATCCCGCAATTCCCTCAATTTGGCCCGCACCCCGTCAAAATACTACTAGTTAAAGCCAGTTGGGCGTACTTAAAGCGTCTGCCAGTTTGAGCTGATAAATAATGCCAAAATTACCAGTTTGATGAGGATATAACTCAAATAAGCTACGAATTGAGTGTAAAGTCTCCGAATTGAGTGGAACTCGTTTGTGGCGCCATCTAGCGCTGGCTGGCGGTAAAGCGACATGCGCGCGTTCCTTCACGCAGAATTTTTGCATATTTTCATGAATGAAACAAATTTGTTTTTATTTATAGTGATAGAAAGAGAGCGCAAGAGGGGCAGAGTGAGAGATAGAGACGGCACACGCACAATTAAGAGCCAAAAATGTTTTCACTCCAATTCCAATTTGAATGAATTGTACTTTGTATTTTAGCTAGCGAGCATTTTGTATATGTGTATAAGTATGTATCTATGTATGTACCGAGCACTTAGATATGTGCCGATAATTATATTTATAAGCTCTATAAAACTTGCCAAATGCTCCGTATCCGTTTAGTTTTTAAGGCCAAATGTGATATGAAAAAAAAAAAATAATGTTAAGATATGCGCAGTAATCAATCAATTTGACAAATACGTTTAATTAAAATACAAAAACTGATAAGGCGACGTCTGTTGATAAAAAATAACTTCAAATTTCAAATAATTTCCAAGGTTTTACTCTCATATATGTATATTTCGATAAAAAAAACCTTATTTCAAATAATTGCGCCTTTGATATATTTGTTTCTACTACTTTTTGTTTTTACTACACTTGCTGCTACTATTTGTTTTCAGCGCACAGGCAACACTGTCACTGGGCAGCTTTTCAGTAGCAGCGCGCTCTGGCGTGTGTTGAGCACAACTACATTGAAAGCTTGCGCTTTAAAGCTTTGCTACTGCCATCTTGCTCTCTTCTCTCTCTCTCTCTCTCACGCGCCATCTCTCACTCACGCTTGCTCGCGTGTGCTGCTTCCCATGCTGTAGGCAGCTTGTCTGGCGCGTCGCTTGCGCATCCCCCACACAACAACAGCACGGCAGAGCAGCTGGCATTTCGACGCCCCACCGCTGGCCGCAAACACGTGCGCAGCGATTTATAAACGCCTTAACGGCGGCCACCTACCTCCGCGTGTTCCTCTTCCTCCTTCTACTCCAACCCTCCTGCTGCACCTCAATCTTGCTCCTATCCCCTGCCCTGCATTGCAATTAATTTAAATTTTTGTTGCCTACGACAACAAATTGCACTGAATTTTTTCCGCGCTGCGTGTTATACTCTGTTCTTAAAGGCAGAAAAGAGTATATTAGGTTTGCGTAAAGTTCGTCTGTCCGTCTTTCCGTCTGTCACACACACCCTTGGTACACATGTTGGTATATATCCTCAATTTATAAAGTGTCAAGATCGCAAATTTGGCATATAGTCGTCTGGCTTATACTCGTGTCCTTCCGAACCCACAAATAACCATATTATACTGGACTGGAAACAGAGTATTCTGCAGTCGGGTTGCGTCCGACTGCAACATTCTGACTTGTTTTCCTTGCGTCTGGTTGGCCTTTCCCCCCGCTTCCACAAACGTCGGTTGTTCTTCTGAGTTCGTCTCCCGCTGCGCGCACGGTCACATGTTGGCGCAATGCGTTCACAGCGTTTCCCTTGCGGTTCAGCTTTCGAGCTTATGTTTTTGGCAGCTTTTCCGCCTGTCTTACCTCACATTGCAACTCTAAGTGTCACATGTTGATAAGACATCGAACGGGGAGGTTCGCTCTCTCTCTCTCTCTCTCCCACCCTCTCTCTCTGTTCACGTGTTGTGCTTTGATCAGGCTAGCTTATTTGGCCAGGCCTTTTCATTTACTTATTTGATATCCAATAAACTTTGCACCTGCCTTTATTATCCCCCCCTCCCACCAAAACAAAACAGAAGGTAACTTCTAAAATGCCCGGCGTTGCTTGTTGTATTAAGATATTAGGGGTTTTACCACGAACAGTTTAACCTATTTGGCGGAAGTAACTCGGAGAGCAGGGGGTTTATTCATACATAACTAGTATATAACTATACCAGTAGATCAGTAGATGATATATCTATATATAGTAGTATATATAGTATATCAAGCTCAATCTCTCTATCATCTGTTGTTTTCTATTTGTACAACTCTGATTATTGTTATATATATATACGGATTTAGTCGGATCGGATTACTATATCATATGTGTAGCTGCCATAGGAACAACTATTCAAAAATTTAGTTGCTTTATGATCAATTTATTGTAATTAGTAATAATATATACTATATGTATTTACTATATCTTTTAACGGACGTGGAAACAATCAGGGACCGTAACGGTTATGAGTAATGTTGATAAAAATTATCTTTTGAGCATTATTTCTTGAATTTATTGATTGCTCAACAAATTAAACTTATTTCTATACTCTGCTCCCGAAGGGAAAAGAGTATATTGGGCTTGTGAAATGTTTTTCCACACTCTAGAGTAACCAAACTTGGTATACATGTTGGTGTATACCCTCAGTTTATAAAGTGTTAAGATATTTACGGTTCCTGGAAACAATCGATCGAAAACTAAATTTTAACAATTTTTGTATTCACATATTTCTTCACGAAACTCATCAATCGCAAGTTGTATACTACTTTATATAGTAAGATTTCATTGATTAAAATCGAACTACTTTATCTTATAGCAAACATAGGTAGAATCAGTCGAAAATAGTTTACAATAAATCGTTAGAGGTTGATGTGGACAAGATTTAAGGAAAGATCAGAGCTAACACCTCATATAACTCTTATAATGAGGCTCTCTGTATGAAGGCTTTAGCTTTTGTCTTTTGTTTCTTATACCCTAACAGAGGGTATTATAATTTTGTCTCGAAATGTGTAATGGACAGAAGGAGTCGGAAACGTTTCCGACCCAACAAAGTATATATATTCTGAATCAGCATGAATAGCCGAGTCGATATAGTGATGTCCTTCTGTCCGTCTGTTTCTATGCGAACTAGTCTCTCAGTTTTAAAGCTATCGTAATGAAACTTGGCACAGACCCTTCTTTTTGCTGCAGGCAGTACATATGTCAGAACCGGCCGGATCGGACGGACCACTATAAAATATAGCTGCCATAGGAATGATCGATCGACAACTATGTTCATGGATGAAAAACTTACTCCCTGTACCCATAAATTGGATAAAAAGGGGGTACTAAATCTGTGCAAATGTATGTAACAGACAGAAGGAGACATCTCCGACCCTATAAAGTATTAACATACATATATTACTATATAGACTGGTGAATTGATTTCGATAGAAATTGACTTTGATATTATAAACTATGTATAACCATTTAAAGTTGCCACATTGGTAATAGTACGCTGGTTAAATAATATTTGATAAATATAATATTCACATTTTAACCAAAAAAAAAAAAAAGAAGATATTATAAAAGCAAATAATGCAGTCATATTTCATACTAGGGTTAAAATCTAGTGACGCTGATTTGTACTTACAACAACAAACAAATATAAAAGTGCGGGCGCGACGACCGAAATCAGCACAACGGAATAGAAACAAAACGAAGCCGCGATCAACACCAACAACACCACGGTTGAGAGACAGTGAGCTCTCTGAATCGTGCCAACAACACAATGTAAGCGCGGGAGAGAGACTTAATGAGAGCGCAAAAAGAAACAGAAGGAGGCAAAGAGTCAAAATGCAAAAACAACATATTAGGCAAAATGTAACTGTAAAATTCAACAAGTATGCTTGGGCTGCAGTTTGTTGTTGCACTTAGACACAATTTATGGGAAAACAAACAAAAACACTGCACAAATAAGCACAATTATATTTTGTCACTAAGCCGATGTATTAACACAAGACTAAACACAAGACAAATACAATTAATCACTTGAAAATCGATCAAAAATACACAATTACGCGGCGCAAGAAAAAAAACACGTCCGTTGGCGAATGCAAGCGAGAGCGAATGAAAGCGAGAGCGAATGAATCTAAAGGCAAATGATGGATAAATAAAGACTTAAGCAGAATCCTTCTTACAATGGGTTCTGTTTGTGGAAGGCCATGTCCACGGTGGGGTACAGAGAGGGTCACATAAAACGGAACGGAACAGATCAGAGAAGAGGAAGACAGCCAGCTCATGAGAAATTTGTTACATGTTAATTATAACAATAGTAATTTATTATAATTAACAGACGAAGAACTGTTAACAGACTTTATTATAACAATTATATGGAAGTATGGCAAAAATGTAATAAAACAAAAAACGATAAGTGAACTCCCCAAAAATTGATAGCCGATACTTAATAGTAAAATACATATATAAGCACTTGAAAACGCACTTTTGACTAACTAATTTAAAATAATGGAAAACATTTTAAAATGATGAGAAAGAACTTGCCTAAGTACTCTGAATATACGTGAAGGCTTACATATTTTATTTAAAGATGTGTTTCCATACAAACTTTCGTATATATCTACCATAGATCGGTGGAGAACTACGTTCTTGTATAAAAAACTTGTTTGTTTATGAAGGTATCAGGTCGAATGCCAGAGTTTTCCACCGATTTTCCGAATTTTCCGTATGAATTTGAAGGTTATCGGACTAAAATTAGACTTTCGCCCATACAACCTTGAGACCCCCATTTTCCGCCCATGGGAGTGGATTTTCCAAAATCGGTGAAATATGTGTCAAATGAATTTTTGTGTAGATCTTTGAAAATGAGTTTGAAGCCGATTGGATGGTAACAACAAAAAACAAAAAAAACAACAGTTTTCCGCGATTTTCCACGCTTGTGGGTGGAATTATCCAAAATCCCGTCTTAGTGTGCACTTTCATCATAGATGGAACCTACTGTGAAAATTTCAACATCCTAGCTCTTATGGTTTGGGCTGTGCGATGATTGCCAATCAGTCAGTCAGTCAGCACGAACTCTTTTATATATATAGATTTTGCTTATACAAATACTTCATCCAAACCAAGTGAGAGTTTTATTATACTTCAAATAGTTTCCTATTATTTCATCAAAATCGGACCACATGACTCTTTCATAGGAGCAATCAGACAAAAATGAAGTTTTGAATAAAAATGAATTCCTGGTAGGGTATTTAGCTTCGGCACTCCGAAGATAGCCGTCCTTTCTGGTTTTTATTGATTTTTGTTTAATATACTAGATATGTTTCGGTATACTAGACCGCAACCGGTTGCTGATAATCACCCAATTGTTAAATTCATATTTTGAAAGCAACAGAATTGATTCACATAAACTACAAATATATGTACATACATATATCCATAATTTTAATTTGAATATCAATTCCGATTCCAATTCTATAAGACAAGCTGACACGTGGCGATTTATGTGCATTTTAACGGTATTTTAAATGGGCTAGATATACGAAAATATAAATTCCAGTTATGGACAATTGAATTGAGGTGTTTAGGTTAATTGATATGTTAGCTTGAGATGACTTTCTTAATGAAATGCAAAATAAAAATAATTAATATAATAAGCTTAATACTCATCAACTGACTGCTGGACCGGATATTAGTTTCAGTCTGTAGTATCAAGTAATATACCCGATTGAAGGGAATTCAAATTACACATCAAATGAAGTCAAGTGTACGAATAATGTTGTTGTTGCTGACATGGTATCTTAATTAATTACTAAAAGTGATTCCCCTTTAAAACAAACGTGGGGTGTTCACTATGACGAGTTAAATGATAATTTGACTGATTATTTTAATTAAACATTTAACCCGTTGGATTTTGCTTAAATTTTTCTGCGAGTGTTTTGTTGTTAGAGGTAACAGCTTTTCCACATTAACCAGATTTAGCAGTTAAGCCATTAATTACTTGTCGTGAGCACACTGACCAAATATAATGCAACTAGCTGGTAGAGCCCAGCTAAATGTTTAGGTTCAAATGCATTGTGTTGAATTTGACTGCTTTCGTCAATGGTAAGAAATACACAAAAATATCGATCCACAATTTTTCCCGCCCGTGGGGGTAGATTTTCCAAGAAAAACAAGTAAGAATGCTCTAGTCGAGTTACCCACTTCGAAACTCCCTGTACCCAGGTCTACAACTTCCTAATATATCTTCGTACACTTAGACATACACACACACACACACACACACACACATACACAAAGCCGCACACACGTGAGCCACAGCGTACGCGTGGCTTTTTAAGTGGTGGCTGTGCCTCTCCTTCCCCTCTTGCTGCAGCACTGAATATTCTTTCGTCAATAACTTCCGTGTTTATTATCCGATCGACTTGAAATTTGGACAGTAGATTAAGAGTGACTGAAGTATTACACATGCCAAATCCCAAAGCTATATCTTTAAAATTGTTGGTATAAAACGTTTTTATCGAATTGCCGTGGAACGGGGGGAGATACCTGAAATTGGAAACAAACTAGATCTGCATATGGTATACAGGAACCTACATTCCAAATTTGGTGTCCTAGCTCTTATAGTTTCTGATATCCTAACTTCCAATCATATGTTCCCACTTACACATGCACGCACACATACACAAAGCCGCACACACGTGAGCCACAGCGTACGCAAGGCATTTCAAGTGGTGGCTGTGCTTCTTCTCCCCCCTCGCTACTGCACTGAATCTTGTTTGTTGAATAACTTCCGTGTTTATTATCCCATCGACTTGAAATTTGGACAGTTCATTAATAGTGACTAAAGTATTGTACATACCAAATTCCAAAACTGTATCTTCAAAACTGTGGCTGTAAAATGTTTTGATGGATTTGTGGGAGAACGGGGAGAGATATCAGAAATTGGAAACAAACTTGATCTGCGTATGGTATATAGAAAGCTACATGCCAGATTTTGTGTCTCTAGCTCTTATAGTTGCTGAGATCGACGCGTTCATACATACGGACGGACGGACAGACAGACGGACATGGCCAAATCGAAATCTCTTTTGATACTGATCAAGAATATATATACTTGATAGGGTCGGAGATGTCTCCTTCTGCCTCTTACATACATTAGCACAGATTTAGTACCTCCTTTTTACCCATTTTATGGGAGTAAAAAGATAGGTCGCACTGAACTATATACATAGGCTTGTCCACTGTATATAGATTAATTTAAAAATTCAAATTTCAAATGTACTCAATGAGGAAATTTTCAAAACTGTGTAAGTACATAACCTTTAAGATTTATAACAGCAAGATTAAATGACAACAAAAAAATGAATTTAATATTAAGTTAAATTTAGAAAAGACATTAATTTCAGTGAATTTCAAACTTTAAAACTCGCAAATTTCAATTCACTACAAACCTGTTCTATAATAAGTATTATAATAAAATGAATCAAATGCAAATCGCATTTCTAAACTTCAGTCTCTTAAATTACGGTCATTGATCGAACTGGGTCAACTGGTTAATTATAATAATTAGCTCTAGTTTATGGCGGCATAAAAAACGTTTAAGCATTTTTCAAATAATTACTGAACTGAGATATTATTTATTGTTAGCTAGTTAGACACGTGTATAACGAGTTGAGCCGTAATGGAATTCGAACTACAAACGGAACCTTCTTTAAATTGAAAATAAATCAAGAAGAAGCACCAATGTGCGAGTGTGTGTGTGTGTGTGTTGTGCTATTCAATTGAACGCTGAACAAACCAGTAAGAATGCTGAGTATACACGACTACGAAACACCCTGTACCCGGGTCTACAACTTCCACACATATAAGCCACTACGCACACATACAAGCAACAGTGCTAAGGAGGTATTACAGTGATGGCTGCGCCTCTTCTTGCCCCCCGCCTAGCAGTACCGAATCTTGTTTGTTGAATAACTTCTGTGTTTATGATCCAATCGACTTGAAATTTTTACAGTAGATTGAGTGTGATCAAAGTATTATACCTGCTAAATTTCAAAACTGTATCTTTAAAATTGTTGCTGCAAAATGTTTTTAACGAATTGCGAGGGTGTGGGGGGGAATATTTCGGATCTAATAAAAACATGACCTTGATATAGCTGTTATAGTTGCTAAGATCGATGCGTTCATACAGAGGGACAGACGGACTTGGCTAAATTTATTATACTCTGTTCCGGAAGGGAAAAAGAGTATATTGGGTTTGCAAAGTGTCCGTTTGTTCGCATGCTAGAGAGTTTGGAAACTTGGTACACCTGTTGGTGTATACCCTCACTTTATGAAGTGTCATACTTTATAGGGTCGGATATGTCTCCTTCTGCCTGTTACATACACTTGCACAGTTTAAATACCCCCTCTTTACCCATTTTACCCATTTAAAAACAAACAAAAAGGTTGCAAATTTATAATAAATTAAACAATAGGCAATACCCGCTCCGCCCCGCTTGTAATTGTTACAATTATTTTGTTTACTTTGTGTATATTTATAGAGCGGTAGGGGCTAGCAGGGGTTGGGGGTTGAGGCATTTTCATCGTATCAAGTTTTCAAGCTTTCGATATATATTTAAGCTCACTCTATTTTGATTTTGATGTGTGTGTGTGTGTGTGTGTGTGATTCAGACTCATTGATGCTCGCTTGTGAATGCTGTGTGTTGTTTGTGTGTTGTTTGTGTGTGGTTGACTGCATTTCCCTAGCCTGTAAATTGCTATTAATAAACGCCAAATGCTTGTTTCTGTACTTGTTTTTGTACTTGTTTTTGTACTTGTTTCGTTCTTATTCTCAATGTATTTTGCCTCTTCTATTTGAAACGTATATTGTGTGTTCTCTCGGTGCTCAGACGCTCATTCATTGCGGGCCAAAGCGCCACTCCAAACGTGAGTGTGAGTGAGAATGCGGGAGTGCGAGAGTGTGAGTGTGAGTGTGTGTAATCAAAAGCACAGCTCACTCACACACTGAAAACGGGGGCCGGCGCACGTGGTAGCAAAACGTGATAAGGCAACAACAACTGACAGCAAAACAAATAGAAAACCTGACGGCGGGCAAACGACAACGCAGCTGTTTGTAGCTTTGCCGCTGCCAACAATGTAGCGTCAGCAGCGACAGCAACAGCAACAGCGACTGCGACTGCGACGCATCGGGCCGAAGCGACAGCGACGCGACGCGACACGACGCGACGCGGCAACAGTTGCCCAGCGCCTGTTGCTCTGATTGGCGCAGGGCATAAACGAGGGCGCTGTGCCAATGGCAGCGTACGCTGCGGTATCCTTAACGCTCGGCTGCACCCAATTGGCAGGCAGCAGGAGATGCGGCAGCATTCGGCTTTTGTGTTTTAAATAAATACGAAGTTTTAGCGACAGCCACAAACAACAGCCACAGATACAGCCACAGCCACAACCACAACCACAGCGGCAACAAGAACAACAACAACAACAACAACGACGACTTGTTGCCGCTCGCTGCCATATGAAAATAGCAGCATCACGGGGCGTATGCTTGATTGGGCTTGCTGCTGCTGCTGCCTCTGTGCGTTCGTTATGTGCTGCTGAGGGATAAAAACGTGCAGATCCATTCACAACCGTTGAAAGGAACTGGAGGTAACAGACTTATTTGGAAATAAAGGTCAGCTATTCTTGAGGATGTGCAATTAATACAAATTTAAACAGCGAGTAAAAATATGTGAATACGTTATTATTGTTATACAAAGCTAATATAATTAGTATATTTGCTTTAAAAAGGTAATTATTTGAGTCTAATATCAATTAAAATATAATTAATTAGTAATTCACTGCTAGGAAAGCATGGAAATCTTTATTTTAATATATAGAATAAGTTATTATTATAAAAAGTTAACTTAATTAGTGTATTCACATTAAAAATAAAAAAAAAATATAAAAAAAAATAAAAATTAAGTAATTATTTGAGTCTTAATAATTAATTAAAATATTAATTAATATAGCTATCCTTCGCTGCTAGGAAAGTAAGGATATCTTTATTTTAATATATAGAATAAGTTATTATTATAATAAGTTCATTTAATTAGTGTCATTTACATTAAAAAAGTAAATATTTGAGACTAATATTAATTAAAATATTATTAATTACATCCTTCGCTGCTAGGAAAGTAAGGAAATCTTTATTTCAATATATAGAATAAGTTATTATTATAGAAAGCTAATTTAATTAGTTCATTTACATTAAAAATGTAATTATTTGAGACTAATATTAATTAAAGTATTATTAATTGCTTCCTTCGCTGCTAGGAAAGTAAGGATATCTTTATTTCAATATATAGAATAAGTTATTATTATCAAAAGTTAATTTAATTAGTGTATTTACATTTGAGCCTAATATTAATAAAAATAGTATTTATTTCTTCATTGATGAGGAACGTTAGTTCTCTAATTTTATATATTTCCTACTCTTCATTTCACATATTATAAAACCTTTCTCATTTTCATAGTTCATTCATTCAGTTTTCAATTTTAATTTCTCCCAATTTCCTAAGCCCCCATTTCCAATTGTTTGTGATCATTAATAGTAAGACTAGGCAATCTTAATTTTTAATATATAGAATAAGGTTATTATTATAAATAGCTCACATTTTAAATGTAATTAATTAAAGTTTTATTAATTGCTAGGAAAGTTAGGAAATATTAATATTATACTTTTTTCTACTCTTAATTTCACATATTATAAAACCTTTCTCATTTTCATAGTTTATTTATCCAGTTTTCAATTTTCATTTTTTCCAATTTTCTAATCCTTAATTTCCAATTATTTGTCTTCATTTCTTCCCCTCTGCTGCTTTGTTTTCTTGTTCTCGTTTTCTACTTTTAATTATCGCATGTTTTTTTTTCAACACTGTTGCAAATTGTGTTGTTTCATTTCCACGCGTTCCCTTAACCGTTCTGTTCTCAGCTCTTCCTTAATAGGTTTTAGTGGACTTACTGTTTTTTTCTCGCTCTTCCTTAATACCTTTTTTTTGTATTCTATATGAAATGTATATTCATACACTTAGGAAAGATTAAATAAGTTACGATCTAAGTTTTTGGAAAATATATAAGATATATAACAAACGGAAGTTCCTTAAAAATAATAAAATCAAAGCTGTTGAAAGTTGGTTTGTTATTTAACTCTTGATAAACAATCCACGCGTTCCACCCTTAACCGTTCCATTCTCTACTCTACCTTATGGTTCTTTTCACCCTCTTCCTTAATACCTTTTAATGGATTCCCAATTTTTGTATATAATATGCTATGTATATTCATACACTTAAAAAACATTAAATAAGTTAAGATCTAAGTTTTTGGAAGTTTAAAAATATATAAAATGTGTAACAAACGGAAGTTCCTTAAAACTATTAAACCAAAGCTGTAGAAAGTTGGTTTTTTTTTTAACTTTTGATAAACAATCTATTGAATAATAGGATTGCGTTGTTTCATTTCCACGCGTTCCACCCTTAAGCGTTCTATTCTCAACTCTTCCTTAATACCTTTTGGTGGACTTACTGTTCTTTTCTCCCTGTTCCTTAATACCTTTTGATGGATTCCCAACTTTTGTATTTTATATGCTATGTACATACACTTTAAAAAGATTAAATGAATTAAGATCCAAGTTTTTAAAAACTTTAAAAATATATAACAAAACGGAACGCTTCCAGCGACAATAAATAATATATATATATAAAAAAAAAAAAAAAAAAATCCTTAAAACTATTAAATCAAAGCTGTGGAAAGTTGGTTTGTGTTTGAACTCTTGATAAACAATCTATTGAATAATAAGATTAAAGTACAGTCTCAGCGCTCATATGCAAGTATTCTAGAGTTTATCTTTCCCTTAGAGTATATAAGTTTCTCTCAATTTGCATATAGTACTATAATCTTCTTGCATTCCCATTAAACGATTGAAAACTCTACAAAAGTTCGCACGTGCAATTGGTTTTAAGCAAAGTGAGTATTAGGTTTAAGCTTAATGAATTCTCGCAATCGAAAAACGTTGTCTACAAATTAAATGGAAATTTGATAAAATTGCATTTGTAAGAATTGTATTTGTAAAATCCAACAGAATTTTCTACAGGTAATTAATATAGTAATTACAATCGTTGTGAACTGTATGATTCACGTTTAGTTGGGGTTTAGTTAGGTCCGTTTACCTTATAGAGAGCTTGTCCAGATAAATAGATTTGTTATTTAATTACGCATACGTCACGTGTTGCAAGCCAATTATTTTTTGGCGGCTGTCATCGATACTTTAATCAGTTTTGAAGCCAAATGAAAGGCAATTGGTTTAGGAAACGCTATTCGAATTGGCAGATGAAGCAAGGGGGGTGGTTGGGTGTGTGTGTGTGTGTGGCCTGCACTGGGGCAAAATATATACATATGTATGTATTTTTCCCTCCAACCGTAACCATGGAGAGCGCCAAGGCAGAAAAAGCGCTCGCAAGCGTGTATTGCCAAGTGTATCTGTATCTGTGTGTATGCTTGTATCCGTATCTGTAAGTATGCCAAAAGCAATGCACATTCAACGTGCGCGCTGCTGTCTGTGTGGATGTGTGTGCATCTGTGTCTGTAACTGTCGCTCAGTCTCAGCTGTCTCACATGCTTGTGTGTGTGTGTCCCGGTGTGTTCGCAACACGTGCTTAGAACGTTGCTAGACGTTGGGCTTTGGGTCATACTGGAATCCGCGTGACTCTGTCGCTGTCGCTGTCGTTTTTGTTGCTGCTGCTGCTGCTTCTGTCGCTGTCGCTGTCGCTGCCGCCATTGACGGCGCAGTCGCAGTCGCAGTCCCTGTCGAGTTGGATGTGGCCGCGCGAAATTTGTGTAAGCAACAAAACTGCATCGTCGCCATACATTTTATTTTTTATTTATTTATGCATTTGTAAATATTTAGCTGCATTTTGCGCACTAACTGAAGAGCACTTTTAGCCTTTTAACTGCTTGCATTTATCATTTATTTATTTATTAATATCAATTATTTAGTTTTCGAAATTTAAGTATTTGTTTTAGCCCCTGGGCATATTATTATTTATTTTTATTATTTATATATATATTTTTATTAGAATTTTAAGTGGTGACAGTTTGACAGTTTATTTATTTATTGTTTTCTTTGTTTTTTTGAATTTTAAGATTTAGTTTTAGTCTTAAGTATTATTATAATTATTTATTTTTTTAGTTTTTTGTATTTATATTTAATTTATTTATTTAATGTTGTTTTTTTCGAATTTCAAGTATCAGTTGTTGTGTTAAGTATTACTATGATTTATTATTATTATTTTTATTATTATTATTATAATTATTATTATTATTATTATTATTATTTATTTATTTTTATTATTATTATTATTTATTTTTATCTATTATTATTATTGCTATTTTGTATTATAATGTATTTTTATTATTATTATTTACTTTTATTTTTTATCATTATATTGTTCTTATTATTATTATTATTTACTTTTATTTTTTATCATTATATTGTTATTATTATTATTATTATTTACTTTTATTTTTAATCATTATATTATTACTATGATTTATTATTATTATTGTTATTGTTATTATTATTATTATTATTATTATTATTATTATTATTATATTATTATTATTATTATTATTATTATTATTATTATTATCATTATTATTTTTATTATTATTATTATTATATTTATTATTATTTTTATTTTTATTATTATTATTATTTATTATTTTTTGTTATTATTATTACTATTTTGTATTATTATGTATTTTTATTATTATTATTTACTTTAATTTTTTATCATTATATTATTACTATGATTTATTATTATTATTATTATTATTATTATTATTATTATTATTATTATTATTATAAGTATTATTATAACTATTATTATTATTATGTATATTATTATTATTATAATTATTATTATTATTATTTGTATTATTATTATTATTATTTGTATTATTATTTTTATTATTATTATTATTTTTATTATTATTGTTATTATTATTACTATTTGGTATTATTATTATGTATTTTTATTATTATTATTTACTTTTATTTTTTATCATTATTATTTATTTTTATTTTTAGTAATATTTTTATTATTGTAATTATATTTTTATTATTTATTTATATACTTATAACCTTTTTTTCAATTTAAGATGTTGCTTTTCTATATGTTTTAATTTAAATTTATTTTAATGTTTTTTTTAAGCGAATTTTAAGAGTGCATTTAAGCTCTTTGAATTTACATATATATATATATATTATTTTTATATTATATATATATATTATTATTATATTATATATATATATATATTATTATATTATATGTATATATATTATTGTTTTATTTTTTGCGAATTTTAACAAATTTGTTGCCTTTTTTATTTTTTTATAATATTTTTTGTTAGAATTGTAAGTCCTTTCTATTTGGCTTGAATTTATTATTTTAAATTTATTTATTGTTTTTTATTTTTGCGAATTTGAATTATCAGTTGTCGCCCCTACTCATACTTGGGGGCTACAAATTTGTTGCCTGCGCTCAACACTTGCAGGCGCTGCCGCTGGCGACGCGTCGCATTGCGTCGCTGCTCGCACAGCGGCAGCGACATTGGTAGCTACAGCGACAGCGCTACGATTGCCGCTGCCTTGCCGCTGCCTCGCCGCTCGCCGCTGCCGCGCTGAGGCTGAGGCTGAGGCCCAACTAACTATGGCCCGGCTATGACCGGCATTCAGTCGCATCGCGCACTCAAGTTCAATACGAAGTGAATACGGTCCGAAAACGAATTTTTGTTGTAATTTCCTAAAGTGCAAAATTTGGAAAAGTGTCTACAAAATTTGTAAAAATCAAAATCTAAGAAATTAATTAAGACCAACAAAAGAAATACAACATTTATTTAAATAAATCTTAAAAATTGCATACTTAATTGCTAAGAAAGGCTTTCGGTGCAAAGTTCTCAAAAAGCAACTACGCAATATATAAGAAAGAAAAAAAAAATAATAAAGTATTCTATAAGCGATATTTATTTACATCGTATATATATGGAAATAATCGTTCAAGTGTTTCAAACAAAAGCAACAATTGTGGTTGTGTGTGTGTGTGTTCGTGTGTATGCTTAAGTAGTTAACCAAGTAGTTGACACACGGATAATAGTCTATAAAAAACAAAACAAACAAAAAAAATATATAGTATATAAACTAAATATATATAAGAGTATATAGCCTATACCATATTCAACCAGCGACGCCAAAGTTACGGATTTCATTTCAAAGAGTTTACTTAGTTTTTATAATAATAATTTTTTTGAAAAAACCAACTGAAGATCATAATGATATAATCATCACCAGAACAACAACGGCGACAAACAAAAATCAAACAATTATCGTTACAAACACAAAACGTTTGCGAATAGGAAAAGGTATTGCACTGCGAAAAGAAATATAAAATAAAATATGTAAAAAAAGAAAGTTTTCTCAATTGAATTTAACATATTTTATTTGTTTGCTAGCTATTTTTCAATAAATAATTTCAATTTAATACTGTACTATATCTATAAAAAGAAGTATAGAATTTAATAATGTAATCTATATCTATAAAAATAATTTTAGAGAATATTCAAGAAAATTATATGCACATTTGGCAACACTAAACTCTACAAAAATTGAATTGAATCAAGTGCAAGCGAAGTAGAAAATTATATAACAAATTTTCTATATATTTATACTATATAAACAATGCCTCTTCCTATTTGTTATCGCCACAACCAGCAATGAATCTAGAAAACACAGCTCATCGCCATTACAAATAAGAATAAATCAAATAAATATAAAGAATTTAACATTTATTTATTTCATTTATTGCACATATCATAAATATAACTAAATTCTAAAGCAATTTCATGCTCATTTTGGAAATATTTTGCACTTTTTTAAAACAAACAAACAAACAAACAAATAAAGAAGCACTCGGCATTATCATGATCATGATCATTATCATTGCAATTATCATCAGGCAGTCTTCAACGATTGTCCTCAATAGAAATTTCCAATCAATATGTACATACTATTACTAATCAGCGCCATTTGTTTTTAAATCAAAGTGAACTATTTGTAGATTTGCTCGTATGCGGCTCTATAAACGCTAACTAACCTCAAAAGACAGTCGACAGTGTTAGAAAAAACAGTATTGAGAAAGTTTTTCAATTGAAAATGCGCACAACTTTAAGCGGCTGCTCAAAGTTTCTATTGTTGTGCGGCAAATATAATCACGCGGATCACAAGGACGTGGCCACCTAAAGCAACACTGAACTTGAACCTGAATCTGAACTAGAACTTGAAGTAGAAACTGTACCTCAACCAGAACCAGTAACGGAACACGGAACCAGTGAACAGAAGAACAATGTCCGATACGAATTCATGCGCTAGTTTCTTTAACCAGGAGCATGCTAATGCAACGCTGTCACAATATTTTCATCAGCTCAACTCGCATGTGGCAGCCGTTGCAGCTTCCGCTGGCAGCAACAACAACAACAACAATGGCGGCTCTAGTGTCAATGGCAGCGGCAGCAGCAGCAGCGGCAACAGCGATAGTGGCAACGATGGCAGCATGACCAGCTCAACAGCAACTATAGACAACCATCGCAGCAGTGTGAGCAGCAATGATTCGGGCAAGAGCAGCACTGGTGCAACATCTGCGGCAGCAGCAAATGCCTGGAACTTGCAACAGCAGCAGCAGCAGCAAACGGCCGCGCTGCATCATCATCAGCAGCAGCAACAGCAGCAGCAGCAACAGCAGCAGCATCAACAGCAGCAGCAGCTGCAACAGCAGCATGCACATCAGCAACATGCTGCTGCCGTTGCCGCTGCACAACAGCAGCTGCAGCAACAACACCCACATCACGCACACCAGCAGCATGCTCAGCACCAACATCATGTGCATGGTCAACTACATCCGCACCATCCCCACCAACAACAACAGCAACAACAACAGCAGCAGCAGCAGCAGCAACAACAGCTTCAGCAGCAGCAACAACAGCAACAACATCAACAACAGCAGCAGCAGCAGCAACAGCAGCAGCAGCAACACCTTCAACATCAGCACCAACAACATCAGCAACATCACGCCGCTCAATTGGCCCACACGCTCTCCTCGGCTGCTGCTGCCGCCGCGGCTGCGGCCGCCAATAACACCAACCCCCACTCAATCTTCGGAACCGGCAACTTCCACTACAAGACCAACAACTCGTGGACGCTGCCCACACTGAACTATCCGCGCATCTATCAGGAGAATCCGCATTATCATCAGCGCAACGGTTTCATAGAGATCCAAGGCGCCGTTGGCCCGCCCAACTCGGCAGCGGCAACTGCAGCAGCTGCTGCTGCCGCTGCTGCGGCGGCGGCCAATGCCAACAGCAACAACAATCAGGTTGCAGCGGGTGCCAACAACAACAGTAATAACAACCCGGTAGCAAATCACAACAGCAACAACAACAATAACAACAACAACAACAACAACAATAATATCAACAATCCATCCTCTGTGCAACATGTTGCAAATGCTGTGGCCGCTGTGGTCATCGCCAGTGAGCATCAAAACCATTTGAACAGCCTAAAGGCTCGCTTTCAGCCATCCAACTCAGGTGGGTTTGGAACAGTCAGGTTGAAAACTGAATAATGTAAAAGTTTCTAACAAAGTACTCGTATGTATATAAATCTATATATATTTTCTTGATTTATTTGATTTAATAATTGGAGTACACAATATATAATATATAATATATATAACAAATGCTTATAGTTAAAATATAAATGAAAATTAAATAAATTTCTTCAATTTTCTAAATGTTCTGCAATAATTCTATTCATTAGCTCTCTCTAAATTTCAAGTAGTAGGAAAAATGTTAAGGTGACGTTAACACTAACATTTTGTGTTAATTTCTTAACAGTGCGCTGTTAACTGCTGCAAATTACTATCAATATTGACTTGTTACTTAAGGTTCTAGGAATATTCTAATTGTAGCCTTATTAATACTCCGCAATTGCGTTTTCCTAATGTTCTTACAAAAGTTATAACAATTATTATAAATTTGCCCATTTTTTTGCAATGACATTCATAAACTGCCAGCTTTATTATAATTATAGAGGCAACATTCCTAAGTCGAGTCAGAAAACGCTGCTTAAATCGCGTCTAAATCAATTCAGGCGCTCTAAAACCAGCTCGGCATATCTTTACTGAATTTAGAACTGATTCTACAGAATACTTTCTTTCCTTAGCTAGTATTTCCCTATTTGCATCTCTCTGTTTATTCTATTGTTTTGCTGCTGATATCATCGAAAAGTCAAATGTCTGACGTTGTGAATAATTTTCAGCAAAAGCTCGCTTAAATTTACAGTGAGCAAACAGAAATTAACGTATGCACACTCTGAAACCTAAGAACTTGTATTACAAATATTACAGTAATGAATCTGATTTCATTTAGAAGCGGAATTTATCATTCGAAATATATAGTTGTACAATAGAAGTGAAAAAGGGAAACCAGCGCTAGAACCAGTGCTAGAACCAGTGCTAGAACTAGTGCTAGAACCAGTGCTAGAACTAGTGCTAGACCAGTGCTAGAACCAGTGCTAGAACCAGTGCTAGAACCAGTGCTAGAACCAGTGCTAGAACCAGTGCTAGAACCAGTGCTAGAACCAGTGCTGGAACCAGTGCTAGAACCAGTGCTAGAACCACTGCTAGAACCAATGCTAGAACCAGTGCTAGAACCAGTGCTAGAACCAGTGCTAGAACCAATGCTAGAACCAGTGCTAGAACCAGTGCTAGAACCAGTGCTAGAACCAGTGCTAGAACCAGTGCTAGAACCAGTGCTAGAACCAGTGCTAGAACCAGTGCTAGAACCAGTGCTAGAACCAGTGCTAGAACCAGTGCTAGAACCAGTGCTAGAACCAGTGCTAGAACCAGTGCTAGAACCAATGCTAGAACCAGTGCTAGAACCAGTGAAAATGATGTGTGTTAGGAACTCATTTGTATATTTAAATATATATTTATATTTATTTTTAATAGATTATAGATTCAACCATTTTCACACCACTCTACTTATTTATATCAATTTTAACTGGGAACGTCATTTTTTAGAGAAACCAAGTGTTGTGCTACTTTTTGCGCCGACTGTATGAGTTATTTGCAAAAGTATACAGCTAGGCAAGCAATTGACAAGCGAAGTTCATTGTCGACGTTATTCAGCCTATCGCAATAAAAATTTAATTAATATATGCGCTGCTTGGCCACAAAAGATTGCTAGACTTGCATTTTTTATTGCTCCGAGCGTGTTATTTCATATTCGACTTATCATTTGATAATTTTGCGACCTATGCCAAACTGCGCTGTATGCCTATTATACCCTTAGCAGAGGGTATTCTGATTGTGGCGAGAAATGCGTTTTCAAAACCACAAAGTAAATATATTAGCCTGATTAGGATGATATGGATATATAGTTTGTGAAGCTAAGTTGATGAAATTGCGTACAGTTGCTACTTTATAATAAATCTGACAGGATCGGGTGACTATACTAGGATATCTGCTGTAGAAATAATCGATTGATAAATCAAAGTGTAGAAATATTTTAGTTATTTTCTAAGATAACTCAACCAAAGTTATCATTTCCGAATATTCTTCTCTTTTATTAAGTTAAGCTACAATTAAACCAAATCGAAACACTATATCATATAGTAGCTATAGGAATAATCGATCGAATATGTATTTGTTGTTAGAAAAATCGTTTTCCTTTTCAAGATACCTCAAATCTTTCACCAAATGAAAGTTTGCGTAGGAAAAAATTATGTTAGAGTATCTAATCTTCTACTAGTCGGAAGATATTTGTTCTTTCTGCTGATAGTTGTGACTCTCTTTCTCTCTCTCTCTCTATCTCTATCTATTTATTTCTCTGCTCTCAGTTGCTTGTATTTAACTCAATTTTCACACTCTGCGCATGCAAATTATCATTTAACGGTTGCTTTGTGCTGGAAAATTATTTGACAAGTTGTAAAATATGCAATTTATCTACAAATTAACTGGAAATTTACACGCCTTTTTGAAGAATGGGCATTGGGATTGAGGTTAAGTTCGCCAATGGGTCAAATGTCATTTGAATATTGGCCACTGCAGGCAGCTTATTAGCCTAAAACGAGCAATTTGCCCAAATGGCATCAAATGTTGCCACCTTTTTTATTTTGGTGTGCTCTACTTGAATCCTTTCATCGCAATTCTGATATCGAGCCCTTTGACCTGCCACCATTTTTGGCGGACTGACCTCGCCTTTGTGGCAATAGCAGCACTTCTTCTTCTCTTTTTTTGTATTTTGGCCAACTCAATATGCATTCGCTTTGATTAGGTTTCTGGCCAGCAGAAAGGGGACAGTGGCTTCAAATTGAAATTAGACTGATGAGATGACTAAATTATGAAAATATTATACTTATGAAATGCATATTGAATATTGTAAAGTGACTTCAACTGCTAAACGTAAGGTATACCCTGGAATATGGTTTAGTTTAGTCAACCCAGAAGTATGCTATAGAAAAGGTTAAGAAATATGGTTTATGCTGGAGTTGGGAGTTATAGAAAGTCTAATATATATATATATAGTTTTGAAACAGAGCCTGTTGGATTCATTGATATAGCTAAGGATTGTTTAACTGACTTACTTTGAAAGGTATAGTATAGAATTGATTGTAAAAAGCCTGCTTTTTTAGAAGTTCTATTAAGTCTACTTTACATATGAAGTTTTTTCAAGGATCTGCCAAAAAAACAAAGAATACAAAACTGAGAAATAAAAGAAATGTTTCTGAATTCATTTAATATCTTTGCAAAGTATTGAGTATAGGTAAAACAGGAGGAACTTCCTTACATAGTAAACTTTTTCGAAGACTCTAAAAAGACTCATAAATTCAATATTAGGGTTTTTTAACTTAAATCATATACTTCTTAGAGATTTTTTCGAAAGCCTCATAATTTTAATTTAAAGTTTTTTAAGTTTAAATCAAATATTTCTTAGAGATTTTCTCAAAGGACTCATAATTTCAGTTTTAAGTTCTTAAACTTGAAATCATATTTTTCTTAGAGATTTTCTCAAAGGACTCATAATTTCAGTTCTTAAACTTGAATCATATTTTTCTTAGAGATTTTCTCGAATAATTTCAATTTTAAGGTTTTTAAGTTGAAATCAAATATTTCTTAGAGATTTTCTCAAAGGACTCATAATTTCAGTTTTAAGGTTCTTAAAATTAAATCATATATTTCTTAGAGATTTTCTCGAAAGACTCATAATTTCAGTTTTAAGGCTTTTAAGGCTTAAATCATATATTTCTTAGAGATTTTCTTTATGTATAAATTTTCTCCCTTAACTTGCATTACCCCCAATAAATACTATATCTAGGTTGATGGGGAAGCACTGTAATTAACAAATAATAAGCACACTTTCAACAATATTAATGTGTAAAACAAACTCAAGATTGGCACTGTAAAATCTTTCCTAAATTACAGCAAACGCTTCATAGAATTAGCTGTCTTTGTTCCACTGAATACATAGAAAATACTACAAAGTTTTCCCAGCTTTAAGAATCAAGTGTGACCTTAAGTTTTATGTAGGAACAATGGCAGATCATACATGGTAACTGACAGATGACACACCTTTGTGTGTGTGTTTTCATCCTTATTAGGTTTATAACAGAAAAGTTAATAACAATAATGAAAGTGCATTGTGGGAAGTTCTCAATACCCTTGTTGAATTTGTAGTATTTAATATACAACGAATATAAATGTTTTTGAGCTGCCCACACACACAGCAACTGCAATTGCAGCTCATCACATCAACTAATTTCCCCTGACCAGCCCTCCCCCTCCGCTTTTGGACATCATTTCAGTGTCACATTTACATTTCTCCACCCCGTTTGCCCCCCTTTCGACTGTCAGCCATCACCTGGCATGCAATTTGTAGGCGTTTTTTATTTTTCTTGCTGATCTTTTAACGAAATTAAATCGGAAGAGCTGCTCCCTACGATATTATATTTTACGATACGATACGATACGATACGGTTTTGGTTTCGGTTTCAGTTTTAGTTTTTGTTTGTCGCTGCTCTGGTGAAATTTTTTCAAGTTTATTGCAAACAATCGAATTCGTTTTATTCGCTGCCCCGCTTGAATTTAATTTATGTTTTGTTTTTTTTTCTCCCTGTTTTTATTTTTCGAGTTTTTTTTTTTTTGCAGTGAAAATTGCAAAAATGACCTTTTAAAGACAGCCTCCGTTGTTTTTGTTGCTGTTTGTGTGTAATACACTTGCAGAGGGTAGTCAAAATTTGGCATGAATTATGTAAGGCAGTTAAATATATACTTTCGATCCCATAAGACATGTTTATAGGTCTTGCTCAGCATCAATAGCTGAGTCTATCTCTCAACTCTTTAGAAGTTTCTTGAAAATATATGCCAAAACCAGCTGAATCGTATCAATATATCTTATCAAGGGTAGAAATATTGGTTGTACTATGAACAACTTTTTTGTTTTTACACATATCATAAGCCAAATCTTGAAATTTTATATATTTTTTATATTGATTATTAGATTTTTATGTTTGATCTACATACATATATCAAATTATACATACATATATTGTAGCTGTCATGGGAACTAACGGTAGAGCGTGTACAGTCACTGCATGAACAACTATTTTGTTTTTACAGATATCATAAGCTAAATATTGAAATTTTCAGTTCTATTATGCCTCTCTCTCTCTTTTCTCTCTCTCCTTCTATCTTTCTCTCTCTTATGTTTGATCTATATCAATACACATATTGTAGCTGTCATGGGAACTAACGGTAGATCGTGTACAGTTACTGCATAAACAACTTTTTTGTTTTTACAGATAAGCCAAATCTTCAAATTTTATATATTTTTTATATTGATTATTAGATTTTTATGTTTGATCTATATACGTATATCAAATTGTACATATATGGTAGCTATCATGGGAACTAACGGTAGATCGTGTACAGTCACTGCATAGAACAACTTTTTTGTTTTTACAGATATCATAGCTAAATCTTGAAATTTTTAGTTCTATTATGCCTCTCTCTCTCTTTCTCTCTCTCTCTACATATATTTGATCTATATCAAATTCATATATTGTAGCTTTCATGGGAACTAACGGTATAGCGTGTACAGTCACTGCATGAACAACTATTTTGTTTTTACAGATATAGCCAAATCTTGAAATTTTTAGTTGTTTATGCCTTTCTCTCTCTTTTTCTCTCTCTCATTCTCTCTCTTATGTTTGAACTATATCAAATCCTATATTGTAGCTATCATGGGAACTAACGGTAGTTACTGTATGAGCAACTTTTTTGTTTTTTCTTTCTTAAATTATTTAAAATCTCTATAAGCGTATTAAATCTTCGTCAGCCCAAAAATAGTTTTGCTCTCTTGCTTTTGTTGTTGCTAATTTTGTTGTTGTTGCTGCTGTGTGTGGGCAGCAGGGGAAAGCTGCAGCTGAAACGAATGCAAATGCGCCGTGGGGTGGCCCACTGTCAATGCCAATGGCAAAAAATGGGGAAATGGGTTTGGGTTTGCATATGAAAATGGGAAATGGCAACGGGGAGCGGCTGATTTTTGCCGCTGTGGGTGGGCACTGTCTCTATATACATGTGTGTGTGTGTGTGTGTGGCAAAATTACCCTTATAGTCATTTTGTCATTGCCACTGTTGCTTTTATTATGAATTTTAATAAACAATTGCTTTTGTTGTTCTCTTTGCAGGTAAGCATCAAACGCCACATGAATTGTGTTGAATGCCAGTTTTGTTGCAAGTTGGACTGGCGGGTCCCAAACTTGACTGAGGACTGCATTAAGGTAGCTTTTTCTTGTTAACCGTTGCGCATTTGTTGAGCTTTCAATTTGTGGTAAGCTTGTTATCAATATATGTATGTATGTATGTAATGGCCGTCAGGTGGCTCGCACTCAAAAGTGCACTCAAAAGAGCTTTTTGGCGAGTCACTCAAACTGAACGCGCCGGCGCTGGCAACGCTGTCGGCGTCGGCGTCGCAGCGAGCGCTGACAGCGCTGTGTGGAAAATCTAAAAGCAGGCCTGTCGCTTCCGCATATTGCGACAGCGGCAGCGACGACGACAGCGCAGCTCACACGAAGCGTAGCGGCAGCTTTTTATACTACGCTCACGAACTTTGGTGCAGGCTGCGCGAAAGAAAGTAAACAGCGGAATGCGCAAAAAAAAAACGTTGAAATGTGAAAGAGCCAAAGTTGAGTGAGTGCAGGCGCACGATTGAGAGAGTGAGTGCGAGTGTGAGTGTGAGAGAGAGCGCGCGCGCAGGCAAGAGAGTGAGAGCGGCCTGCTGTGGCTGCTGAATGCTTTCGATTTCAAGTTTGGCTTTGACGCTAGCTGCGCAGTCGCCGTCAACTTTTAACTTTGGCGCTTTCTGCGTGGGGCTTTTTGTTATATTGTTGTTGTTGTTTTTTTTTTGTATTTTTTTTTATTTTGGAGCCGATCTCAGCTGCGTTGCAAGAGGCGCACGGCCCGCGCGTTCACTCAACGTTTGCAGTCCGGCGGCACCGGTTCGGTTCACGGCTCCCCAAACACACGCTCATAGCAAACAAACAAAACCGACACAAGCGAGTCCCAAGTCCCCTAAAAGCCGCCCCAAGCCTCCCTCCCCTCCTGCTGCTAAGCGTAACGACGGCGCGTGTCAACGTCGTCTGCGTCTGTGACTGCGACAGCGACAGCGACAGAGACAGCGACTGCTTTCGAATTCGTGCGAACTTGTGAACTTTCGTTTTTTCGGCGACTGCGACTGCGAAGCCAGAAGGACGCCGCTGGATGTGTTAACCCTAGAAATGTATAAAGCTTTTAAGGAATCAAAATATACGGAAATGCAGTGAAAATTCAAACTATGCCTTGTAGTGTAGTGTGATTTTATGTGTATTGAAAAGATCTTAGCAAAATTTAAAGATTAAATAAAACTACTTTGAAGTTGAAATATGCTAAGGCAGTGTTCAAAAAGTGCATAAAAAATTGCTAAAAAATACAAAAGAAATCGGCAAAAATTCCACACTTAATAAAAAACCTGAATAATCAAAATCATGTCAACTAGTTTAGCATATAAACAAATAATTTGTAATATATACAAATCGAGAAATTAGCAACAATAAAATAGTGCGCCAAACAACAATAACAACAACAATAAGAAGCGACAAACCGACCACAATCCATACCCCACCCCCCGCAAGCCACAATCCACACGATCCACACAACCCACAAAATAGCAAAAAGCGCATAGCAAAAATATATTTTTGTTGCTACTAAATTCAAGGTCAAACTTTTCTCATTCATTTCGCGACGACGACGCGAGAACCCCTTTAAAAACGTCAGCCGCAGCCCTCCGTCGCGGCCCGCGGCCCGCGCCCAGCGACAGCGCCAACAAGTACGCGAAATAGTTGACAACAACACAAACAAACACACATTATCATAGAAAATAAAAAAAAACGCGAAAAAAGAAGAAGAAGCAAACAAAACAACTAAAGGTGGGCGGCGGCAGAGGCGCACAGCACACTGCACAAAAGCCAAAACTCTGAGACAGAAGCACATGCACACACACACACACACTTTGCGCGACGCGCTCAACACAACACAATTCTAAAAAGCTCTCTCAAAGCTGCGCTTGCTGTGCACAGTTGTTGCTGTTGTTTGGGGGCTTAGAACGAACGAAAGAGAGCGCGCGTGCGCTAAAAATAAAGCTCTATTGTTATTTTGTTGTTTCTTTTTTTTTTGTTGTTTTTTTTTTGGATTTTTCATTTGGCGTGTGCGCTTGTCGTTGCATTTTCAATTTTCACATTTTGAATGAACTAAAGACAGCGCAGCAGCAGCGACGGCAGCAGCAATGTTTCCACATGCCTGTGTGCAACAATTAAACAGCTAATAGAACAAACAATAAACAAAAACAATCAAAAGAAAACAAATTATTGAATAACATTTCAGACATGAGAATGGAATATCAAATGCCGCCGCCAGCGTTGGCGCTACAGCAGCAACAACAGCAACAACAACATCAACAGCAACAACAACAGCAAACTCATAATGCGCTGCAGCTACAACAAAATCAGCTGCAATTGTTGCAGCAACAACAACAGCAGCAGCAGCAGCAGCAGCAGCAACATCAACAGCAGCAGCAACAAATGCTTGGCAACATGTCGCAAACGGCTACGTTGCCGCCGCTGAGCAGCCTGCCGCTGCAGGTTGTGCACAACTTGCCACACCTGCTGGCAGGCAGCAATGGCAGCAACAACAACAACAACAACAGCAACAGCAATACGAATCTCAATGGCAACAATGTGACGTGCAACAGCAACAACCTGCTGCGCAACACCATGCAACATCAGCAGCTGCTCAACAATCTCAGCAACGGCGGCAGCAGCAACAACAATAACAACAACAATGGCGCCACAGCGGCTGTTGCCAACGGTGCATTGCCGCCGCCAACGCAACTGCTGCAACATCACTTGCAACATTTGGCGCACGTGAATGTCAATGCGGCAGCAGCTGCTGTTGCCGTGGCCGCCAACAATCTCAGCAACAATCTGCAACATGGCAACAGCAATGGCAGCAGTAACAACAACAACAACAACACAAACAACACTATACTTAACCACAACAATCTCAACATAATAATCAATAATCACACCTCCAACAACATCAACAACAACAATAACAACAACAACAATCCAGCCACACCAAATGCAAATCTCACAACTGCCACGCCCACTGTGAACACCGCCTCCGCCGTGGCGCAACAGCAGCAGGCACATGAGAACAGTTTAGTCAATAGTTTGGTGGGCGTCATCAATGCCACCAGCAACACCAACAACAGCAGCAACAACAACAACAGCAACAGCACCAATAACAACAACACAACAACAACAGCAGCAACAACAACAACAATAATAACAATAATAACGGCGATGATAACAATCGTTGGACACAATTTCAGGTGCAACAACTGTGGAAGCAACATGCTAACTATCTGAATGGTATGAAATTATGCTTATGATATAACCCGGAACTGCCGGCAGCAACTGTTGCAGCTGTTCCTGTTTGATTAGCAACATGTTGCAGACGTAACCCCAAGAATTTCAAAGGTGTTTGAAGTCCACATTTGCAAATGTTGCTGTTGTCAAACTTTTTCAAATATTTATACTATAATCGAACTCTATCAAAATAGGAAACCGCACTCAGCATTCTAGAAAGTTATACCTAGAAATCTATCACATTTTGCTTCAGAAATTAATGGAAATAAAGTTCTTATTAAAAATATACCAAGTTTTAATATGAGGGATAATCCTTCCCTTAAGATATAAGCCTTCAAATAATGTTGAGTATTTAAATTAATAACAGGAAATCAATATGTGTGTTCAGCAGAACTAAGCGCTTAGTGATTTCCGCATTCTGGGAAGTTATACCTAGAAATCTATCACATTTTGCTGCAAAAATGTGTGGAAATAAAGTTTTTATTAAAAATATACCAAGTTTTAATAGGAGAGAAGGATTATTAGGGGATAAGCCTTCAAATAATGTTGAGTATTAGATTAAATAACAGCAAATCAATATGTGTGTTCAGCAGAACTAAGCGCTTAGTGATTTCCGCTGACTTGCTAACCAATGACTGAAATGTGTTTGCTGAACGAATTAGCTAAGTCTTGCTTTGTTAAGTTATAAATATTATTTATTTTCAATGTAGTTCAACCATTTTCAGTTAAACAGTATAGTTATATATAGTATACTATACTGTACTATACTATACTATACTATTTATATATATAAATATATTGTATTGTATATAAATCAATCATAAAAGGGACTTATTTTTTTGTATATTTATGTTATACTATACTATACTATACTATATAAAATATTTATAAATATATATAGTATAGTATAGTATATATATACAAAAAAATAAGTCCACTATATATAGTATAGTATAGTATATATATATAGTATAGTAGTTGTATAGTATACATATATATATATATAAATCAATCTTAAAGTGGGCTTATTTTTTTGTATATATATGCTATACTATACTATACTATACTATACTATACTATACTATACTATACTATATAATATATTATATATATATATATATATATAGTATAGTATAGTAATATAGTAATATATATATATATATATATATAGTATAGTATAGTATATATATACAAAAATATAAGTCCACTTTATGATTGATTTTTGTTCAGCGTAAAATAACAATGATTACAAAAAGGAAGCGTAAATCAGTCAGCAATTAGTTGTGGTGAACGCTAGAAAATCATTTAGCTTAGCGTCTCAAATTCCTTCAGCTTGACTTCCTAGGGGATATTGGTTTAAATTACAATTTTCCTTTTGGCTTTTCACGCTACACCTTGTTTGCTGTAGCTTCCTTTTGCTGTTCTGGCTGTTCTGGCACATTCAGCCGCAAATTGATTGCATGCTCGGCTAATTATCGGCCATTAATGACCTTGATTAGGTGTCAAAGTCAGCTTATATCGATTGGACTGTCTGAAATTGTTAGCTTGTTGTTGCTTGCTGGGTATTTTGTTGCTTATGACATGCAACAACTGATGAGGCACTCTATGGGTTCATTGCGGTGCGCTGATATTTAGCCAGTTTTCATTTACAATTTCCCCATTTGGCATTTCCGCATGGGTTGGGTTGGGTTGGGTTTAGGGGGGGAGGTTGGCGTCAACTGTCAAGAGGCTCAACTTTCAACTGCACCAGAAAACCTTTTTGGGGCTCTCTGATCTCTTGTGGCAGCTCACAATCACTTTTGCTTTCAGTTTTTGTCTACAGCGTCTGCGCAAGGGCCAAAAGAGCCGGCCAACTTACAACTTCCAACTACCAACTTCCAACTTGTTGGCCCGCGACATTTTCAGACAACTTTCGTTTCGGTCGGGGTGCTTTCCATAAGCCCAAAAACTGAACTTTTGTTTTATTTACTTACATATACATATATATATATTTAAAATACAAAAAATAAAGCCCAAAAATAAGTAAAATATAATAATAAAGCGTCTGTTGCCTGGTGTGTCCAGTTGGCCTAAGCCTTTTGTGCTGGCCATTTTGTTATCATAAGTTTTATCTGCGCGTTCTCCGTTTGCCGTTTGCTGTTTGCCTTTATGGCCAAGATAAAAGGCCGGCTTTTATGGCCTAGCCACAAATACGGCAACAACAATCGCACAAAAGGGCAATTTTGGCACTCGCCGCATGCCTCTGCCTGCCCCGCCGCCGCAGCCGCAGCCGCAGCGTGTGACATTGCCGCATAATTAATATGTGTCCAGCAACAACAACAGCAGCAACAATATCAAATATTCATTTGACTTCTTGTTGTTGTAGTAGTAGTTTTTTTTTTGGCTGCCGAAAATGCGTTTTTACTTTCATTGAGCGACGTCGCCGTCGCTGTCGACGTCAGCTGCGCTGCTCAGCGCTGAGCCGCTAAGCAACATCACAAAAATTAACTTTCACTTTTTTCGGCAGTTTTTAAATTCATTTCTTTCTTTTTCGTTTTTTGATATTTTTTGTGGCATTTTATTTTATTTTATTTATTTTTTTTGTATTTTAGTTTTTGCCTGTTGGCAACGAATTGTGTGTGTGTGTGTGTGTGTGTGTGTGTTGTAGCTTCTTCTTTCTGCTTTGGGAAATATCATTTCATCCATACCAAAAATGCACAAATTATTTCGAAAGTTTCAACTCTGACAATTTGCTAATGCGTGTGATTTTGGAATTTCTAATATTATTATTTAAATCAACTATTTATTCACTTTTTTTTATGGCATGCTCATTTTGCGCACATATTCAAATGAAACGTGTTCGAAAATGCATTCAGCAACAGCAGCAACATTTCATGAATGCGACTTATCCACATTGCATGAAATTGCCAAAACCCAACTTAACTGGCTGTACCCATCAAATGTGTAAAAAGGGGACTACTCAATCTGTGCAAGTGTATGTAACAGGCAGAAGGAGACATCTCCGACCCTATAAAGTATATATATTCTTGATCAGTATCAAAAGACATTTCGATTTGGTCATATTCGTCTGTCTGTCCGTCTGTATGAACGCGTCGATCTCAGCAACTATAAGAGCTAGCGGGCACAGGTCAAGTTTATGTTGGATCGGAGATATTCGTCCCCCATTCCCCCTCTATTCGATAGAAACCGTTTTACAGTAACAGTTTTAAAGATATAGCTTTGGGATTTGGCATGTGTAATACTTCAGTCACTCTTAAACTACTGTCCAAATTTCAAATCGATCGGATAATAAACACGGAAGTTATTGACAAAAGAAGATTCAGTACTGCGCGGGGAAAGAAGAAGCACAGCCACCACTTAAAATATCTCGCTTGTCGCTTGTGTGCGTCTTTCTGTATGTGTGTGTATGTGTAAGTGTACGAAGATGCGATCGGAAATTTTTGAGCTGGGTACAGGGAGTTTTGTAGTCGGGTATGGCATTCTTACTTGTCTTTAAATGAGTATTTTTATTGTCATTTCTGGCATTTCATTGCAGCTCTTATCGTGCATTTTTACATATTTTCCTCCAGCTTTGGATTAATAGAGATTTGAATAGTTTGAACCGTTTTCGAATGAAATATCAAACGCTTTTCTATTTAAATTTTATGTTGGAATCGTTTTCAAAGGCAAATCTATTTAATTGATTTTACGGAATTCAGAACCGCTAACAATTTTGATTTCTTTCGATTTGGAAACAGGCCTGATATAGAGTATAGTTATGAGTATACCAAACAGGCTTCAAATATTGTTATATAACTAATCGTTTTCAGTTTTCAACTGTTTTTCCTGTTAGAAGTTATGATTCAATTGTAAATTTGTTCGGAATTGAAAAAGGTACTAATTAAAGATATTATTCCGAATATCTTCAAGCCATAATTTAAGCTGTTCTATTGTTCTCAAATATGTATTAGAGCGTTTTATACTGAATACCCTTGCCTTGAATTGTTTTCAATTTCCAACTGTTTTTCGCTTTTTAAAAGTTAAGCTTAAATAGTTTTCTTTCTTACTGAATACCCTACATTCTGGCTTGATTTCATTTCCAAGTACCTTGAACTGCTTTCAATTTCCAACTGTTTTTGCCTTTTTAAAGTTATGTTTGAATAGTTTTCTTTTGACTGTTTCAAAGGCAAACTTATTATTTGTTTTTTGGTAAATCAAACCATATTCAATTCGAATGTTTTGATGTTTACATAAATACATTTTACATAAAGATATATTTAAGGAAGGGCAGCTATTGAAAACAGGAGAAGAAGTAAGAAAAGGGCATATGATTTGAATGAAAACGGAAATGGGAACAGTGCTGAATTACTCTATATTGAGTTATTACAGAACGTTTCTGCTGATTTGTCTAAATTGCTATAAATAAATAAAGAAATATCTGAATTTCTGTATACTGGAACATGCTTTTAAGCTGTTTAGAGTCACTTGAGTTACTTTTGTTGCCCCAACTCTGCACCTCAGACCAAACTGAACATGCAGCCCCAAGTTGAGTCATATCTGAGCTATGCAGCTCGTGTGTCATCCAGTAGTAGTTGAAGTAGGTTCTATTAGCAGGGCTTATCGGTGGCAGCAACCAATTGGCCAAAATGCTTAGTTGGCTGGCCAATCGCTAGAGTTGACGACTTCCTTTCGTGCTGTTGGCCATAAAACGTTTATCCAATATAATTTGAAATGCATTTTGCGCATGTGCCGCATTGAAACATGACAAAACGATGAAATTGCCTCGGCCAACAAAACAAACTGACAACAACTACAACTGGGCTGAGCTCAGCTGACTGCGCTGCCGCTGCCGTCACACACTTACCCAGATACGAAAGCGCGCGCGTTCGACGCGTCTTGGCCAAAATGCAGCGTAGTATTACAGTTACTTCAATCAAAGCCAAAGACAAAGCCAACGGGAGCTGTTGCTGCCGCTGCTGCACTGATTGCTGCTGTTGTCCAGCAGCAGCAGCAGCGGCAGCAGCAACTGTTGTTGCGCAATCGTCGGCAACTGTTAAAACGTGCAAAATGTGGCATCGTTTAGTGGTTAGGTGAGAAACCGTTGGTTGGTTCGCTGCTGTTGCTGTTGCCTGCTGGCTGCTGGCTAAAATATCAGTGAAAGTGGCCCGAATGGCGGGGCAACACGCCGCGTATGAGCAATCTTTTTAATTGTTACTCTTTCACACGTCGTCGCGCCTGTCGTTGCCAAAGACCAGAAGCGCTTTTATAGTTTTGTATGTTGATTGAATTTGTTGTTTTTTTTATATTTATTACGTTTTAATTTGCAGCAGCAGCCCCGCCCCGCCCCGCCCCGCCTGCGTGCACGGCATATTTGTAGCCAATTTTTGTTTTGTATTTGGGTTTCGGTGCCTCGTTGTTTTTTTTCTTTGCCACTTTATGGGGCTGTAATTTTATATAGCGCTCGCGTTACTCGCTGAGCCACCAGCCATGATTATCATTATCATTATTATCATTATCATTATCATAATCATTATCGTCTGCTTCCTTATTTTAGCTAATTAACTGCACGGCGCCAGCGGCTTTCTTTCACTCAAAAACAAATTGGGGCTAATGGCGGGAGCGGTAGACATCTATCTATCTCTCTCTCTCTCTCTCTCTCTCTTTCTATCATCTCCCCATCACTATCAAATATGTTACAAATGGTGTCGTCAATGGCTGGTGGGCGTGGCAGGCTGTTAACTGTTTTTTCATATCATTTTCACTTTTTCTTCGTAACAGTTTTTCCTGTTGCAAAATCAGTTTCGGACTACTGTTTTGAGTTTTTTCGATAGTTTGGCAACATTTATGGATAATTTTCTTTGAGTAAATAATTATAAAGGGCAAATTATAGCCTTGATATGACAATCGCTGCAGTTTTGACAAAGTTATGTTCATCAGAATAGGGAACTTTCTTATAGGAACTTTAGAAAATTAACAGTTTTTTAAACTTTGGGTCGAATTATTGCTACTAAGTAAGATTTTATATGTTATAGTATGCTTATATTATATGCCACAATACATTGAATAATGAAGCTACAAAATTCATTTTTGTTAATTAAATTTTGCATTTTAAAATTTAAAAAAAAAAAAAAATTTTGCATATTAAAAATTTTAAGCAATATTTAATTTTAACAATTTTTTTTTTAAATTTTAAAATGTAAAAATAAAAAATATAAATTTTTTTTAAAATTAAAAAAAAAATTGAAAACTAAGTTTTGCTATATTTTGTAATGGATTTTGTTAAATAAAATTATAATTAGGAAAACAATATTTTTATGTTTTTACAATTCTTAAAACAATATTTTTGCATTTTAAAATTAAAAAAAAAATTATATATATATATATATATATATAAATATAAAAAAAAATATTTACAATAATACATTAATCATAATTTTGCATTTTTAAATTTAAAAATAAAAAAAAATGTCCATATTAACTATTTTAAGCAATATTTTTGCATTTAACAATTTTTTTAAAATTTTAAAATGTAAATATGCAAAAATATTGTATTAAAATTAAAATTGTTAATATGGAAATTTATTTTTATTTTTAAATTTTAAAATGCAAAATTATTGTTTTCTTAATTATAATTTTATTTTCAAAAATCCATTACAAAATGAAGCTGCAGAACTTACAGTTTGAAATTTTTTCAATTTCTTTAAGGGGTTGTGGGGTGGCTAAAAATGCAAAAATAAAATAATTTAAATTTTTATTTTTATCTTTTAATTTTATTGCTCAAATACCATTAAAAAATGATGCTGCAAAATTTAAAATTTTGAAATTCTTTCAATTTTTTGGAAGGCCTTGTAGGGCTAGCTAAAATGAAGAAATAAAAAATTAAAATATTTTTCCCAAATCAAGTAAACTTGAAATGCCAAGTTATAACAGAAAAAGCCTGAGTAAAAGCACATTCCACAGGAGAATTGCTTTAGTTTTGGCCAAGTTATGACAGTTGAGAAACTTGTTAAAATACCATATTCAAATTTGATTTGACTGCAATTACAGAGATGTAATAAAGATAAAATAAAATATATTGTTGCAATTAGCTTAACACAATATAATAAAAATGATATATAAAGTTTTGAAGCAGCAAAGAAAGTTAAAACTAATCGGATGATAATTTAGGAAATTGATTTTTAAGGGTAAGCGTGGTAAGCGCAATAATTTGAATAGTTTGTATAAAAATTAGCAAAAGCTAATTAAAAATTGTACAGGGAACTGGCGCAGACCAAAAAACCCCAAAGACTTTTTATGCTAACAACCCGGAAATCAAAATGGCCAGCACATTTTCCCACACATAATTAATTTAACACACAAAAAAATACAGAAAAACAGAAAAACACAATAATAATAAAAAAAGCAAAGAAAAATAAAGCAAAAATTGTACATAAAAAAGTGCTACATAAAAAAAGCTATGCAAATGAGCGCAAATGCGGAATGAATGCAATGTACACCAGCAACAACAACAACAACAACAATCACAGCAACAACAACAACAATCACATAGAGACCGCACAACAATCGAAAGTGTTACACTTTCTGCACTTCAGCAAAAGGCAGCCACACAAAACCAGAGCCAACAGAGCCATAAAACGAGTGCCATGTAATACAACAAGCAACAACAACAGGCAACAACAACAGGCAACAACACACAACGAGCAACAACAATCACAGCAACAACATTGCAGTAAAAATTGCGGCAATTGCGCCATCGACGCATGCGCAGGCAGCGGCAGCGGCAGCGACAGCAACTGCGCCGTTAACTGCGACTGCGACAGCGAGACAGGTGAAAGGGGCGTGCAGGCAGCAGTAGCAAGCGTACGTGCCCCGCCGCTGCCTCAATTGTTAAGCTGGACTCAAAAGCTGAGCTCGTTGTTTGTGTGTTATGTTGTTTGTTGCATTGCATAACTTCTGAGCAGATACCACAAATGGTGGCTGAAATAGCCGCTGAATAAGCACTGCAAAACTCAGCTAACCACTCATATCTATTCCTATATATATACATATATCACATGTAACTGTTCGTTGCCAATGTCACGTTCGTTTATTGGTTTTGTGTTCTAAATTTTGTTGTCTTTATATTTTTTTTTAAAAGGGGGGGAGTTTGTTTAGGGAACTGGTTTTTGTATTTCATGCAATTTTGGGGTTTTTTTGTCGATTTTTTTCCTGCAGTATGACTTGTTTGGGTTGTTGTTGTTGTTGCTTGCAGGAGATTTTACTCTCACTTTCATTTTAATGCAAGGCGTGATTTGAATTGCAGCGAGGGGGCAGCAAGGGGGGGGGGAGCTGTATTGCCTTGAAACGGATGTGATCGAGATCAAGTTAAACAGTCGATTGCACTTTGAGTAAAGTTGGCTAGTTGCATGTATAAGGAGGACTTTGTATGGGAAATGTATTCAATTGTTTTGTAATTTATAAACAGCTGAAGAAATTTCAGAAGACTGACGATTTTAATAGAGAAATCTACTTAGTTAATAGCTGAAGAGACAGATCAGTCTGGTTATTAAAAGATAGGTGATGAAATTGCAGAGGAAATTTAATTCAGCAAGAGTCTTTTAGTTACCTTTTAACTGAAGTGAAACCTTCCTTACTGAAATCTTGTATGTTAATAACTATTACGTTTATCTTATTTCTTACTCATCCTCCTGAAGACTCGCAGACTAAAGGATGTGAAGGCTGTAGAGTAAGGTTCATTCCATCTAAACTTTTACACTATTCTAAATTCCTAATCATCTTCCTGAAAACTCACAGTCTAAAGGATGTAAAGACTTTGGAGTAAGGTTTATTCCATCCGACAACAATCTTTTATCTAAGAAATGCTTAAGGCCTATAGAACTATACATTCTTACTTATCGTCCTGAAAACTCACTGTCTAAGGGATGTAAAGGCTGTAGAGTAAGGTTTGAAGCCTTTACTTATTCTAAATTCCTAATCATCTTCCTGAAAACTCACAGTCTAAAGGATGTAAAGACTTTAGAGTAAGGTTTATTCCATCCGAATAACAATCTTTTATCATAAGAAATGTATGAAACCTATACTATTCTACATTCTTAATAATCTTCCTGAAAAGTCACTGTCTACGGGATGTAAAGGCTGTAGAGTTAGGTTAATTCCATCCGAAAAACAATCTTTTATCTAAGAAATGTTTAAAGACTATACTATTCTAAATTCCTAATCATCTTGCTGAAAACTCACAGTCTAGAGGATATACAGGAGGTAGAGTTAGGTTAATTCCATTCGAAAAACAATCTTTTATCTTCTCAATCTATTCCTCACAATGAACTCTAGAGTCTAGAGGATATACAGGAGGTAGAGTTAGGTTAATTCCATTCAAAAAACAATCTTTTATCGTCTCAATCTATTCCTCACAATGAACTCTCTTTTCCTTACAGTCATTGACTATATTTTTGATTCGATAGCTATTGGAAATTGCAACTCGTTTCCGTTCCCTAACGAGCTGCTTGTAATCCCCCCATTTATTCACTCCAAATGCTCTCCCAGCTTACCTTTTTTAAACATTTTGACAGCTGAAGAACAGTTAATTGATTTATTTAACCAATAAAATATCCGCAGAGCAGATGTTGTCATATATGTTGACTAAAAAACACGCAAAATAAGCAGCCTCATACTAAATGGAAACAAAAAAAAAAGTGAAAGTTTAATGCGGCATTAAAATAATAATAAAAACCTACACTAAAATTGTGACCAGCTCGCTGTCCATTAACCGAACAAAAGCCCAGGCCAGAGGCTAACAATTTAGGAAGAAAATGATAATAATAATAGAGCCCAGACCAACAAATTATGCCCAAAAATTAACCAAAAAAAACCAAAAAAAAATCAACGCATTCCGCGCTACATTTTCACCCAAGAAACACCATAAATTTTGTTGTCGTAGGCCCGCTTTGGATGCGTGTTCCTATAAAGCATTTCTAATGAAAGTGATACAAAAAAGAGAAACAAAATAATAATCCAAGTAAAATAAAAAAAAGACAAGCGGAAACCAAATGTAGAAGAGTCACGAAAATTATGCAAATTATTTTAATTACAAATGAGAAACTTTGTTTTTTTTTGTTTTTTTTTTGGTTGTTTTAATTCAAAAAAGAAATAAAAATGCCCATAAAAAGGTGCGAGGGCTCAGAAATGACGCGCTTTTTGGCTGCTGGAACCCAACAACAACAACAATATGTTGACCCACTTAAATTTTGGCAAGAGAAACTGTAACCAAAAACCGCGGCGAGCTAAAGCCGGCTTCTGGCCCGAAACCGACTTAAGTCATCGCTGTTGTTGTGGCTAAAAATAAACCCTGCGCCAGATTCTCCTGTGCGTTATCAGCGGCAGTGAAAGTGACAACAACAACAACAACACCAACAGCCAAAAGTATCTCACGTATACATGCAAGCCAAGAGATACAAGCCAAAAGTATCTCACGGATACCTTTTTTTGAGGGCTGCTTTTGATCCTCAGCTTTTTGGCTTTATTTATTAACTTTTGTATTTATTGCTGTTTCGTTTCATGCCATTCCATTGCGTTTCGTTTTGTTTCGTTTCCGTTTCGTTTCACATCTTAAATATTCAATATTTGCTCTTCTACTATCTTCTTTATATCTTTCTTCTGTTTTTACAGGCAGGAAATCTCCATTTTTGGGTTTCATTTGCAAAGCAAACGGTAATTTTTTTCTCGTTTCTTTTTTGTTTATTGTTCTTTTGTTGAATTTCTTATTTATTTATTTTCTTTGTTTCTGTGCCGCTTGCAAATAATTTCGTATGTTTTGTTTATTTAAATCGCTGTGCGAAAGTTTTAAATGTATTTGCCTTTCTTGTTGTTATTATTTCGATTATTATATTTTCTGTTATTTATAGCATGTTTTGTGCCTTAATTAATTCCCCTCCCTTCATTTGTTGTCCATTTCCATAGCCTTTAAGAAATCATTTTTGTTCGTTTTTCAACACTCGTGCTTAACCTTTTGGTCAACTGCATTTATCAACTCTTTCCACCACTTTCATCGCGCCTGCGCCTGTGCCTCCGCCTGTGCCTCCGCCTGGGCCTGTCTTCCGTCTGTTTTCGTGACAGGCATAAAACCAGCATCAGTTAAGCAAAACTAACACCAACACCGTCAACTGTTTCCCAGCCATAAATCCTAGCGCTAAATGGCACCCCCTCACACCGCCCGCCTACAGTTATATTGCTTAATTAAAATGCCACATGAAAAGTTGCGCATACGCCACGTGAGCCCGCTGCATGCAAATTTTTCAGATCCTAATTTTGTTAGCATGTGTGTGTGTCTCTCTTTACATACATGTATGCAGAAAGTTTGGATGAACACGCTTTTTATATGACAGTGTTGAGAAACGCAAGAAACTGCATAAAGTGGCTTGCGATTAATTCGAGTGTTGAACAATAGCTGACAGTATTGAGAAACACTGAAAATTGACTGCAGAAAGCTGCGACTTTATTCGCGTTCAACAATAGGATGACGATGTGTCAAATGACAGTGTTCAGAAACGCTGAAAGCTGAGCCAAGTTGGCTGTGTTTACTTCTTGTGTTGAACAATAGGATGACGATGCATAAAATGACAGTATTCAGAAACGCTGAATGAAGTTGACTGCGATTATATCTAGTGTTGCAGAATATGGTTATGGAGTAGAATTGACAGTATTCAGAAACGCTGAAAACTGCGAATAAATCTAGTGTTGAATGATGTGTTCTAGTATTGCTGAGGTCTCTAATGACAGTATTGAGTAATGCTGATGGTAGGTCAAATGACAGTATTGAGAAACGATGAAAACTAAAACAAGTTGACTGTGATTAATTCTAGTGTTGAACAATAGGATGATGTATTAAATGACAGTACTGGGAAAAGCAGAATGAAGATGGCTCCGATTATATGTAGTGTTGAACAATAGGATGATGTATCAACTGACAGTACTGAATGAAGATGGCTGCCATTATATGTAGTGTTGAACAATAGGTAATGGACAATGAATTGACAGTATTCCGAAATGAATGAAGATTGCTGCGATTAATACTAGTGTTGAATGATGTGTGCTAGTGTTGATGATTGCTCTACTGACAGTATTGAGTAACGCCAAAAGCTGATTTAAGTTGGCTGCGATAAATTCTGAGTAGTGTTAGATAACAAACTGAATGAAGTTGGCTGCGAGTCACATTTTTCATTACACATCCGGGCGAAACGTGTGCTTTAGTTTTAGTTGCTCAGTCTCCTGATTAGTGTGTTTAGTGTTCTGTGCAGGATGAAGGAGTGAGAGTTGAGGACAACGACTGTACTTCGTTTTCTCAGTGGCTCGCACGCATCGTACTCTCTATCTCCTTATGGCGGCGCGCATCCTGTGATATTTTGAGGTGGCAATGTTTGTTCGTTCGTCGAAACGTTCAACATTGTCGTCCTTGAGCTAATGGGGCAGGAATGGGTTTGCGCGACTTTGGTTTGGTTCATTCCCTGCGGTTTAAGCTCCTCAGCGGAGAGTGGCCTGATGCACAGATCAAAGTCACGCCTCGAAGATGCAAATGCCAATGTGTGTGTCTGCGTGTGTGTGTGTGTGTGTGGGGTGAGTATTACTTCACAATTAACATGCAACAAACACTTGCGCACTTTTCACTTACGCTTCGCTGCCAGCGGCATATAAAAAAGTCAGCAGCGAAGAAAAAGCGAAGAAAAGGCAAAAGAAAATATTACTTCACTGCCACAGACCAGAAATGTGGTCGGCTGCAGCAGCAACAACAACAACAACTACAACATGGCATAAAATTTCGCAATAGTTGGTAATTCGCCTAAAAAAAAGGCAACAGTTACAGCCACAGACACAGCAACAACAACAACAAAGTTCGCAAATGAAAGTGAGAGTGAATAAGAAAGCGGAAACTAATGCAAGCGAAACCAACAACAACAACACTGCACGACGGAAACTGGTTTCTGCGGCTGCCGACGGCGACGTCGGCAAAACTCGTATATATATGCATGTGTGTATGTATGTGTGTATGTTAAATATGCAAGAAATCAAAGAGCGCGTCACTGAGATGGCAGCGCTGCCAGCAGCAAAGAGCACGCTCAGCTGCGTCTGCGCAGCGTCAATTGAGCGCACTTTTTTTTTCTTCTTTGCCTTCGCCTTTGAGTGACTCGCATTTGAGTGGAGTGAAGCAAGAAGCGAGCAGAGCGGAGCGCAGCGCGCAGCTCGGCAACGATAAAAATCAGTTGAAAGCTGAAATTTCACTTTCGCTTTTAGCCGCTGGCTGCGCTTGTTGCTTCCTCTTTGTTTGCTTTGTTTGTTGGTTTGCCTGCCTTGTTTGTCCGTCTCCGTCACACTCCCTCTCTCGCTCTGTTTGTCTGTCATTCTGTCACTTTTGTGTGTTTTTGCTTTGTTTGTTTGCCGTTTGCAGCGCATGCGGAAATTGTTGGCTTTTGGCCAGTTTGCCAAAAACAATTGCCTAGTTTTATTTGTTAAGTGTGTACCAAAACTGTCTAGTTTTTTTAAGTGTATAAAGGGTGTTCCAAAACTGAAAAAACTTGACACGTTTTCCAACACTTATACCATATATTGCACAGTTTCTTGCAGAAAATAACGTTTCTTTTGCTGGCAAGCTGCATTAACGACATGCCCAGTTTTATTTGTTAAGTGTATTCCAAAACTGTCTAGAGTTTTTTAAGTGTATTAAGGGTGTTCCAAAATTGATCAATATCTTATAAATTATGTTAAAGCTCACATGCAATGTGTATTTGCGGTGTCTGCAAGAAACTTGACACATTTTCCAACACTTATACCAAATATTGCACAGTTTCTTGCACAGTTTGATAGCAAGCTGCTCTGAAAATCACACGCTAGATTAGTTTGCGTTCACACTATGCCAGCTGCAAGAAAAAACAGTGCAAGAATTGCTGCAACGAATAATTGCTTGAAATATGACACCAAATTCACGCAATATTTGAATTGCAAAAGATAGAACTCTTTTGTTTTTGTGGTATCAACACTTTTGCATGATTTCTGGAATACCCTTTATAAAAATTGCATTTGATTGACGCAGTTTTGACCCACTTTATAGGCAAACAGCTGCCCAAGTAGTGCTCAGGCCCTTATCATTTACTATGCGCACTTGACAGACTAATAAAAAAAAAACTACAGCACAATTTATAGCAAAATAAATTCGAATTAGAAAAAAAGAGAACTAAGTACATTATTGTTATCAGCGTCATTTGGCGACGTTTACTTATGATTAAGAATAACTTGTAAAAAAAAAAGCACTATTTTGCCCTTGGGTTTCTACCCAATGCTGTGACTAATATACTCAATCTATAATTATTTATGTTATAATATTGTATTTTATTTATTTACAGGCAAATCCACATCGAATAGCAAAGAAATCATCTGCCCGGATGATAAATACAAGGAGGAGGGCGACATTTGGAATGTTGAGGCGCAAACGGCATTTCTCGGCCCCAACTTGTGGGACAAAACATTGCCCTACGATGCTGACCTCAAGGTAACACAAGTTAGTATCATATCATCGCTGCGTAGTGGCTGCGTCTCTATTCCCCCCACCCCCACAAAAGAACATCCCAATTGCAAACGAAACAGTTAAACACCGCAAATCACACACAAACACACCCACAAATACACAAACTTCAAAATACAAGAACAACAACCATCAAATTAACAAGTTTTTGGTGCTTACTTAGTGCGAGAATTGTATTCTCATCATTTTGTATATAAATATTCTGTGCGTCTTACAATTTGACTAATAACCTTGTAATTATACTCTCTACAAGAGCTGTAATCATTGATTGTGGTATTTAAATACCTTCAATTACTTTAACAATTACTTTAGTAATTAGAGCGCAGATCATAACAAGTTTGTTTAACAAGTGAAATGACTTCAGTAGTTGTGTTTAAGAAGTGTAATTACTCGAGTAATTGGGCAAAGGAATACTAACTTCTTGACTTAATTATATTAATAAGTATAATTACTTTAGTAATTATTTAAAAATATCAGTAATTGTTGCTGGAAAGTTTTATTTTTGTATACAGTGTCACTTTCTAATTATTTATGCATTACAAAAGTAATTACTAAAGTAATTATACATCAATAATGCAAATAATTGAGTAATTGAATAAAATAATGTTCTTTATTGAGTCATTTTTGTTTGACAAATATAATTAAATTAATAATTATGCCCAAAAAGTGTAATTACTGGAGTAATTATAACTCAATATTGAATAATTATTGAGTAATTGTTAAAGCTGCGAAGTAAAGTAACTACATTGACGAAGTAATTGTCTGCTTATTAAAGTAATTGAAAAAGTAATTGGTAATTACAATTAAAAATTCATAAATATCACATTTTCCTTGTGTTTGCCTTGTTGTTTGTTAACGCTGCAGTTGCTGCTGCTGTTGCTGTTACTGTTTCTGTTGCCATTTTGATGCTTTTGACCACCCCCCCCAAAAATGTTGGAGCTTGAACTACAATTGTAAATTCTTTTCGTATGCAGTATGCCGACCTAGACGAGTTCTTGTCGGAGAATAATATACCTGACGGCCTGCCCGGCACTCATTTGGGACACTCAGGTGGTCTGGGCCATCGCTCCGACTCACTGAGCCATGCGGCGGGCCTATCCCTGGGACTCGGGCATATAACCACAAAACGCGAACGATCGCCATCGCCATCGGATTGCATTAGTCCCGATACGCTAAATCCGCCATCGCCGGCCGAATCAAGTGAGTATGGGCAGAGCAGCGGTTGGTTGGTTGGGAGGAGGGAGGAGGGAGTTGCCTTAAAAGACCCAACCCCCTCCCCCCATAATAGTATTAACGTTTTAATTTGTTATTCAATATTAAACACAAATGGAATGGACATTGCGCCTATTTAACTTTGATTACAATATATTTGATTATGATATACCATATACACTTTTTCATCTAGCGCCCTTCATCCCAAAAATGAAATTAGTTCTAAAATGAAAAAAAAAAGAATGAAATAACGAAATATTGAAAATGAAATAATGAATAGAAAACAAATGTTTTTGCTCATGTCTTATCAAATGCTAAATGTTAAAGGCTGGTTACATTCCAATTTGTGCAATTCAAAGCAGATTCGTTCTACTTTATTACAACAACAACAAAAAAAGAATTCTTTATTTGTCTATTTCTTTACAATTTTTCTTTTTTTTTGATTTGATTTTGTTTTTCTTGAAAGTTGTGCTCCATTTTATGATTTAATTTAGCACGAACAGTCTGTGAAACATTGTTAACATTTAGTATTTGATATTCCAGCATTTTCATTCGCATCGTCGGGGCGTGACTTTGATCCGCGCACCAGAGCATTCTCCGATGAGGAGCTTAAACCGCAGCCGATGATTAAAAAGTCACGCAAACAATTTGTTCCAGATGAGCTCAAGGACGACAAGTACTGGGCCCGTCGACGAAAGAACAACATTGCCGCCAAAAGATCACGAGATGCGCGCCGTCAGAAGGAGAATCAGATTGCGATGCGTGCACGCTACTTGGAAAAAGAAGTGAGTACAGTTGTGCTTTAAGAAAAACTAATAATTAATCTTAACTCTCCGACTTCGTCCTTGATAGAACGCAACACTACATCAGGAGGTTGAGCAGCTAAAACAGGAGAACATGGACTTGCGTGCACGTCTATCGAAATTCCAGGATGTGTAATGAAAAATGTGACTTGGCGATACGAAAACCACAACAATTACATTAAATAATATATAAATAATAATAATAATAAAAATAATTGATAAATTCTAATAATTTGTAGTAAGCAGACATGAAAAGTACACTATAAATACAACGCCTACTATAAATACAAGTTAATATATACAATACATATATATGATAATAAGAGTAACACATCCACACCCACAAACATGTACTACACACACACAACACACACACTGCTAAGGGCAAAAAGAAAAAAACATTAATAAGCAGCGGCCTGCACCGCATATTTATTTTAAACTTAACGTAAAGAGTAAATTGTAACAAGTAACAATTAAAAAAAAACTAAATGCAAATTAACTAAAACATTTAAATTAAATTTTTAGTGTAGCTTAAAAGAGAAATTGTCTCTCAGCATAACTATCGTATATCGTTGTCGATATCAATAACAAGCGCCGTTCGCCTATCGAAAATGCAACCCTAAGCGCGCCCCACTTCGCCTTGAAAACAAACAAAGAAAAGAAAAAACAAACAAAATAACAAAAAAAACAAAAAAACAGTAGCATATTTCCCATACCACAAACAACTTACTTGACATTTGTTAGCCAAGATCGTTAGATCGTTGAGGAAACCTAGAACCTAAAATCTAAAAAACCTATTATCTAAAGTTGTTAAATTTGAACTAGCGTGTTTTGTTATTAGTTTTAAAAGGAGTTAAATCATTATATTTTGTCAGCACAGCCGTAGAATGTTCTTTCGGCTTAATTATAGTTTTTGCCTAATTTTTTGTTAAGTTTTCTTAGTGAATTTTATGAAATAATTTTTGCTTTTATCTAAAACATAAAACGTTCATGCATATTGTAAATAATTTCGTTGCCTTTTTTCAAATTTGACTCAAAACAAAAACAAAAACGAAAACAAAGCAAACAAAAAATTGCAAAAGAAAAATATCCCCCCAAAAAAAGGAGAAAAACAACTACTACAAGTAAAAACCATTTAGAAATGAGCAAAGAACTTCCCTCCTCAGTTGCCTCAGCGCCAGGCAGCTGTTAGTTTAAGTGAGCTATGATTTTTATATTATATTACGAGCTATTAAAATCTATGGAAAAACAAATATGAAAATTCACTATGGCAGTGCCCATAAAAAGAAACTATTATTTTATAGTTTTTGTTATTTGTTGATAACTAAAATAATATAAAGAGCTAAATAGGAAATGAGATGGAAACATTTAAGCAGCACTAAACGGACATAGTCAGACAGCATTGCTGGAAAGCAAACATTTCTAACACCCCCATACCCCTATACCCCCTTTGACAGTCCCTGACAGTCTTTAGATACTTTTACAGTTCACAATTTCAATACCCACTTCTATTTATCTAATCTAAACTATTCTCTTCAACTTTATTTACTTGCTTTTTGTTTTAACTAATTTGTTTGGTGTGATTTGCAAGATCTTAAATCTTATACATAAATATTATTATTATTATTATAATTATTATATTATTATTATGATTATTATTACTGTTTACAATTTTAGTTAAGTTTTATTAATTTTATTTGTTAAACATTGAGTTACATTTACCTGCATACCTAGAATTCTAAGCTAACAAACAACAACAACAACAACATTAAGAGAAACATCAAGCAAAAAAACAATGAATGAGAAATCAAATAAATTTTATACAAAACACTGAGAAAAATATCATTGAAATTTACAATTGATCTTAAATGCAAGTTTTAATTCACATTTTGAAATGAATTCATTACGTTTTAAGCATTTCTTCAATTCTTTACAAACTCTTTTTAATAAGTTTTATTTATTTTTTAATGGCAATGAGCATAGAAAACAACAACCATTCATAATAATAATAATAATGATGAGAAGAGAACAGAACCAGGATCAAGCAAACAAACTGTGTAATAAAATAAAAATCTAAGCGTTGCTTTCAAATATCGAAACTCGTTTTTGGTACCACTCATTTCGATTATAATGCTTGGATCAGTTCCGAATTCCACCTTTCGAATCGATTCCTCATTTTGTATAGAAATCTAATGCTTAGTTCATTCAATTTATAAATGTCTAACACACTTCTGTGGAATTAATTCGTTAGTGAAATTCAGAACAGGTCTGATTAGACACAGGAATAACTTAACAAGGATCTCACAGCAAGTACAGTTAGCCAATGCCATGACAACTAAATATGAACCCGAAACTAACCCTAACGATAAACAAAATGAAGGAAACGTAAAAAACAAAACTTATATTAGATATCTATACTAGCTAACTAACTAACTTAGATGTTTATCCATTAGATCTACACACACACACACACTCACATAGAGAGAGAAGTAAGAAGGCACCAAAAAACAAAAAAACTTTATACAATTCATGATTTTTGCCTGGAAAGAGGAGAACAACCAAAGTCCCCAACTAAAACTAAACCTTAAAGCCTTCTGCACTGCTATGAAACCACCTAGAAAAAAAAACAAAATCTTATAAAAAAAACAACAACAATATTATAAAGAAAATGAATAAATAAAACTCGTATCATTGGAGTCAATGTTTGAGCTTCGGTTGTTTTGTATATGAAACAGAAAATATACGATATCTATAACTATAACGATAGCGATAGCGATAGCGATAACGATAGCGATAACTACAGTAGTTGATTTAGCCCAATTGATTTCACAACTAAATATTTGTATAAAATCAATTTAACAAAATGAATGTTATATTTATATAAAGATATATATATATATATGTCTAGGATAAGTTGCGCATAGAGGTGAAAATGCAAGCCAGCGGCTGGCGAGTGTGGCCCAAACAAGCCAAAGTTGCAAGCAGTGTGGCCGCAGCAGGCAAAGCAGGCTTGCAACAGTGTGACCAGAGCCACAAATAAGTTATTTAGAGTTAGTTGTTTGTCATAGTTCGTAGCGGCTTTATTTTATAGTATTTTTTTTTTGTTTTTTTGTTTTTTTTTTGTTGCAATAAAAGTGCGAGTATTCATTTGTCGTGTATTGTCCATTTGGGAAGCATACTTTTGGGCAGCACTGTTTGGGCGCCTCGCACGGCCTAAAGGCGAGCAATATAAACAACAACAACAACAACAAACAAGCAAAATCGGCTCAGATATGAAACATATAGGTATACTATATATAAAACGAGAAATGATAATAATAATGGCAAATGAAAAGATATACACAAGATTTATGCAACGAGTTTGTTGTAGTTTTATTTATTTCGTTAGTGATTGAATATTAGTTTTTTTTATAAATATTAATACATAATATGATATATATATTCATATATATATATATATATATGTATTAATATTTCTGATAAGAATGTTCCAGAACAAAATGTAGACTTTAGCAACAACAGAAGACGATAAAACTGTAAGTAATTCCTTCTGTTTAGTAATAGGGCAAATGAAATTATGTCTAATATACAATAATATACATACATATAAATCAATATATATATATTTATATTATACAATACATAAAGAAGAAGAAAACAACAAAAAAAGAACATCATGTTATGATTATAATAGCAGAAGAATTAGTTGAAGTAAAATTTGTAGATAAATTCAATAAAGTAGCTGATAATTTTTTATAAGTACTTACATGATACTTAGTCTATATACTACCGCATAGTATATTTATATATATATATAGTATATACCACACAGAGCAATGGAGTTGTTGCGCATCGTAATAATCGTAGGCAGGGCTATAAATAGTAACTAAAGACACAAATTGTTCGAGTGCAAAGCAAGGAAGCAAACACTAAATAGCTAACAGTATGGATAATGGATAATGGATATAGTACGTCTATCTGAGCGATAGCCAAGTGTTTTTAGTGTTTAGAACAGCAGGGTAGAAGGCGAGAAGGCGAGAAGGGGAGTGTGCGTCGGCCATGCGAACATATTAAATGCTATATACATAAATATATTATTATATATATATATATATTATATATATATTATATACATATACACATAAATACCTACATATATGTATATACATATATATATATATATACTTACATATTATTAAAGAGAAAACGTTGTTGAATTTTAAAATCAATAAGACATTAAACCGAAGCAGCCGCAAAAGTCGAAGCTGATATATATATAATTGTAGTAAAAACCTTAAGAAAAACAAATATATATATATATAATTAAAATTGTTAGTTGTTGCAAAAAAGAAGCTAAAGGTCCCAAAATTAAACAAAAGAATTAAACACCCACAAACACACATACACACAAACACACACACAAACACACACAATCGTTTTAGAGCCTTTACTTATATTTTGAGAATTTTGTGAGCGTAACGAATGCAAATAATTTTGATATGAAATACAATACCTAAAAACAAAAATTGAAGGAGAAACATAAGCAAAGGCATAAATAAAACGGCTAAAGCTAAAGCTAAACATAATTTAGAACTAAAACTTTGTAAAACGTTTGTATTAGTAACAAAAACAAAAAAAACCAGAACAACAAAAACCGCTTGCGGCATTGCATAAAAATAAAATAAAATATTTAAAAAAAACCAAAACAAAAAAAAAAAATACATAACTAAAGTGCGCCTAGTTCTTGCGCAAAGGATAAAATTAAAAAAAAAAACTTAAATTTAAAAAAAAATTCAAATAAAAAAAGAAGCCTATGCAAGGACACTAACATGTACCTAGAGATATATACACAAAAAAAAAAAAGAAAAACAATTTAAGTAAAAACAAAAGCAAGTCATGACTAATTAATACGTACTTCAAAATCTACAATATAAAAGGCGTAAAACAAATGCTAACAAACTAAAAAAAAACACAAGTGCTCGATAAAAGAAAAAAAAACAAACATAGCGCAAAATGCTACAGATATTAGTTATAGTTTTATTTTAGTTTAAACTAAATAAATTGTTTTAAAATTTTGTACATGTCTCAGAAACATTTAGTTGCTAACACTCAAGCATTGCCCCCTTAAGTTCATATAATTTGTACAATTTGATCCTTTTGAAATCCCGGAATGTTGTTATACTTTCAATAACTTAGAAATTTATGTTTCACGACAAGCGATACAATTCTGTGAAGTTCAAGCAAATGAAACCAATATTGTTGGATATTCATTAGATTTAGTGATGGCGTTGTTTAATGGCGAGGAATATGTTTTATTGAAACTGCAAAAACAATAAAGGTTTAGATACAAATTTTGAAATGATAAATGCAAAACAAAAACTGTGTGTTATCTTTAATTGTAAAGTTGTGAATTGATTCGTGTCGGGTGTAACTAGAGATTTACTATATTTATATTATATGAGAGCTAATTGTTTTAACACTGCCATGCCCACAAAACTGAAAATGTTCTTAATACTCAAAAAGTTAACGAGTTTCAGCAAGAACTGCCGCCAGCAGACAATATGTTGTGGTCATTCTGGACAGATACCTTATACTTTGCTTGGCATATGACAATGCTGCAGAAAACTGTACTTTCAAAGGCGGCGAAGATGTCCTTGCAGCTGTTGTAGCCAAAAAATAAGCTTTCCCTTCAAAATAAGGTTACCATATACAAGGCGATAGTAGAGATATGGTCTTCAAGCTTATGGGGTCGCTGCCAAGACCAAACTAAGCAAAATTCGAGTGACTCAAGGCAAGATCCTCAGGAGGATATGCAATGCGCCATGGTATATGCGGTATAGGGACATCGAGCGTGACTTGGGTATGTTTATGGCCTGGCGACAGTCCGAAAACTACTGCCAAAAATGATCCTCCCACCGAAATGCGCTTGCCCAACGCCTATTGAGGTATACAGGCAGAATACGCCTGAAAAGGCTGTATCCACACGATCTTCCTGCAGAAGAAGAATTTCTTAAACTCATTTTGTAAATATATAAATAGCAAAATAATGTAAATAATTTGTATATTTCACTATATAATAAGATAGTCACTTCTCTTTATATTATTTATTATTATTATTATTTATATTAATGTACAATTAGTTTAAGCTGCCACGAAGGTAGTTTTTTTTTTTCTTTTTTTTATTTATTTCAGATGTGAACTATTGTTTAAAATTAGTATATTGCTACCTGCGTGGCAGCCTAACCTAATTATACATTAATATAAAGCAAAGTAGTATCTTAGAATATAGTTATACATATTAATTATTTACATTATTTTGATATTTATATATTTACAAAGGGAAATTAGGTAGTAAATTGGAATTTTCTTATAGGCAATATTTAAAAATTTGTAGCATACTTTTAAGCTGAGCAGAAATGTTGCTTGCGCGCCATTTGTCAAAATGGCGAACTAGCTGTTAAAACATTTATTGTTGCAGCTGAAAGATATGTTTGAAATAGTATAAATGCGCAATGAAATCGACAGCTGCGTTAATGAGACGCCACCACAAGCTATGACCTTGAAAATTGTAGTTAATTTTTGGTCTTATTTCCCAACATTTTGGACATTTGTTGCGTAACATTATAAGCGACTGTTAAGTACAGCTTGAGGATCTTAACAGCAGCATGTAGCCAAGGACTGGGTGCGTATACATGTTGCTGGCAGCATTGTTGCCAAGATTTTTTACATGACATTTTAATAGAGCGATTAACATAAGTATGTGATATACATATGCTTATATGTATGTATGTGTGTGTGTGTGTGTGTACGGTACTGCTACAAAAATCAACACTTCAAGCTGATTACCAAATCAATTGAGAGGACACACCTCTCTCATTGCCATTAACTTATGCAAAAAACGTAAACGAATTTCCTCATATTTTACAAAACTCCCAAGCAATTTCCGTTGATTAACAAAAACAACAACAGTAACAACAACAAGAGCAGGAGCTGCTGCATAACGATTGCCGATTACTTCCTACGAAAAAACGTGCGTGGCAAATGTGGCAATCAAATGCGAGCAATGTTAACACAAGAGATCCATATATGTTGCATGTGTATGTGTGTGTGTATAATACACAAACAAGACGCAACAAATTACCAAATTACGAAAAGGTAAAACTGGCAATAAAACAAGACAACAACAACAACAGCAGCAACAACAACAGCAACAGTAACAACAGCCACTTAAAATGTTAATAACAACATCAAATGTTAAACTGGAAATATGCAGCAGGCGACGGCGACGGCGGTGGACGGCGGCGGCGGCCAACGTTGAACTTGAGCTTGAAATGTGAGCGGCGAAGCGGCGAATTGTCTCTGCATGGCTGAGCTTGAGCTGCGCTGCGCTGCGCGGCGCTGCCTGCAGCTTAAGTTGTTGTTGCGCCTTTGCTTGCTACTCTCTTTCGATCGCCAAATGAGGTCAACGCGTCTCATACGTAATGTGCGTTAAATGACAAACTTATGAAACCAAAAAAATAAACGGGCAACATGGATATATTTTGCGCGCTGGCATTATGTGGCGCCGGAAGCACACAACATACGTTAAATGATGAGCCGGCGTGGGCGTAACCCTGCCCCCCCTCAACACACCCAGCCACCACAGACACACACACACACACACACACACACACACGACAGATGCTTAAGTTTTGGCGTCGCCCCGTTTGACAGTTGACGTTTGCCGGCAAAACTCAAACAGCAGCAGCAGCAGCGCGAGCAGCGGCAGCAGCAGCACCAACAGAGAGAGATAACAGCGTAACGTTTGTAAGAGAGCGCCCAAAATGATGACGCAACAGCGCTGCTGGCTGCCTAAGAGAGCTGTGACATAATAGCATGGCAGTGTGTGTGAGCGCTCTGCTGTTGTCTGGTTTTTCGCTCGCTG